>OY747128.1:90206735-90630113 GCA_963556465.1 Berberis vulgaris
CTTAGGAGAGTTATGTAAAAACTGAATTTTAAGAAAAATCGTAAACCAAAATCTATTATTAAAATACCATTAAACCAAATTAAAGGAATGTTCTCACTCACCCGAGTGGAATGGGTTTTTTCAAAATCCAATTCCAATCTAATGAACTGCCAATCTCACGGAACAGTGACTGGCGACTCTAGAATTCTCCAAATCAGACTCAAACTCCTACAGGCCCCACGAAGGGAAAATTCAAACTCTGACAACTTCAACGCCTCGGTTATCTGACAAAAACTTTGGTGAAACTACTCCAAGTACCCCAAAAATGCAAAAATATTTCGAACGGTAAGCAAACTATTTGGACACCGGACAAGGAAGAAGAACTAGTCCGACACATGACTGAAAATTACACAAAAAGAGACGTGTCCGGCAAAGACTCTAATGATGCCAAATTTCGTTGAAAAAATCTTCAAAAACCACTCTACACCAGCCGGATTGTCTTCGACAAGGACTACAGGTTGGAGGCTGGTCTGGTCAGTGCTAAAGAGCCACTGAATAGTGATTGCAGCTCGGCTACGCGATCACCGCGCGAATCAAAGTCGGGGAACCTCCTTGCCAAACTCACACAAGCTGATTCTTTTGATTTTTTTGGCCAACGACCCAACCACTTCTGCATGTAGGGTTTTCGGTCTCCGAACGCCCCCATAAACACCACTCGAAAGCCCCATCGGATTGGAGTTGTTCAATCGACCTCCAACAGCTACGATGGAACTTCACAATTTGATAGACTTTGATTTTTAGGTAGGAATCGAGTGACAAAAGAGAGAGAAGGAAGAAGAGGAGAAAAGAGGAAGAGCGATTGAGGCTTTGGGCGAAAAAAAGGTCATCGAAGCCCAGTCGCAAACGACGAAGAAAAGGAGAGAGCTCTGCTCTCACACGCATAGGGGGGGGTGGGGAAGAGTAAGAGAAAGGGAGGGAATTTTCTATTTATAAGTCGGTGGCTATTTGCCTCCACTGAGATTCTGAGGGCACCCACACTACAAGAAAAAAGCCCATTAATAGCGTTTCAAAAACGCTATGGTAGGATACCATAGTGTTTTAGAAAACGCTATGTCTCCCGGAGCTGGGTCTATTATAGCGTTTTAAAAACGCTATAGTAAGTAGCCTTTTATAGCGTTTAAAAAACGCTATGGTAGAGTATACATAGCAATTTTTTTTTTTGCTATCAAATGACTTTTTATTACATCTTATAGGTAAGTATAATTCAGCACGTGCATCAATTCTTGCATCAGGTAAGTAAAATTTAATATGACTTTTTATTAAATTTAAAAAGCAACATTTACAACCTCTGATCAGCAAATTCCAGCAATTGCTTTCAAGCAATTCATTACAGCAGAAATTTAGATCATTCACAATTCATTACAGCAGAAACAACAGCATTTACAATTCAGCACGTGCATCAATTCAGATCATTCACAACCTCTGATCAGCAAATTCCAGCAATTGCTTTCAAGCAATTCATTACAGCAACAACATTTACAACCTCTGATCAGCAAATTACAGCAACCTCTGATCAATCTCTGAGCAGCAACCACAGTAATATCAACAAGGTTCTTTCACCTTGTTCGAAACTTGTAACACCTTTGCAGCTTAGGAGCATTTGGCACCTTTTGTCCTATATGACATGCTAAGACACAAACAAGGAATTTAAGCAAGTACATTTAAGCTACAACCACAGTTTGGAAATCAAGGCAATATATTTTGCCTTCCATGCTTGATTGTTGAGAATTGCTTATGCTCTAGTTCCAATTGTCATCTGACATGTGCGCTTTGACCATGGGTTCTTAGTACTCTTAGGCTCGGTTTTTCACAGTGAGGATGCATCATCATAGGGATTGATAGTTGATTAATCAAGGACTGTACTGCAGGAATAACGGATACTTTTAGCTTAGACATATATTTGTGCACATCATGATGTCATACAGTCTAGTATGAGTGTCTGGGTTCTCAGGACTAGTGTTGATCAAGTTGTATGGCTAGCAAAGCTTACAAATACAACTGAGTATTTAAAACTTGGACTAAAAAATAACACTAAAGAAAATATTACCTCATTCTTGGTTGGATGCTGAAGAATCAATTGATGAGCATGCAAGTAGTAACCAGTCTCCTGGAACAGGTTTTGCAGGCCTCTCATACCCTCTACATAACAGTGTCCGAGAATGTAAGAATTATACAAGGCATACATGATAGTGTAAACCATTGTTGTTCACTTGTTTAAGAAAAAAAAAAGTTGATCATTTCAGTATATGTAATGCATTAATAACCTTAATCATATAATTAAAACAAAAAAAGAGACAACATATGACATATGTGTAACTAATATATAAAAACCAATTAATGTTTTGTTGACAGTTATGCAATTTGACTATTTGAGTCTTGTTCTTTATGTTAGATGTTTCTTCTTATGTTCACTTTACTATATTGTATAAATAAGGGAATGGAGCCTGTTATAGCTTATTATGCTGAACAAAAAAAAAGTAAGAAGAAGAGGAAAAAAACACATTCTAGATAAAGAATGTACATACTGTTTCTAACCCCTGAATAGGTACCCAAGAGCCTGTTCCTCATTGCCATTGAATAGTTTTAGTGCTTGAACTACTGCATCCCTCCCAAAACCAAGCTCGCAGAGTTTCGACACTTTCGCTTCGAAGTTGGATCTCTAGAACCATAAACATCATCAGCAATTTGAACAAACCTCTTTTTTTCCCGAGAAAATACCAAACATAAAAGTTATGTAAATGTCAGAAAAAAAGAAATAAAAAATAAACAAATGCCAGCAGTTTACCTGTGCTACTTGACCTTGCGCAATTCCTGTAACAAAAGTTCCTTCAGGATTAGAATATAAATTAAAACAAGAAACACGTATGATGAATTACGTGATGTTCACATCAAGAATTTGTGATGTTTGAATGGTAACACCACTGGAAAATGTATTTTGCTAGTTTCAGAATTACTAAACGCAATATACATCTTCAGAATTTCGGTAAAATTATTATCCAGGTAACTTCCCTTTTACATTTGAGTTCTTACTGTCACTATGGGCTAATGGCATGGAACTTTGTCCAAATACAGTCAACATATGTCTTAATCCTTAAGCCTTTACATATAAAAAGAAAACAAGAAAGCCAGGTACGATGAATTTCCATCACTTACCAGAAGGCTGGGCTCGAGCAGGCATGCTAACAGTTGCTTATTTTGTTATAGAAGTTTCCTAAAAAGTACAAGTGAAAATGCCAAGGTTAAAGTACAATTTAGAAAAATGGGATTAAGGAGACTTTAAGCGCTGACTGGAAAAGTTAATTAGAGATGGAGGAATTTATAAACATCCAGTATAGCATAGAATAAAAACGGCATAAAGTTTCATGCATGCATATGAATAATTACATCTATGCAGAAATCGTACATATAGACTAATCAGTTACAAAAATTCACTTCCTGAAGCTGATGCTGAGTCTTTCTTGAGATGCCTAATGTCCTTTTCTGTATGCAGGTTTTCAATCATTTAGAGAGAGTTAAAACAAACTACCAAAAAAATATAACAAACGCAAATTAGAACATGAAGATCACAGGATTAACCTTGCAAAAAGGGAACTGAAACTTCTCCTCCACCAACTCTGAGGATGTTCTCTTTTAAATCTATACTACACAGAACATAGACATTTAGTTAGATACCGAATATGCCAAGAAATAAAAGTTGTAATCTATCATGTTATTTACCTGATGTTTACGAAGCATATCGAGCCCGAAAAGGAACTCCATATTTAGCGAATCTAAAACCGTAAAGGAGCAGTGGTAAAACACATTTGCAATCTGGCATAAAGAATGTAAGATTACATTAGTAACCCAGTAAGAGTTCAGTTTATACTGACATGAACAATAAGCAAAGTGAAAAGACAAAGTCTTATATTTTATACTTCAAAGATAAATGGTTAGAAACAGTATGTACCTATTCAGGGGTTAAAAACTATTATGCTGCACCATACACCAGTTCGAGTACATTTAGAGAACACGTCCATGTGCTACATTGCACCTCAATAGGGTATGCCATGTAGTTTACAATTCTTCAATAGTGTATGGATGATAGTTCATGTAAATGTTACCTGTAGGAGATTGTTCATAATTATGGTCCCATCGCCGACATTTGCCTGAACTATGTTCAAGAATGATGTACGGTTCAAACAGAGTAATTGACTCAATCTTTTGGTGCGGACAATAAACAGCTGTGGCCTCTAACACAATACTCCAATCTCTCCACAAAGATCCCCAGTTTTTGCCTCTCCTACAACCTGCAAACATTAGCCTGCACCATAAACACACCCACCGTGAAGGGGAAACAAAAAAGTAGAGAAAAAAGGGCCAGTCTCACCTTATACTTGTGGTATCCGTCGCATGCCACATCTCCATTGCTTTTGTCAGGCATGTAACTTGATCACATTAACTAAATTTTCAGTCAGCAATTTACGTAGTAAAACTTTACTCAGAAAGTAGAACAAAAACGGATTTACCAGCATGAGTGAAAGTGTCCCATATGTTGGGTGTTCTTCCATCCTCTGCTACTGCTCCTTCATACTGAAAACATACAACGAATTGTGATAATTCCAGGTTTGGTTATTGCGGGATGTGCTACTACAAATGATCGGAATACTGTTCAGAAGAGATTAGAGTCCAAAGCCAGACCTGATAAGAAGAGGTTCCCGCGCCAAAAACAAAGTCTGCTGGAAAGTCATCTCTGCTAAATTTTAAACTGTTTTCACCCAAAACCAATACTACTGATGAACATAGCAGGATAAATAGAGAATAAAGACAGGCCATTTTTCCGAGCTTAGTTTATATTCTTTTTTTCTTCTTAGAGTTCTTTATATATGGAGACGCGCACACATACATGCATGTATCTTTGTAAGTAATTAACCTTTTCGTCTAATTCCATATAGATGAATATATATAAATCAATCACTTTGACATAATAGGGAACATTCAAATTTGACATTCTTCAAAGATGAAATGTCTGTAAAATGTTGCAGACAATTGAGACCTACTTTTATTCAGGACCATAAAATCCTAATAAGTGATAAAATGTTGCGAAGACTTCATTTTTCAAGTGTAGAAAAATGCCCAAAAAAAAAAAAATTATTCAATTACCATGGTCAAATAGAAAAGGGAAAAAAATTTAATTGCTTAAATGATTGTCACTTCAGAGAAGGCAAATACGCTTGCTTTCTTTGAAACATACAAGTGTTTTGGTTAGAGAAGGAAACACCACATTCAGTCAATTTTGAATCAACAAACAGAATATGTTATCACCTTGCGCTACTAGATTGCAGTAATATAACGCGCTCAATGGATACTTGATAGATCCCATTAGGTCTTTCTCTGCAAACAAAACAATACCATGAAACTTAATCAAACCAAGAAATAGGAACAAACAAACATAAACACCAGAGAATAATGGAGGTTTTAAACTTACAAGCATCCATTTATCTCATTCATGACATTGCTTGCGTTCTGGGACCAGAGGTCAACAAGTTCTGGAAAATTTGGCTTAAAATGTGCTCCCTCCCTTTATCCCTGGACCACTTCGAAATGGTTGTCCAAAATATTCTGCATGGAACAATTTGAAGATTCAAAACAACCAGCGAGTTCTCAGTGACAAGAAAATGAACAAAGTTTAGAAATCAATAAACCTAAAATGGATCAAAGCTCAAAGACATCATCCACCGAGAATCCAAAAGAAGACTCATGATGCTTTCTATACTCTGAATCAAAGAAGTCGTGTACATGACAACTCAATACAATACATGGACAAGATCCTATCTTATAATAGTAAAAATTATTGTTCATCAAATAATAACAAAGTTTACTCAAAATCTACAGATTTTTCTCAAAAACAAAAAAAAATCTTCAGTATAATTTCCAAAAGCTTAAAGACTACAAACTATTAGATCGATTTGAACAAAGAACTTGAATCCGAATCAAGAAAAGCGATTTCATTGAAATCATCTAGAATTTCTCACAAAGTCAATTCAAGAGTTCCACAAGAACTCATCAGAGGTAAGATTATAAGTAAAGTAGTACATAAACAACTCAACATCATCTCAACTCCAAAAGCAAATGCATACTTACAAAGTGAGCATTACTAGAAAAATGAAAAAATAAAAAATAATAAATAATGTTGAGTTGGGTTGGGTTTCTCTATGAGAATTTTAGAATCAAAACCTGATTGCTTCATATGTTTCTTTGTGGGGAAGATGACCCGACCCGAACCCGAACCTTGTTTCATCACTTCTTGAGCTTTTTCCATTACAAGGGCTCACAAATGATCAAACAAAAACCTTCTAAAATCGAAGGAAACCTCAACCCTAGGAATCAAATCCAGCAGAGAGAGCGAGAGTGGGGCGAGCAGAGAGACGGATTAGAGAGGGGAGCTGACAACAATCGCAGACAGGGCGAGAGAGAGGCGGGCAGCAGAGGGAGAGGTGGCGAGTAGCAGAGAAGAACGCGAGTAGCGGAGTAGCAGAGGAGAAAGAAGAGAGGCAAGTAGCAGAGGAGAAGGAACGCGAGTAGCAGAGGAGAATGGAGAGAGGCAAGTAGCAGAGGAGATTTAGGTTTCACGAAGCGAGGGAGAATCACGCGCTATCAAACATTTGGGCGTTTTAAAATCCCGCCAAAGTTGTAATAGCGTTTTTAGAAAGAAATGCTATTAGAAATGTCATCAAAGTGGACTTGTGGTGTATTATAGCGTTTTGGGCAAAAACGCTATAAACATATGCTATAAAAGATTATTTTTCTTGTAGTGCTACTTCAGAAATTCTTAAAAATAGTTTCTAAAAATTCGAATAAATCCCCCCCCCCCCCCCCCCCCCTCCCAAAACTCTAAAGTAACACAATTAAATTTTAATGGGTACAATGTTGTTACCTATTAGGACATTCCGATCACCTAGCTACAATGTCATATAGTTTTGATTCTTTTGAACACCTGGGAGTGCACCTACATGTATAAAAACACTTCAATAAGTCTACGTAACAATGTAACTCCATGATACAATTGAATGTCTGATCGAAGAAATACCACACAATGCTCTCTTGATGCATGATTTAATCATTCTTTTGCTTTAAATGCCAAAGTGATTGTTCTAAAATGGTGCAATGCACTCGGAGAAAGTCAATATGTTATACTTCCAAGGGTTATTTTCTTATTGGCCCTCATTAGTTTTCTTTGACCTCCAAAGTTTTTTGTATTTCAGTTTGACCTTTTATTTAAAGTTCGATTGTGTGGTCAAACACATTGATCTACCCATACCATCCATAAAATATGTAATGACCAAAACGCCCTAACTCATATCTAAATGAAAAGGCAAAGTGTAGTTTGTGTTGTATGTAAAGACACGTTATTTTTGCTCCATTTTCCAAAAAGTAAAACTTGTGGTGGAGAGAAGCAACATTTGTGCCGAAATTTTGATTAGTAACACCAAACCTAAACATGCCCTAAACCTAACCTCCGGCATGGATCTGACCGGAGGTCCCCAAACCTCAACTCAAACCTCTTCACCACCCATCCCTTCTTCCATACTTGTAGCTGTTGCGCCTCGCGAAAGCGTAACAGATTGCGGAACACAATTGATAGTTGCAATAGAAAGTAATAAATCCAAATTATAAACAAGACAATGTAAAGTAAATGGAAATAAATAAACACGTACCGCACACAGCAATTTAACGTGGTTCGGCAAGTTTGCCTACGTCCACGGGCAAAGAGAATAGCTTTACTAATGAGATTGAGAAGTACAAATGGAGGGAGAGGGAGCTACACAACGTCAAGGACGTTACAAATACACACACGTGTCTAAGTGACACCACGGAAAAACGCAGGGTGCGTTTATCCTTCACAAACAAAAAAGAAAAAATATCTTCTCTTTCTTTTCTCTCTCCTCTCTTTCTCTCCTCCTCACAAAACACAAACCCTAATCTCTCACAATCTCTCTCAATCTCTCGATCTCTCTCAATGGAAGAGGATGATCTTCTTAAGAGGAGGGGTTCCTCTTTTTATAGCCCCTTGAGGCGGTGAAGGGTGGCGGTGATGGAGGGTTCCATCACCTTCCACCATCTTCTTCTTCCTCCAGCTGTTCTTGAAGATGCAACTCAGATCCAGCAATTCACAACTCAGATCCAGCTCATATGGGTTGTCCTCCATGCCGACATGCCGCAATCCCTTGCCGACAAGCCGTCCCTATTGAGCATTCACACAGGTATTTATGTTTCTGTTCTTCCCTGTTTCAACAATTCTCCACCTCGGTGAAGATTTCACAAATCTGAGCCGATTACACAAGCAATATCCGTCTTTGCCCTTCACAACCCCAAAGGGGTTCAACACACACGAAGGATATTGATCAAGTCCAAACAATGTTGGAACTTGATCCCAGAAACTATCTTTGTCAACATATCAGCAGGATTCTCCTTGGTGTCAATCTTCTTTAGTAAGATGTCACCTTCTTTTATGATTTCTCGCACAAAGTGAAAACGAACATCAATGTGCTTCGTACGTGCATGATGAACTTGATTCTTCGCCAAATAAATGGCACTCATACTGTCACAAAAGACATCTAGATGGTCTTGTATTACACCCAAGTCATCAAGCAACCCTTGAAGCCAAATTGCTTCCTTAACGGCTTCTGTAACCGCCATATACTCAACTTCAGTTGTAGACAATGCAACTGTAGACTGCAACGTAGATCTCCAACTTACTGGTCCTTTAGCAAGAGTAAAGATATAACCAGTAGTTGATCGTCGCTTATCCAGATCTCCTGCATAATCTGAATCCACATAACCAACACAATGTTGACCATTACTCACATCCTTCTCAAATAGTAAACCAACATCTACTGTACCCAGGATGTACCGTAGAATCCATTTCACTGCTTGCCAGTGTCCTTTTCCTGGATCATGCATGTACCGACTTACCATACTGACTGCCTGTGAAATGTCGGGCCTCGTACACACCATTGCATACATTAAGCTTCCCACTGCATTTGCATATGGCACTTGAGCCATGTACTCTCGTTCCTTATCAGTACTAGGAGACATAGAAGCTGAAAGCTTGAAGTGAGGGGCAAGAGGTGTACTAACCGATTTTGTGTTGCCGTTCATCCCAAATCGTTGTAACACCTTCTTCAAATATGCTTGTTGTGACAAGCTCACAGTTCCCTTCACCCTGTCTCTTCGAATTTCCATGCCAAGGATCTTCTTAGCTTCACCAAGATCCTTCATTTCAAACTGAGTTCTCATCTGGCATTTCAATTTATCAATCTCATACTTGCTCTTGGAGGCTATAAGCATATCATCTACATAAAAGAGCAAATATATAAAGGAACCATCACGAAGCTTACGGAAGTAGACACAATGATCATAATGGCTTCGAGTGTACTTCTGCCCTAGCATAAACTGATCAAACCGCTTGTACCACTGTATTGGAGACTGCTTCAACCCGTACAAGGACTTGTTCAATTTACACACACAATCTTCTTTCTCTGCAACCTTATACCCATTTGGCTGAGTCATATAGATCTCCTCCTTTAATTCTCCATGTAAAAACGCAGTTTTTACATCTAATTGAGCTAACTCAATATCAAATTGTGCAACCAAGGCTAGCAAAATTCTAATGGAAGAGTGTTTCACAACTGGAGAAAAGACTTCATCGTAGTCTATACCTTCCTTCTGAGCATAACCTTTCGCAACTAACCTTGCTTTGAAACGCACACCATCACTAGGAGATCCTTCTTTCTTTGTGTATACCCATTTGCACCCAATAGCTTTCTTACCTTTCAGTAAGCTACACAATTCCCATGTTTCATTCTTATGAAGAGATGCAATCTCTTCATCCATAGCCTTCTTCCACTGTTCACAGTCGGTACTTTGAATTGCTTCTTTATAGGTAGAAGGTACTTCATCCTCAACTACTGGAAGTGCATAGGCAACACAATCACTAAACCTTTGAGGACGTTTTACATTCCTCTTTGGTCTACTTGTTGCAATTGACTCCTGAATTGGAGTCTCTGAAACGTCATCAACTGTATCTACCGCAGTCTCACTATTTGTGTCTTCATCTGCACCCACTGTGGAATCAGTAGGTACTACATCTGTAGATACAGGACTAGCTGGAACACGTAGAGTAACATCAATCTCCACCTGCTGCGAATTCTCTATGGTCGAACTCTCCACCTGCTGAGAGTTATCTGGCTTCAGCATAGAAGCCTCATCAAAAGTCACATCCCTGCTAATCACAATCTTCCTGGATTCAGGAACCCACAACTTATAGCCTTTTACACCATCCACGAAACCTAAGAAAATAGCTTTCTTGGCTCGGGGATCCAACTTACCTTCTTGAACATGAAAGTAAGCAGAACATCCAAAGATATGTAATCTTTCATAATCATTAGCAGGATTTTCAGACCATACCTCCATAGGAGTTTTTCCATCAATCGCAGCCGCAGGCAACCTGTTGATGAGATGGCACGCATATGTCACAGCCTCAGCCCAAAACGCTTTGCCCAATCCAGCATTGGACAACATACAACGAACCTTCTCCAGCAATGTACGGTTCATGCGTTCTGCCACCCCATTCTGTTGCGGAGTATCTCTAACCGTGAAGTGTCTGACAATTCCCTCATCCTGACATACTTGCAAGAACGGATCAGCTTTGTATTCACCTCCATTATCTGAACGGAGCCTTCTGATCTTTCTGCCAGTCTGAGTTTCAATCATCTTTTTCCACTTCAGGAACACATTCAAGACCTCATTTTTATGCTTCATGGTGTACACCCACACACGTCTTGAATAATCATCTACAAAAGTGACGAAATAGCGCATACCTCCCAATGATGCTTGCTTGGCAGGTCCCCAAACGTCCGAGTGAACATAATCAAGAGTCCCACGAGTACGGTGGATAGCGGTGCCAAACTTGACTCTTGTCTTCTTGCCCATTACACAATGTTCACAGAATTCTAACTTGCAGGTCTTAGCACCTTTCAGCAAACCTTGTTTCACCAGAGTTTGCATACTCTTCATACCAACATGCCCTAAACGCATGTGCCACAATCTGGTCGTATCACAAGAAGTACTTGCAGACTCAGTAACTGCAACTTCTCCCGTAATTGTATTCCCGGTCAAGAAATACAAATTACCTCTTTTGATTGCCTTCATCACCACCATTGCACCAGACACAACCTTGAGAACACCATCTGACACGGTTATCTTGTAACCTTTGGTATCCAAGGAACCCACTGAGATGAGATTCTTCTTCAAAGCAGGAACATACCTTACTTCTTTCAAATCCCGAACTATACCATCAAACATCTTCAACCGGATTGTACCTATCCCTTCTATTTTGCATGTCTGATCATTACCCATCAAAACAGTTCCACCATCTAGCCTTTTAAAGCTAGAAAACCAGTCCCTATGGGGACACATATGATAAGTGCAACCCGAATCCACAATCCACTCGTCAGTGGAACACATCAATGCTGATATAGACAGGGAATACTCATCAGAATCTTCATCACTACGCTCGGCAACATTCACATTGGTGCGTTTCTTTCCTTTCTCTTTGGCTTTGATTTTCAGACAATCTTTTACCCAATGCCCTTTCTGATGACAGTAAGCGCATTCATTTATCGCCGGAGCCTTTGACCCACTTCTCGATTTGGATCGAGATTTATCTCTTTTACCACCAGATTTTCTTCTTCTTGATCTTCCCCTCGCAGTCAATGCTTCAGACGCTGCATCCCTATGGATTTTAAGGTCCATCTTCCTGTACTCATAATTGAGCAGCGCTGTAGCAATCTCATCATAATTTAATGATTCTTTTTCCGTTAACAAAGTTGTAACGAGATGCTCATATTCTTCTGGAAGGGAATTCAAAAGGCACAAAGCCTTATAATTCTCTGGAACAATTTCTTCTAAATTCAATAGGTCGGCAATTAGCCTATTGAATTCATCCAGATGCTCAGACAAAGTAATACCTTGTCTCATATTCATCCGGAACAACTGTTTCATGAGGAAGAGTTTATTCTGAATACTTTTCGTCATGTACTTGTCTTCCAACTTTTTCCACAATGCTTTAGCGGAGGTTTCCTTCATGACGAAGTATTTTTGTTCCTTCGCTAAACACAGTCGGATAGACCCACACGCTTGCCGATTCAATTTGTTCCAATCTTCTTCTCTCATAGCGTCCGGCTTATCACCCAAAGCATTCTCTAAATTCTGTTGTGCGAGCACATCCAATACTTCACATTGCCACATGCCGAAGTTGTTCTTGCCATTGAACTTTTCGACATCAAACTTACCGACTGTAGCGGTAATCATCTTCGAACTGGAACCTGAACTTGATGCCTCTGTCATGTTCCTCAAAACTTTCATACAAAACTATCAATTCACACTTACACACGAACCAAAAAAATACCTTCGGCTCTGATACCAATTTGTTGCGCCTCGCGAAAGCGTAACAGATTGCGGAACACAATTGATAGTTGCAATAGAAAGTAATAAATCCAAATTATAAACAAGACAATGTAAAGTAAATGGAAATAAATAAACACGTACCGCACACAGCAATTTAACGTGGTTCGGCAAGTTTGCCTACGTCCACGGGCAAAGAGAATAGCTTTACTAATGAGATTGAGAAGTACAAATGGAGGGAGAGGGAGCTACACAACGTCAAGGACGTTACAAATACACACACGTGTCTAAGTGACACCACGGAAAAACGCAGGGTGCGTTTATCCTTCACAAACAAAAAAGAAAAAATATCTTCTCTTTCTTTTCTCTCTCCTCTCTTTCTCTCCTCCTCACAAAACACAAACCCTAATCTCTCACAATCTCTCTCAATCTCTCGATCTCTCTCAATGGAAGAGGATGATCTTCTTAAGAGGAGGGGTTCCTCTTTTTATAGCCCCTTGAGGCGGTGAAGGGTGGCGGTGATGGAGGGTTCCATCACCTTCCACCATCTTCTTCTTCCTCCGGCTGTTCTTGAAGATGCAACTCAGATCCAGCAATTCACAACTCAGATCCAGCTCATATGGGTTGTCCTCCATGCCGACATGCCGCAATCCCTTGCCGACAAGCCGTCCCTATTGAGCATTCACACAGGTATTTATGTTTCTGTTCTTCCCTGTTTCAACAGTAGCCAACCCGTCTTTTCATCAACCCACCTCTCCACATAGATCAATTATAGATCCTACCCCAACCCTTGATGAGAATGCTCATAATAGTACTTTGGTAGTGACATGGCCATGGAGAGCCTTGTTTGGTAAGAACCAGAGTTTAGCGAGTGTGGTGCTGTTGTCTTTCCATGAGCCTAACAAGGTAGGAGATCGGTGTGTGACACCGAAAGATGTAGCTGATCATGGATCCAAGGTGTGGCAGAACCACTTAGCGGGCTACTTTGTCAATTCTAAACTACCTTATTCTATAGTCCAATGTGCAATCAGGAGGAAATGGAAGATAAAAGGCAACTTAGAGACCACTAGTGATGGGGAGTGGTTCTTCTTTAAGTTCTCTGAAGATGATGATAGGCAAGAGACACTTTTAGTAGGACCTTTGAAACTTTTTATAGTGAAAGTTTGGTCCAAAAAGATGGAGATTTCGAAAGAAAAACTCTCTAAAATCTCAATATGGGTGAGGTTCCATAGAGTTCCAAAACAATTTTGGACACCTTTTGGATTGAGTCATTTAGCAAGTCATCTTGGCAAACCAATTTGCATGGACAAAGCCACAGAGGAATGCTCGAGATTAGCCTATGCGAATGTGTATTGAAGTGGAGGAAACTGAACCCTTGCCAGAGAGCTTGCATTATGCTTTCGAAGAAGGGGGTTCTCTTAGTGTTGCGTTAGAATACCCTTGGAAACCTCAAGTGTGTGCCAAATGTAAAAAGTTTGACCATACTGAAGCAAGATGTGGAGTAGAAGAAAAACTAGCATTCAAAGGCAGGAAGATTGTAAACATAAGAAGATCCACTAAGGAAAATGAAGGAGCAAGTAAAAACAACATGCGTAGGGCTGAGGAAGTGACCAAAGGGGTAAATATAACTGATAGGGACAAAGGCAAAGCTCCAGCAGTTCCCATGAATGAAACCAATGCTCTCAATTGGTTGAGCTCCAACTTCTCTCAAAAGGGGCGAGGTAGAGGGCAATATGGGAACATAGGAGGAAGAAATCATAGAGAAGCTTCTACGTTTAGGCAACATGATAGATATGATGCTCTTGATAAGCTTTCAGAAAATGCTGATGAGCTGTTTGATGAAATTACTGAGAGACGAGTCATGGAAAAAAATATGATGGAGTGATCTTGGCTGGCCCTAACTCCAAGGACATCACAAATGAGGCATCTCAACCTTGGGGAGAGGAAAAGACAGAGGAAAATGGTAGTGACATTGTTGTGGTTCAGGATGAAGATCCAATTGAGGCATTGGTCGAGGTAGGTGGTAATAAGGAAACAACTCTTGCTAGACCTACCCCAACTACACGAGGCTGATGAGAACCAAGCTACAATCAATAATGCAAATTCTAGAGCCTAATCAAATGAGGTTGTGGAGGAGCAATATGAAAACCACAATTATGGTGGGACAGTGGGAGGAGATGAAAAACACATGAGCCCAAGGACTAGGCCTATTATGGAATTATTGGGTGGGCACAACATGCTAGAAGAATGGGAGAAGAAGCAGGCAAGCCCTATTACTGGAGTTCAACAGCACAAAGAGGACAGGGAAACAAGGGACATTGAGTTGACTTCCCTAGTTATCAGGAGAACCAATAGAAATGTAGGGAAAGCCAAAATCTCCTGCTACAAGTAGAGGGAAGGCTAACAAGAAGGGTAACAAATCAAAACAAAAGGCTTAATGATGCATAACATTTGAGTGTGGAATGTGAGGGGGTTGAATACCACTTGAAATGCACTGAATTTAGCAAATGGATATATAGCAATGAGCTTAAGCTAGTAGGATTGGTTGAAACTAGGGTTAAAATTGATGGGGCTCCTACATAATGTCCAATGTATGGAGTAGTTGGAATCATGAGGACAATTATGGTAAAGCCATTAATGGAAGGATTTGGGTCGATTGGGACCTTCTGGAATATACAACTAGATTGATAGCTAAAAGTGACCAAAGTGACCATTTTGGTCACTTTTCATGTGACTCACAATAAGTTGAAAAAACTGTGTTGTTTCAGTGATTTATGGCAGTAATGATAGAAAAAAAGATAGAGGAGCCTTGGAAATATATTGTTAATCTTGCAAGTATGGTGAATGAACCGTGGATACTCTTTGGGGATTGGAACACAACTAGGTTCTCTTATGAAAAAGAAGGGGGAAATGTGTTGGGGGGAAAAGGAATTGAATGATTTTAATGTTTGCATTTCTGACGCCATGCTTATGGACTTGCCTACTTGTGGAGGGATATTCACATGGACTAATAAGTTGGTTGGCTACAAGAGAATTGTTATAAGGCTGGACAGAGTCTTGGTAAATGTTGAATGGTTTACTAGTTTCTCTAATGCAAGAGGAGAAGTGTTGAGCCCAAACATTTTTTATCATGCCTCTTTAGTTATCAAATGGAAGAGTAAACAATCGAGAAGATTTCCATTTAGATTTTATAATTACTGGGCTGACACCAATGGGTTCAATGAGATGGTCGTAGCCGCATGGAATGAAAGAATCAGGGCAACCCAATGTTTATCTTACAAACCAAGCTGTTACGATAATTGTTATGAACCAACCAATTTTAATCCAGCCTATAGGTCGCCCCTGCCGGGATTCGAACCTTGGATGTGGGGTTTGGCTCTGATACCAATTGTTATGAACCAACCAATTCTCCCAAAAGCCCGAGCTGTCCAGGAGGGGAAAGTCCATAACAAGGATCGTAACATTGCTCCAATTGTTATGAACCAACCAATTCTCCCAAAAGTCCGAGCTGTCCAGGAGGGGAAAGTCCATAACAAGGATCGTAACATTGCCCCACGTTTTCAAAGCCGACGTCCTCGTCGGCCCACTCTGTTACGATCCTTGTTATGGACTTTCCCCTCCTGGACAGCTCGGGCTTTTGGGAGAATTGGTTGGTTCATAACAATTGGTATCAGAGCCAAACTCCACATCCAAGGTTCGAATCCCGGCAGGGGCGACCTATAGGCTAGATTAAAATAATTTAGCATTATGTATGGGCATAGTGCTAAGTTGTTGAATACTGGTAGCTGAGAGAAGGCTCACTGGGCCAGTGTCGATAGAGTGGGCCGATGAGGACGTCGGCTTTGGAAACGTGGGGCAATGTTACGATCCTTGTTATGGACTTTCCCCTCCTGGACAGCTCGGGCTTTTGGGAGAATTGGTTGGTTCATAACACAAGCTTAAAAGAGTAAAAATTAAGATAAATGAGTGGGCAAAAACCAGGTTCCCTGACCTTACTGCTCAAAGTGAAAGTGCAAGAAGTGATCTTCTAAAGGTACAAGCTTTTTTTACAACATGATCCCATGAACTTCTGGCAGATGAAGAAAAAGTTGCAGAGAAGAGTTTTAGAGAGCTTGCTTTGGCAGAAGAGTCAGCCACGAGACAAAATGCTAGAATAGATGATATTCAACTTGGAGATCAACTCACTAGCTATTTTTTTAGACCTACATGCTCAAGGAAAGCTAGGAATACTATAACTTCTATAACTAATAGCAATATGGAAGTTCTCACTGACTAGGGAGAGATTGATGCAGAGATTTTGAACTTTTACAAGAACTTAGTAGGCTCTAGAAGGTAGGTGGAGTCTATTCCTAATGATGTTGAGTGTTTGAAAGTGTGTCCACAAAAGATGGCTAATGATATGATAAAGGAAGTCACTGATGGGGAAATTAGAACTACTTAGTTCTCTATGAATGAAAACAAAGCTCCGGGTCCCGATGGTTTCAATGTTTACTTTTTCAAGAAAGTGTGGAGCATTGTGGGGCGGGACTTTTGCAAAGTAGTGATGAACTACTTTAGACACACTAACCAGGTTACCTTTGTCAAGGGAAGATCTATAAGCAACAATATTCTATTGGCTCATGAAATTGTTAAGAACTACACCAGGAAGGGAATATCCCCAAGAAGTACCTTGAAGGTGGAACTGTATAAGACATACGATACAGTTGACTAGGAGTACATACACAACATCCTAGGCAAGCTACACTTTCCTACTAGAATGATTGAGTGGATCATTACATGTATCTCTACCCCTTGGTTATCAGTGCTAGTGAATGAAGTTCCTAAAGGTTTTTTCACAGGCAGGGGAGGGCTTAGACAGGGGAACTCTCTTTCCCCTTACCTCTTTGTGTTGGCAATGGAAGCTGTTGGGATTATGCTCAATGCCCAAGTTGAAAAAGGTTATCTAAAACTTCACCCTAAGTGCGATCAACCTCTTATCACCTACTTATCTTTTGCTGATAACTTACTAATCTTAAGCAAAGGAGAGGTGGAGGCTGCTAGAGCAATAGCTAAAGTGTTGCACCAATTTGAAGCAAATTTTGGGCTTGCTATGAACTGGAATAAAAGTGCCTTGTTGTATAGTAGAGTTGTTGAGTTAAACAGATTGGAGATGCTCCGAATTTTGAAGGTGCAATGTGGGAGCTTGCTCTTGAAGTATTTGGGCCTTCTTCTGATATCCTCTAGACTTCATGTGAAAGATTGTGTGTCTATCTTGGAAATGATGAAATCTAAAATTCAAAGTTGGAAAACTAGATTTTTATCTTACGCAGGGAGGTTGTAGCTTATACAATAGTTTTGACTTCAATTCAAGTGTATTGGAGTTAGCTTTTTATCTTACCAAAGAAGATTATTACTGAAATGAATACGATGTGTAAGAAGTTTCTTTGGGCAGGCACTTCTCTCGAGAATAAAGTGTCTCTGGTCAAGTGGAGTACAATTTGTCACCCTAAAGGGGAAGGGGGACTAGGAGCGCCAAACCTGAATGTGTGGAATAGAGCAGTTGTTTAAGGGCTTGTTGTTGATATTGCAATGAAGAAGAACAATCCTTGGGTGACCTGGATGTGGGCCAATGTCATAAAAGCCAAATACTTTTGGACTATGAATGAGGCAACAAACAATTCTTGGATATGGAGATGTATATTGAAAAGTAGAGGGATGGCTAAACACACTGTCAGGTGGATTGTGGGAGAAGGTTCTCAAATATCTCTTTGGCATGACCCTTGGCATCCCGTTGGGATTCTTTAGGAGCAAGATGTGGAGGTGAATAGAGATATCCCCTATAGAAACAATGCTAAAGTGAGCCCCATTGTGAATTCTGGGAGGTGGAACACACCACTCTCTAATCAACATTTCTGGCAGAGTGTTAGGCAGCTCAAAGCTCCCTAAACTAGAAGAGAAAATACCATGGTGTGGACACCTAGTTCTAATGGAAACTTCACTATTAGTTCAGGTTATCAAGATATGGGAAGTAGATAGCAAAGGCCTACATGGGCAAGAATTGTTTGGAAAAACTATGCCACTCCTAGAGTCAAGTTTTGCTTCTGGCTCACCATGACTAAAGGGTTAAAAACTCAAGATTTCTTTCAGAGGCGAGGATTACTCAGCTACTTTGAATACCATCTCTGCAATAATAGCCCCGAGAATGTGGAGCATTTGTTCTTTGAGTGTCCTTATGCGCAAACGATATGGAAAAGTGTGTTGTAAAAGTGTGGAAGACAAAGAACTATCCTCCCATGCCCAGGAGAATGGGATTGGATCTTTGCTGAATTAAAAAATTGAAAAGTGTCCAATCTAATTTTGAGAACTATGCTTGCTTACACAATTCATGCATTGTGGAGAAAGAGAAATGATGGGTTCTTTACCAAGCAAAGAAAAGGGATTGGTGAACTGGTGAGCAATATTATGTTCAAGGGCAAGGAAGCTTGCAATGCTAAGCTGATCACTTCCAATAAAGCAAGAGCTCGTGAGATAGGGGAGAAAACAAACATTACATTTAACCAAATAAACAAAGTCATAACTTTCTGCAAGTGGGATCCTCATCGGAAAGGGTGGTACGTGTTAAATTGTGATGGAGCAATTCAGGTAGTACTTTGGATATGAGGGCTTGCTTAAGAACCATCAAGGAACAGTTGTTTGGATGTATTCAGCTAAGATGAGAAGTGAGAACATTATTTCAATGAGATGGAAGCTATATTGCAGGGTGTTACTCTTGCAGAAACTCATGGTGTCAAGAAGTTATGGGTGCAAACAGACGCAGAAATGGCTGCAAGGATGCTCAATGGTTGGATCACTAAACCTTGGGAATGCTGGGATGCTAAAGATCAAATTCAAGAAATATGTGACAACATGGAAGAGGTTACAATTTCTCATGTATATAGAGAGTCTAACAGAGCAGCAAACTGGTTGGCAAGCATTGATGAGGATGAGTTAAGGGTATTTACCCCTCCTTTATGTTCAAGACTCCAGTGGAGCATGGTATGTAAGAGTGAAACACTAGTGATTGATTGTCATATATGTTGCAGTGAGCATGGCTTAATGTATCGTATTTGCTATGTGATTGTGGTAGGTGTGGGTATGTTCGCCCTTCTGTTGATTTTTGTTTTTATTATATAGGGTGGGGTTCCTCCAACCCTAGCTTGTCTTGTGCAAAAGAAAAAAGACACGTTGACACCTCACATCTGATGATATGAGTGTTCAATGTGACACTTGAATTGAAGAAGAAGAAGAAGAAAAGAAAACTCCTAAACCTAAACAACACCTTTTCTTTGTCTATATATGTGTATCATCATTTCTCACCCACACAAATCAAACCCATCCACACACACACAACAACAATCTCTTCGTCCCATCATACTTGTTAATTCACTTTCCTCTTCCAATCTATTGATTGCTATCTTCTTATTGGTCTTCTTCTTTCTGATTCAATCCACGCATCTACAACAAACCATCTAATCAACAACAGAAACAACAACAAAATCATCAGATCTCCATCTCCTTGATGAATTAGAAAACCAAGAAGAAGAAGATGATGATGAATGTAGTGGCAAACACATCCACATAAGAAAATCCCTTCGATTTTCATTTTAGATCTCCTTTTCAATTGCTCAGCCTACCCACTCATTGATGACTTGTGTCCTTACCTTTTCAACCATGGCCTTGGCCACAAAACCCATAATAGATCCCATAGTTGGTTTCGTACGAACCCTTTCATGCTCGAACTCAAGCATTTGTTGTTGTTTAACTTCAATCTTTTTCTTCTGCCATAACCCATCAGGGGCACTGTCAGCATCTTCTTTAGCACAGACGAATCCGCAGAGATCAAAATTGGAGAACTGGTCAGTGTACATCTTATTTAGCGAAGAGTTTGGGGTTTGTTATAGATTAGAGAGCTAGAAAAGTTTTTTAGGGCTTGGATGATGATAAAAGAAGAGAGAAGGAATGATTGAAGATGAATGGGGAGGAGATTTTCATATTTTTCAAGAGAGTAAGAAAGAAGAAAGTACTACCAATAAGGGAAAAAAAGATTTGGGGATGGGTTTATATTGCCTCGAGACGTACATATAGAATTGTATTATCTCGAAGAAATTAACTATCTAATATTTGATATAAAATGACCAATTTTTCCTTTTTAATTAAACTTCCAGGATGGAGGGGTAATTTTAGGATGCCAGACTTTAATTAACTCTGTAAAAGCTTGATGTATAGAAATACGTGGGTAACTTTACCCGTAGTAAGTAAGAACAAAGCCTCACAAACTATTTAGGGAAATGTAAATAAGTAGTATGTTTCTTATCTAGTCTTTACATCGCACTTCACGTTCGACTTGCATGTGTTAAGCATGCCGCCAGCGTTCATCTTGAGCCATGATCAAACTCTCCATGAGATTCATAGTTGCATTACTTATAACTTTCTCGTTCGTAGAGAAAACATATTCGGAATTGTCTTTCATTCACTTCTGGGACCCGAAACTCTTGAAGAATCTTTTCCATTTTTCGGTTTTGTATGGAAAGACAGAAATACGATGACCTTCATTTTGGGTATTCACTTAATCTTATTAGGTAGAGGTGTTTTTCTTCTAGTACTCAAGGCTCTTTATTTTGGGGGCGTATATGATACTTTTGGTCTACTTGGGAGAGAAAATCTATCAGATGTTCTGGACCGACCTTTCACTTGCGCCAGGCTAGCCAGCGTCCGCCACAAAGTTCACTTCTCGAAAGACATGAGAGAGAACCAAATCTATATTACTAGCCACACTTCTTGCCTCAATCCATATATTATATGGATACCAGGGGATTGAAAACTCCTCAAGGAACCACCCATACACTAGACCATAATCAGTTTAAACAACACACCGAGTTATATTCAGGCACCATAGTAATCTGATACCTTCCAAAAGTGCCAAGAATTCAGCCATACTACTCGAACCCCGACAAAACAAAATTTGTTTGGCCAACACACATTCTCCCCTTTCATCCCTAACAATAACGCCACCAACAGTCACATTTTGTTTCGTTGAACCATCAATGTTCAGTACAAACCATCTAGTTGGAGGACACTCCCAAAACAACACTCAAACAGGCTTTACCTGAACTTGAACGATCACTCGAATGAGTGATTAGATCGACGATCTAAGATAAAATTTGAGAATTTGTTTCCTTCCAAAATAGTCCTTGTAGCTAAACTGCTCAAGGACACAATTCTGATTCTCATTCAAGGACTGTTCTTCTATTTCCATCTGAAAACCTTTCTAATTCCATGGAACAGATTTCAGACAGACACTACACCAAATTGGTATATTTGTAACAACTTCCAAAACAATAACATTTTTGAGTTGTTATAATTCACCAAACAATTTCATTAAAACTAAATTTAGTAAAAAAATGTTACACAAAAAAAAGTGATACAATAAATTAGATCACCATGAATACAATCATTTGTAGAACCATACTATTCATTGTGACAATTATTGTATCACTTTGTTTGTGAAAATGTGTAAAAAATTTTGTGGATTGCTATAGCTCAAAGGTGTTACTGTTTTAAGAATTGTTACAAAAATGTCAATTTTGTGTAGTGGGGCTACCTTCATATTTCAATGAAACCAATAACAAATTAAGGATTCTCTATACTTGCTTCATATTGATTGCACTTACTAGTGAACAACGATTATCTTAAGAAAACAAGGCAAAATAAAGGATCACAACTACCTACAAAATTTAATAAAAATTGTCACCCTCAAGAACATGATATGAACGTTAAATTTTCCAATAATTTTTTTGTTATTTACTTAATCAAATCTGTTTCATTGTGCGTGATTGGAGCCTAAATGATTTGAAAGGTTATTCAGAATCATACCCTTATAATGTTTTTTGTTTTAATGTAGATTTTGGATTTCTTAAAATTCTGTTGGCTCTAAAAACAAAATGAATAAAAATTTTCTTTTATTTGCCATTCGATCATATGTTCAAATGAACTCATATTTATTAGTTTTTGTCATTTAGAATTTTATTTAAAATTTACTAGGTGTCGACGCGCTCTACGTCCGCGAATATTCAATATATATATATATTTTTATTTTATTACAACAATTTAATAGGAATAAAAAAATTATTATTGAATTTCTAAACAAAATAATTGTATATAATTTAAGGGCCTATTTATAGTTTAGAAATAAATAATGACTTCAAATAATTTATGTTAGGGCATAAGTATAATTAATCAATATTTAAGATGAGCTGATTTTGATTGTAAAAGAATGAAATGTTGATGACAAAATGAGAAATTTAAAAGTTAGATGTAAAAGGTTTTTTATTTTATTTTTTTATTATAAATATTTGTAGATAGTTGGAGGGCTTAAAATAAATTATATTATGACTTAAGTATAATTAATGAATATTTACATGGGTTGATTTTGATTGTAAATAGTTTAACTTTGGGAGGGTGTAATGGTAAAAATGTGTAATAGTGTTTTTCATTTAAATGACATAAACACGCGCAAACATTCGTAATTGTTTTTTAAATTCATAAATTGCTTGCCCAATTGCATATTGTATAAAGGGTGTTATAGTATGAAATGCAACAAATAATTAATTTGTTTTCACATTTTTTTTTAGATCGCGGTTCATGTTCCATTGACTTATTATAAAGGGGAAAAAATTCAAATAAAAAGATTTTTTTTCAATTCTTTTAAGATTTAATTTTTTTAATAAAGATAGATTTTTTTGTTTTTGATAAGCGTTTGGATTGTTGATTTTTTTTTATTTTAAGATAATAAGGAGGGCAAATGCTTTAAATTTGTCCACCAATTGTAGCTCAGTTGGTCGGACATCCACTGTTAGGATTTTGTGAGCTTTCGCCCAATTATTAGGAACACATTAAGTGACAACAATATTGTAGCCTTCAGACCTGGTTTGGTTAACCCTATAGAGTCAATCATATAGAAAAAAAAAGTGCTTTGAATTTTCTGTAGCTAGGAGAAATCTCACCTCACGATGAGGTCTATTTCACCAATGGCATTCTAATTTAAAATGTGGGCATGGCTTGAATTTTCCAAAATTAGGCCCAATGTCAAAGATAAACCCAATTAATCAGTATCTTACCTCAAGAACATGAGCCATGGAAGATGGCTATCAAGAAAAGCCCAATTATGTTCATCAAATCAAGCCCACCACTACAATCACTGTTGTAGCATGAGCAAACAGTTTCTATCGTTTTCAATGGAAGGATTTGGAGCCGGCGATGGGGTTAGTGTTCTGGCCTGCATGAAGGTTTTTGATACGGTGGGATAATTAAAATATGGGCAGGGGTATTGTGGTAAACAAGATTTAGAGTCGAAGACATACACATTTAACTGTTCATTTCAAGAGCGCGAGTTATAATATATAGTCCAGATTACTGTGCTCAAATCTTAATACTTTTTTAGGCATTTATCTTTATTACCAATTTTTAATTACCCAACTCATTAATATCATTTTGTGCTATCACCAATTCATGTTTGACATTACTTATTTGTTCAAATAATCATTTATAGTAATTAATTATTCAAAATTGTTATATAATTAAGAGGTGTCTATCCTTACTCGATCTTAACAGGTAATTTTGCATCTTCATATCTGTATTAACAGGTCGATTCAAGATTGTGCATTAACGATTAGAGTGACTTAAATGGTTGTGCAAATATGGCAAATGACGAATGACAATCATAATCTGATACAAATGGTCAACAACATTTGGTATGCAATCATCAAGATTGAGTCTTAATATATGGGTAAAACTCACATTGTGTGCATCGACGATTCTGAGTTGTTGGATACTTAAATGATCGTGTAAATATGGCAGATGATGAATGATAATCATGATCAGCTACAATAATGGTCAACAACATTTGGTATTCAATCATCAAGAATTCCAAATTGTGCATTAACGATTAGAGCCATTGGACGACTTAAATGATTGCGCAAACATATATGGCAAATGAAGAATGACAATCATAATTTGTTACACATAATGTTCCAAAATGTTGAATATTGTTATCAGATAGATCTTCATGATCATATTGGATAAGATTTTGTGCAATAATGGGGAAGGAAAATCAAAAATTTTCATGTGTAAATCAACTTAACTTCATTTCCATTTTTGTTCTTCGTGCTTATCACTATAAAAGTTTGTGTCTGTGTGTTTTGCATCACATCACAAACAAACAATGAAGAAGTTGAAGTATGTTAGTGAAGACGAAGAAGACAGGATCAGTAATTTACCTGATGATTGTCTTCTTCGCATCCTCTCTAGACTTGACACACAAAATGCCGGGCAAACTAGCATTTTGTCAAAAAGATGGAGATATTTGTGGTGCCATCTTCCATCTCTACGCTTTGCTTTTGTACCTGTAGCAATACGTGTACCTGGAGATGATAGTCAAGAAAAATGCAAAGCGTTTAGGAATTCTGTGGATGATTGTCTGAATGTTCTTCAGGACAAGTCCAACATACAGAGTTTTTATCTTGACTCTTTCAAGTGCAAATGTGATACGAGTCGTATCAATTCATGGATCCAGTATGCAGCTACCCATGCAGTTAAAGATCTGAGACTACTAAGCGTCCAATGTGAAGGTGATTCTTGGCGCTCCCCAACGCCAGTAGAGTTGCCTCAGTGCCTCTTTGAAACAATTCAAGTGTTGCACTTGGATTTCTTTGATCTTACACACATAACACTTCCTACCATATCAAGTTCCTGTCAATTGCGAGTGTTGATGTTTGAGCAGGTGATCATTTGGTCTGGAGAGCAGATTGAGCATGTCATTGCTAATTGCCTAATTCTCAAAACTTTGGTTTTAAGAAACTGCAAAATCAACAATTTGCTAGAGTTAAGTATTTCTTCCACAACGCTTGAAAAGTTGGTTATTGATCACATTTACCCATCATTTTTGCCTCTCGAAATTAAGATCTGTGCACCCAACCTCACTTGGATAACATTGGTTGGTCTTGCTCGCCGGAATATTTTTTCTTTGGAGAATCTAACGGCTTTACACAAGGCAGATATTGAAATTGAATTTTATACAAATCATCCTCCACTTAGAGAGTTGCATGCTAGGAAGATGACAGGACTTCTTAACGGGCTCCGTCATGTGAGAGATTTAACAATATCCGAACCTTCTTTGGTTGAGGTATCATATATGTTCATCTTATTAATGCGCTATGATCTTATACTTTTGTTCAAGGTATATATATATATATACATGCTGATCTTGAAGAACTGACTTGTGTTCATGTCTGTTGCATAGCTTATCTCTACTGTACCGGCTATGTTCTCCAATCTAAAGTGCTTAAAGCTAAACCTATGGCTTTATCGGTCTAGTATTCCTGCAATTAAACACTTACTGAAGAACTCTCCACATGTAGAAACTCTTGTTATAGAAAGAGAGCAAGTACGAGCTAGACCTTCCTTCTGAAATAATTTTATATATTCAATAAATAGTTTGTGTTCCTTGACATTTAGGTACGTGTTGTCTCTTATGTGTTTATGTGTCCCTTGACATTTAGGTACCAATATTGCTAGAGAAATTGGACTTCCAGTATGAGATGGAAGGCCCGTTCAACAACCTAAAGACACTTGAGATGAAAAACTTTCTAGGGACTGACGATGAGATGGAATTTCTGGAAAGTTTGCTAAAAGAAGTGATGCACTTGGAGAAAATCAAATTTGTTGTTCCGAGTAGAAGATGTGCAGAAGAAAGGGCTTTGAAGATGAAGATAGAAAAGTTTCAGAAAGCCTCTTCAAGTATTTTGGTTTCATTTCAACTTTGTGAATCATCATTTTTTTTATCATAAGATGAACTCGTTAAAGCTCAGGAGCTTTTGTGCTTTGGACAAGTAGTAGCGATGCTAGATGCATTGATTTTTACAATTTGGTTCAAGCTTGTTGAGTTTTTTTTGTTTTTAATCACATTTTGTATTCTGCATCATGTAAGAATGCTGTAACTTCTTAGCAGTTTGATCGACATTATTCATGCTTCTCTCCTCTTTTTTGGTAATGGTTCTGATGCAACTAAATAGAAGAACATTATGACCAGGTAGATCTTCATGGCATATTTTTGGATGGGTTTTTACGTCCTAATGTGGAACAAAAAGTAAGTTATACCTTCTATACTAAAATCATGATTCTCAGTACACTTTCATAAATTGAGACTAAAACCCTAAAACAGACCGGGATGACACTAAAACCCTACACCCCTTAATGATTGGGGTTATGGACTATGGAGACTGAATCCTTTTTGGTTCCTGATGGAACTCAGGGTTTGGGTTCACTAGCACTCATAATATCCTCATTTTGTGTCTTTGTCAACTTGCAAGTATACATAGGCACCGATACATGATTGGTGCATTTGTGCCAAATTGCAATTTGGACCAATAGCATATCCTGGCTAAGCGCCAGGAATCTACATCTGAAACACACTGATCCGAATTGCAGAACCATATTCTACATTTTGTGTGTCTTGTGTATTCCTATTTGATTGGGATTTACTCTATTAAGTATGGAGTTGGCTAAAGCCAGCAACAACTATTGATGAGTCAACTATAGCGGGCTAGCTTCAAACCCCCACTCACTTCAAAAAAAGAAAAAGGAAAAGTAAGTAAAATATAATATGGGTTGGGATTTGAGTACACAAATTTTGTAACCCAATTTTATTTCATCAACCTAGGAATTTAGAATGAAGTTCATCTTTTGTGGAGATGATCTCCTTACTATATATGATTGAGATGAAGAGTTTTGGAGGGTCTGAACTTTGCTAAATTATGCAATGTACTTGGAGAAAATCAATGTATAACATTTCCGGTCTTCTTAGCTTGCTAAAGGGCCGCCTTCGTTCCCATGGTACGTAAAAGGACTTTGTGATATTACATATTTGGGTGCATCATTGTCAGTTGATTTTATACACAAATGTTCAAATACATCAACTACCATGTTGCATGTAAAATAATGTAACCAAATACAAATAAGGTACTGCCCGGTGAAGATGGAATTCTTTGCTTCAAATTTCAATGTTGGTGTAGGGGTACTGCTTAGTGAAGTTGCAAAAGAAGGTATGAAATACTGGAGCTCATATCTTGTTGGATTCTTTGTAGATAAGAAGTTATCATTCTCATTAGTGAGAGATTCTGTATTGAAAAAAAATAGAGAATTAAAGGAAATATTGAGATGATAACAGATGGAGAAAAATTTTACTTCAAGTTTTCAAATGAAAACGATAGATAAGAAGCCTTAGAAGGGGGGAATGTATATGTGAATGGGGGAAAACTACTGATAATTAGACCATGGGGAAAAGATATAGAGAAGGAGCTTTGAGGCGATTTCTAGGGGTAATTTTGGAATTTTTTCAGAAAATTTTCTAGCGTCAGATCAATTCCAGGGCTAATCCAAGCCGTCTTGACCAAGGATTCACCCCCTTTGTCATGGCGGCACAACCAGTTGAATCTGGCGGCCAGCCTCCAGCAGGGTTGAGAGGGAAGATGGTAGCGTCCCTTCCACCCCCACACACTTTTGCACAAGTTCTAAGGCTGGCTAATAACGTCCAAACAGAGGAGAAACCTACAGATTCCACAAGTTTTAGGAAGGAAGGTAGTCCCGCTTTATCATTAGTAGATTCAGATGTGTCAAGGGGCGATCCTACGTTTCCAATCACATAGTGGTCATGAAGTTATCAAGTTTTCGTCTGTCTCTAGACGTGATTAGGGATTCAATAGATAAATTTTTGGGGTATTCGAGCGAGTTCACCATGGGCAAAATAAATCCAAGGCATGTTCTTGTCTACTTGCAATCAGAGGTTGAACTGAAAAAGGTCTTATCTAAAGACTCATTCACTATCAGGGGCGTGAGATTCAAGATTTTTCGTTGGCATCTGAGGTTTGTCTAAGGGATGATCTGGAATTGACTCCTTTGTGGGTGGAACTCCCAAACCTTCCGCTTGCATTTCTACCAGTTATTATGAAGACTGATGATATATCAAAATAGACTGATCATCACGGCCGTACAAGTGGCATAAAGACCCATAACGAGAATACAACGCCCGATCTATTGGGCCAGCTCATAAATGCCAAGAAGAATGAGGTTAATTATAAAAACCCAGACAAGGCCCACCACTAAGGAAACGTAAACATGACCCAAATCCAGGCCAGACAAATCAAAGCCAAGTTCGAACCTGATACGCGTTCTCTTATAAAAAAGAAGAACGTTGCACCAAGAAAGAGCCGTGAAGGGACTTACGCCTCCACAAACGCATCTCCTTCCGTTGCGCCTCACATGCTTAAAGGGAACACAGAGAGTTAACCATGACCATTATAAAAGGTAAAGGGAACATTCGATAAATGTATGCAACTTTAACTGAGTTTTATCCAGATTTACATCATTCTTTCAACAGAGTTATTGACTTAAGCATCGAAGTGCCTTTGACCACAAAAAAGGTGGTCATTGACAGTCTAACAGGAAGCACAGGATGAGCTCCTGTGCACAGATCTGAGTCGTCGAATCTGATCCAACGGCTCATATCGATGGATTTCAAAAAAATGAATTTAAAAAAAAAAAAAACATTTTGAAATCCATCGATCTGAGCCCCCCACTCTTTGTCTAGTTCTTTCACTGCTAACTTCTTAGCACTGATTCCCAAGGTAGAGGAGCCTACTCTTTTTTGAAGTCAGGCATATTAGCACTTGTAATAATTCATTGGTTCTAAAAAAAGAGAATTTATTATTTTTAGAAAGTTTCAAATTTCGTTAACCAGCCGCAGTAAGGATGGCAATAAAATGTGTGAATATTGATAAACAGTGTTACTCCTGTACTTTCATGTGCTTGTAAGTGAAGCGGGATCTTTATATTCCTGGTGTCTGCAGATTGAGCAATTTACTTTGATTTTGTTTTTCTTGTGAATTCCATGAATTCCCACTAATCAGTCGATAATCTTTAGGTTATTTTTTTTCATCAATATTGTCTCAGGAAGATTCATGGATAGCGTCACAGTTTGTCAATCTTCAACTGACTTGAACCCAAATTAATGTACTTCCTTTTCTTCGATGAGGGAATGAAATGCTAGGAATAATATGGATTAGATGCTTTACTATAGTTGGGAATGATTAGGTTTAGTCACAAGACATTAGGATTTCCAAGCAATTGTTAGTGTATGGGGAACAATTTGTTCATTGTTTCCCTTAATATGTATTGAGTGTGTTGTTCACTTATCTATTTGTGTATCTTGATGTACTTCTCTTTCTCAATAATGAAAAAAGTGTTCAGAGAAATATAGCTAATGCGATTTACTATAGTTGGGATGATTCATGTATGCGCACACTTTCTCTGTTTGCCTATATCAAATGTTGTACTTGCAATTACCAACTTGATTAATGTATAACAACATGCAGTACTACGGTCACTAGCTACTAGCTTTATTAGTCAACATAAGCATGTGAGTTGGTATGCGTATACTTTTAACAACCACAAGTCCACAACGGCTTGATTTTGAGTTCACTTAGATATATAGACTTGAGTTATAACATTGGAAAGTCTATTTTTGGACATTAATGTGATATATGGCACTTGGTGACAATCCTTGGGAAAAAAAAGAAAGTAAAAAAAAGAAAAGAGCACCTTAGAAAAGATTAAGGCAATATATGGCTCTATTCCATATTGCATGTACTAACATTTCACCAGAAACCTATGGCTGCAACTTGGTCCGTGCAATACAAAAGGTTTTGAGTGCAGTTATTTTTTCATGTAAACATCCAACTTTCACATCCCGATCTCCTCTTAGCAATGTTATGGGTCAGAATCCATGCCTAAAAGATTTTGTTTGTATTCAACCAGAAACTAAAGCATGAAATAAACCTTTTATGTTTAACTTTAAAATATATTTTTTTTCAAACACTGAAGATTTTCATTGAAGATTAGAAGAGAAACAAGATACAATCATCCCTATTATAACAAGGAATGCCAAGACACCATGAATGTATCAAAAAACAAGTCTCTAAAGATATTACAAGCCGAATCCATCTTCCACAACAATTCTCTAATCTTGATAAAGATAGTATTCTGATATGTTAAGCCCTTCAAAAACCCTCTTATTTCTCTATTTTCACACACATCACATGACACATGAGGAACCCTGTGTCATAACCACTCTGCGCGCCGGGATGGATTAGCTTGGGACCACCAACTTAGCCAATCCAAAAGGGAATCTTGAAACATCAAACTCAGACCAAATTCTGACAAGAAACTGCTCCAAATGGATTTGGAGAATCTACAATGAAGCAACAAGTGATCCAGAGTCTCGTCATTTTCATTACAAAGTAATACAAAGACTTCCTGTGAGGATTCCTTTCTTCTTCAACCTGTACGTCTTTAGTCAGGATCCTCTCATGCAATACTGACCAACAAAAGAATTTAATCCGAGGAAGAAGGTTTTTCACCTAAACTAGATTCTTTTGAGAGGAAATGAAGGGGTTGGAGTGGGTCTTATAATGAAATGCAGACAGCATATCAAAAAATTATTTCACCGAGAAACCCACACATTTACCCTTCCACACCAAACTATCAGATCTCTCTGAGAACATCTGAATATCCAACAGTTGCACTAAATTGGCGGCCTCCTCTAGCTCCCCATCATTTAGGGGTCTCTAAAAAGAATGATCCCAGGAATTTTCATTGGACCAAAAATTGCTAACTCTCTCATTTTTCTAGTTGTTAATGAAAAACAACAATGGAAATAGATCCTTTAGAGGTTGGTTGCTATACCATAATCATGCCAGAAAGAGATGAGATCGTCATTGCCACAATGAAGTGAGGTGTGAGGACAGAAAATACTTGCACATCGAGATATGAACTTCCACATAGAGCACCCATAGGGTGTGTACTTAGTTCTAGTAGTCTAATCTCATCTATTTCACTCATATTTATCAATGATGAGCGATCTCCATAAATTGCCATCTTCTTGTACAAATCGCGAAAGCCACATGGAAAATAATGTTAAATTGAAAGTACTCACTTGGCGAATGCCTAATCCACCTCGGGTTTTTAGACAACAAAATTTTTCCCAACCCGCTAGATGCATCTTTCTAGAGGTTTGTGTGGAATTCCAATGGAAATCGCGCATGATCTGTTTCATCTTGGCTGCAACTGAAAAAGGAATTCGATAAAAGACAGAAGGAACACATGAATAAAAGCTAAAGTGGATTGGACAAGTGCTAGTTTGCCTGCTTTCGAGAGGAATTTGCACTTCAAATAAGCTAGTCTCGATTCCATCATTTCGATTGTCTCATCCCACAGAGCTTTACTTTTAAATCTAGTACCCAAAGGTATGCCTAAGTACTTAATTGGAAGCTGAACCGCTGCACAACCAAAACAACCTGCCAACTATTGCAGATGAGGGACCTCTCCAATGGGCAACACCATTGATTTGCGGAAGCTGATTTTCAAACCTGAAATAACTTCAAACCAAAACATATTTCTTTTGAGAGCAAGAACCTGAGTGGTAGATGCATCACAAAAAATGATAGTATCATTCACATACTGAAGAATGGAAACAGGAGGACTACCCTCTGCGACTGAAAATCCTCTTACTAGACCAACATCAACCGCTTTAAGAATCATTTGAGTCAGACCTTCTGCTGCTAAAGTAAAAAGATGAGGAGACAGAGGACTGACACGGGCTTTTAGAGCTATTGAAAAACCCGCACAACTGTCTGTTAATCTTTAGAGGGAAATTGGTCGTAGATTTGCATGTGTGAAGCAAATGGATCCATGTGGAGTCAAAACCCATGCGAGCTATTACAAATCCAAATATCTCCAAGAAACATTGTCAAAGGCTTTTGAGAAATCTAATTTGATGACGAGCCCTGAAACACCTTATTTTTTCCTGGAATCAATAATTTCATTGGCAATCAAAGGGCTATCAATCACCTGCCTTCCACTGACTACAACACTTTGAAATGGATAAATGACTGAATGAAGAACATTTTTCAATCTATCAGTCAACACTTTGGCAATGATCTTATATGCCTCCTTCAAAATACTAATAGGTCTGAAGTCCTTGGTTGTCCACACTCCGACACATTTGGCACATTTAATCTAACTTAACATGAAGTTAATTTCTTTTGTGCTATACACATGGTGTGGATGGTCTCGGATTAAAAAAGGCATAGCTTTAAAATACTTCAAATAGTAAGTTTAGGGAGTCAAGTTTGGGAGTCACTTTTGAGCCATTTTTTGGTTTTTTTTTTCAGAAATTCTAAGTGTCGAGGAAATGAGCGAGGAAACGAGCGAGGGAAGTGAGGTGGCGGGGGTGAGAGCCGTTCACCCCACTCGAGATGCGTGCGTTGACTTTTCGCGCGCGCATCCCGAACGGGATGAACGGCTCCCACCCCCGCCACCTCACTCCCCTCGCCCATTTCCTCGCTGTGTAGAATTACTCTTTTTTTTTACACTTTTTACCTCTCTTTAAAACACATCCATAAACACCATTTATAGAGAATTTGAAATAGAAAGAAGAAACATTAAGGGAGGAAAAAAAATAAAAGAAAGTACTTTAAACTCATACTAAATGGTGGTATTAAATGTGAAAGAGACTATTGAAATGGGGAAAAGATGATTGGGAGTTATGATGGGTGCCAGAATGATTTATTTCATTGTTTTGTGTTATGGAAAAAGAATGAGGAGAAAGTATTTTAAAGGAGTTGGTATTGAATTAGGCTTGGATATTTAAATTGGGCTTGGATTTATAATATTGCTATAGTAACCGGGATATACCGAGTCAGGACGGGACCAAAATCATGGAAACCGGTTCTGTCCCAGTTCAAACCAGTTCAGGACTGGGAAAAATCAGCTTGAACCAATTGTACCCGTTTTGAACCGGGATGTGACCATTATGGTCTGGGTTGGACCGGATCGGTACGGGAGTTCATGCCCGCCCTTAATCGTCTGAATGTTCTTCAGGACAAGTCCAACGTACAAAGATTTTATCTTGACTCTTTCAAGTGCAAATGTGATATGAATCGTATCAATTCATGGATCCAGTATGCAGCTACCCATGCAGTTAAAGATCTGAGACTGCTAAGCATCCAATGTGAAGGTGATTCTTGGCGCTCTTCAGCGCCAGTAGAGTTGCCTCAATGCCTCTTTGAAACAATTCAAGTGTTGCACTTGGATTTCTTTGATCTTACACACATAACACTTCCTACAATCAAGTTCCTGTCAGTTGTGAGTGTTGATTTTTGAGCAGGTGATCATTAGATCTGGATAACAGATTGAGCATTTCATTGCTAATTGCCTAATTCTCGAAACTTTGGTTTTAAGGAACTGCAAAATCAACAATTTGCTAGAGTTAAATATTTCTTCCACAACTCTTTTTTTCTTAAAATAAAAATAAAAAAATGGGTCGTTGACCTTTTTTATTTATTTATTAAGCCATGCCCAAAGGCTACATGATTGGTCCTATAGAGTTATTTATTTATTAAACCAAGCTCGAAGAAATATTTTCCCATCTTTTTTGCCTCTCGAAATTAAGATCTGTGCACCCAACCTCTCTTGGATAACACTGGTTGGTCTTGCTCCTCGGAATATTTTTTATTTGGAGAATCTAACGACTTTACACAAGGCACATATTGAAATTGAATTTTGAATTTTTTTCACTTGAATATTTTTTCTTTGGAGAATATTTTTTCACTTGAATATTTTTAGCAACAGCTCCGATTCTATCCTTAGAGGAACATTGTTGCATCATAATTTGATACAATCATGGTAACACTGTGAACAGATCTTCATGGGCATTATTGGAATGGAAAGTAAGTTATCCTTCTATACTAAAACCCTAAATCTCAATAAACTTTGATTGATTCTAAAACCGGACCCTAAAACTCCACACCCTCCACCTGCTGTTTCAGGTTATATAGAAATCGACTGAATCCTTTTTGGTCCCTGCTCAGGGTTTGAGTGGGAAGTTTTGTCTAGGGTTTGAGAACGGCTTTACTGTTGATTTTAAACCTAACTCATAGTAGATTGTTGCTCCATGGTGGTAGGCAAGATATGTTGAACCATGTTATATAAATTTTTGTGTTTTCATTTTTTTGTTGTTCATTGCATAGGTTACCTTTGTTTCTTTAGTTTACTAAAATGATGCAATGCAATAAGAGAAAAATCAAAATTTCAGTTTCTTCAAATCGCCGAGAAAAGAAGAAAACTGAAATGGAGAAGGGGATGGAAAAGTTTCAGTGAGCTAGTCTCATTATCATCTTGAAACCAAATTAGAGTTCACTAACTTTTATGTTTATTAGGAAATGACACTTCCTTGATCACTTGTAAAATTGCAAGTAAATAGGCACCGAGACATTCACAACGTTTCATCACAATCCACAACTACTGCTTCTAGGCATGGAACCCCATAAATTTTTTTTTTTAATATCCCTTAAATCCCTCCCACCTCAGATGCCGTCGACGGAGTTCGACCCTGTGACCTAGTGATACCATTCGCCACTGCTCAATCACTGAGTCATCACACCTTTGACATAGAACCCCATATCTGCTTCGGAATTTCTATAACATGTTGAGTATTCCAACTCTCAGAATCAATTACAAACACTATTTTCACATAAACACATAAATCTCTTACACACACAAAAAGCTCATCACTGAGCTTCTCCTCACAATGATCCAAGGATCACAAGCCTGGATACCTCAACCTCAACAATTCTTCCCCTATTTATAGTCTCACAATGGAGGTAGAGGAAGGCTCTAGATAGCCTCAGCATTTGACCCTCTAAATTTCTCCAATATTTTCCACTCTTATTCTTCTAGAGAATTCTTCCTCCATCTTCTCTTCTTCTCCATTTTCTCAATTTCTCTAAAGAATTCTTGAAACACCAATCAAGTTGGTGTTGCTAATCTCAACATAACATATAACATAAACAAATCTATAAGACGTATTTAATCCAAGTCGGAAAGCAGACACCCCAGCCACACTAAAACCCTACATCCTCAAATGCTAACCAAAGACATGTTCAGTCAGTTCTAACAACAAAGCTTTTCGCACATCGATGAAAAAGCCATGCACCTAATACCATAAGAAGCATATGGAAACACAAGAAGACACAGAAATAACACCTACCATACCATCAGTGGGACGTTCCATGAATTCATCCATCTCCTTTACAAGTCCAGAGGCAAGCATTAATCAGTAACTTTATGATCAGAAAAAGACCACGGGCACAAACTTGATTTCATGAACTCATGGTCTGTTAGAATTTAAGGTGATTTGAAATTTTGTGATAAAAATGAAATTAATGTTATGTTCTCTAGAAGTTTAGGTGAGTGAAAGTGGGTTTGTCCATGTTCCTTGAGTTATTATATATTGTTGCCTGTTAGTAATTGTTCTAGAGAATGTCTAAAGTTTTCCAAACTAATTATACTTTCATGTACTTCTAAGGGGAGAGAAGATTGTAGTTATGTTTGTGGATAAATATATCCTCCAAGTTGGCCTTGATGAATGTAACGAAGAGAGGTTGAACAAGTAAGAAAGTTTTCATCACTGAACAAGAGTTTTTAGCATATTGCATTGCAGTGGAGCTCTGTACAGGCTTAATGCCCGCACATCTCCTTTCTCATCATCTCCCCCTATTCTTCTCCATCTCTTAGTAAAAAGAAACTTTCAATTTATGTTTCCGTTGCATCTCTCAAAATTTTGACATGCAAAAAATGGATCAATTGTTCATTATTCATTACCTTCCGAAGAACCCAAGAGTATTTACACATGTAAATAAAGAAGAAATGAAAATAAATAACTTGTAGTACACTTATACCAAATAGGAGAAGATAATAGAACTTGAAGATATTAAAGCAGAGATTTAAGGAATGTCCCTGAGCAGGACTAGCTCCAATGTGGAGCATCATTCCTAACAAAACTTCGAAAAAAATTGTATTCAACTGCGGGTCTGAATTTGCATGGCTGTCGGCTGCCTTGTTTATTTTAGATTCTCATATATGCAATTTCTAAATCTGCGGCTAAGCTTTATGAAGTTTTGCTTTGGCATAATAGGTTAGGCCACATGAACTTTCTGAAGTTTCAAGTAAAAGAATATTATTTCATGGTCTTCCTTAAATGAATCGAGTCACCAATGTTGTGTGTGATCTATGTATTAGGAAAACAAATGAGGCATCTTCATGCAAGGTGGAGGTGATGGACCGGAGCGAAAGCTCTATGCATGGAGGCGATGAGGATATTAAGTGGCAACAATATTGTAGCCTTCGGGCATGAATTAATAAATAAATAAAAAGGGTCAACGACCCAATTCTTTAAAAAAAAAAAATTCTTCGTGAAGAAGTTGTATGAAAATTGGAAACTTCAAAGAAAATGCTAGGTTGGGGGAGAAAAACTCTCCTTTTTGGTTGTTTCATTTTCATATTATGCAAAAGCCATCTTGATTGGTTTTTACTAGACTTTGCATCACACAAAACATAGTTTTTAAGAGTTTTTTTTTCCCCTTAACCTCAAATGTTGCCGGTAAGGTTGAATCCTGGATTTTGTGATACCATTCGCCATAAGTTTGCCAATTGAGCTAGTCTTCCATTAGCTTTTGAGAGATTCATGAAGAGAATCCTCTTATTCGGGAGTCCTGGTATCTTCTTATTCTCTCTTTTGTGATTAATAAAAAGAAAAACCATCGTCACCAATGGAGGTAGGCAATTGTCATTCTTTGTGTGATTATTATGATTAAAATATTGTTCTTGTGATTATGGTCTCGGTCAGCTACCAAAAGCATTAGTGACGGCATTTTGCCGACGCAAATCTTTTAATTAGTGACGGAATCAAACTACCGTCCCTAATATTTGTAGCTATTAAGCATTTTTTTGTAGTGTTTATTTCAAGCCAGACACAAAATGAACATTAATCTCTAACATCACTTGGCATGAAATTTTCACTTTGCCAAGCCTCAAACTAAACTAAGCCAAACCATCACTTTTGATACTCACTTTTTTTTTTTTTAATCAAATTGGGATGGTGACCCATTTTATTCATTTAAAAATCAAACGCCCGAAGGCTACATGACTGACCCTATAGAGTTAACTAAAAGGCCGAAACAAAATCTCACAAAAGATAGGATTCACCAAAACAAACCTAGACAAAAAAAACTCAGTCTTTGTATCTATTGTTTTCTTTCCTAGACAAAAAAACTCAGTCTTTTGATACCACTTGTTGGGTTTAGGAATAGTGAAGAAGGTGAATCCCCCGACACCGCCACACAACATGTACATGAGATGTTGGCCTACAAATATGTCTCAACTTAAACATTTGTTGCGAGAGGCTTTTACCAATTAGGCTCTACAACTCCCAAAATGTATTGTTGCTAGTGGGTGACATGTCTCATCCTTATTAACTTCACACGATGTGACTCCCTAGCTAATGTCAGACTAAATTGCATGTTCAAATCGAGCCACATCTCACAATATGAAGGTAGGATGCCTGTAAATGCTAAGTTATGTTGTTCCATATATCACCATATGCATATTTAACTACCCTATTCTATGGCCGAGTCATCTAAATTCAGCGTAAGGTACATAGAGGAGGCTTCCACCACTAAAACTTCTTTAGCCCACTGATAACGAAATCGTATTAATAGAGCATTTGCTAAAAAGATTTATGTTAGTTTATCATTATATCATTACTTTTAGGGCACATAACATAAATTTTGGTTAAAAATAACAGTAATTAGTTTAGTGAAAGAATTTTTCTGTTAATGCTTAACTATGGGTGTAAACCATAAATGCATATTGCACCTTTAGATGAAGGTAAATGATACAATGGTGAGTGAATAAACAAGAATTTAAACAAATTTAAATTCAATGATGCAACTCATGGTTGTAAGAAATTTTCATATTTCGGTACATACTCTTTTCTGATCCCACATTCACTTACATATGTTATTTGCTGCTAGTATAATTAAGTGTATTCAATGGGTGCATCGAGTAATAAGGTCGGTGGAGGATAGTACTACTCTTTATTAGGGTATTAGGGCATGGGGACGTGATAAGTAAGGTGGTCTTTAATCTCAACAGTTATATATAAATAGAGAAGAAATGTCTCTTTGTGCCAATGGTGTTATGGCATAGTGGTTAGGGCTGTGTGAGTTTGTCCCCCACGTCCTAGCTTCGAATCTCACCTGCAACATGGTTCTTTTCTAATGGGTGTTGACCCAGCTCGCCTTCCAAAAAAAAAAATATCTCTTTGTTGTTGCGCCATAGTAACTACACAACCCATTGGAGTTCTTAGGTTCTATACCCACCGACGATATGCTTGCCTGAGAATTTTCAAAACATGGATTTAACAAATACTCATGAAACCTAATTATCCTCAATGTTTCTCTTATATATTAAAAATGATAATATGGTGGTTGTGAGAATAAAGATAGAGGAAATTGGGAAAAATCAAGTTGTCATCAAAATGGTGGTATGTTGATTTTCCACCAATGAAAATATTTTAGATTAAAAATTTTCGTAAATTTACAATTAGAAAAAGAGGTACAAATTGCAAGTTACAATTAGAAAAAGAGGTACAAACCCAGTTTGATCGCACTGATGCCTATACACCTCATTATTTGCAGTTTCCCAAGCCATTGATATGTTAGGGCCAGTGGTTCGAAGCAAACTGGCATCAATGGCAGGGCAATTGGTAAACTGTTTGATTTGCTAGAGATGGAAACAATTTTTTTTTCTGTTTTCGGAAAGCAAAGTCCCTCTTAAAGTTCATAAACATGTAATTCTGTATCATTACTTCGACTAAGTTTAGTAAATGGTGCGTTACCTGGTAAGTTTTGAAATTATTTGGTATGGATTCATTGTCATATATTGTGTATTAATGGGCAAATTCCCAATTGGACAGCTTGAAAGATAGCTCAAAGTATGGCAAAAATGAATGACAATCGTAACTTGATATAATAATGGTCAACAATGGTATATCCATTCATCATCATTGTAAGGGAAAATGATTCAGATTGTGCATTAAAAATTAGAGTTATTGGGCAATTTGATGACCTCGCAAATATGGTAATGGATGAATGATATAAATTATTATCTGATGCCAAATGGTCAGTATTGTGAATAGGTACATCTTTTGAATTCTATTTGTATCCTTCATGCACAAGCACTCTGAAAGGTTGAGTATGTTTGTCTTTTGCATCACATCACATCCCTTTTGAGTTTGCAAAACACGGATCGATGAAAACAATGAAGATGTTGAAGCCTATTAACGAAGACAGGATTAGTACTTTACATGATGACTGTCTGCTTCACATCCTCTCCTTCCTTGACACAAAAAATGCAGGGCGAACCAGCACTCTATCTAAAAGATGGAGATATATGTGGTGGGGTGTGCCTTCTCTACGCTTCACAAATCCGTATGTACCTTGGGCAGACGAGAATGTACAAGCTGAAGTGTTTATGAATGCCGTGGATGATGTCCTACACCTTCTGTTGAATATTACATTGCCAACCAAAATAGAAAAATATAGAAGAGTCTAGAAAGTCCCGGAGTGTACTAGAAGATTCCGGAAGGGTCCGGAAGAATATGGAAAATTGTGGAACACACCGGAGTATTCCGGAAGAGTCCGGAACATTATGGAGAACTCATAAACGTCCTCGAAGAGTCTAGGACCTTATAGTATGTACTAGGTCATCCTAGAGCCTAGTGGAGACATGTACTTAGTACTAGAGCATGGTAGAATACTCTAGAAGTCTTTGTATCTAGAGAAGTTCTTGTGTAGGCTTGAGTTTGTAAGAATTCTCTAGATCACTCATGTACTTATCTAGTAACTAGTAAGATCTAGAATCTTCCCATAAGGAGGTGGAAGGTTAAGCTAAGTAGTATAAATAGGAGAGGGGATCATTTGTTTCATGTATCACACAAGAAAGCATCATACTAAGGAGAGATCCCAAGATAGAATTAAAGAGAGTGTTCCTTTTGTAAAGCTATCTAGTACAATAAAATAGTTTGTTCTTAAGTCCCTTGTGAGTTCTTATCAAAGTCCCTCTTCAAAGTTTCTTGTGTCGAATGCTTCTTTGATTTATATAGTTAAGGCTATTCTATTGTTGCGTATTCATTATAATACCAACCATATTGTAGCCCAATTCATCCCCAACATTTGGTATCAGAGCGAGTTCGATCCAATACAACTATCAAAGTCTCTTGGTGTTACTCTGTCCAAGGTATTTGTAAAATCATGGCAGATTTTACTATGTCCATTGAGAAGCTCAATGGTAACAACTATGGATCATGGAGTACTCGTATGAAATTCTATCTGCTTGGACAAGATTTATGGGATATTGTCAATGGAAGTGACACAACACCACCAAGGGAGCCAAGAAGCACAATCTCAACCTCGGAGACGACACCATCGACACCGACACGACAAGAAGGTCCTGCTCAAAAATCCGACCCTGGCGAGTTGAAGAAATGGAAGGTTAAGGCTGGTAAAGCCATGTATGCCTTAACAGTAGCTGTTGAAAATGAATTCTTGGAGCGGATTAAAGATGCTAGAACACCGAAGGAAGCGTGGGACACTTTGGCATCAATCTTTGCAAAGAAAAATGATGCGAAGTTACAAAGGCTCGAAAATGAGCTTTTGGGAATCTCCCAGAGGAATATGTCAGTGAGTGAATATTTCTCAAAAGTGAAGTCTTTGTGTGACGAGATTTCGAAGCTAGATCCGGAGAATGGTATTACACAAACAAGGATGAAACGAATTATCATCCATGGGTTGAAGCCGGAGTACAAGAGTATTGTTACGGCAACTCGGGGCTGGGCCACCGAACCAACATTAGCAGATCTTGAGAATTTGCTAATTAATGAAGAGGATCTAGAGAAATCCATGTCTAGCAAAGCTACCTCCCAAGAAGAAACTGCCTTGTTCACTAATAACAAAGGCCGACGAGGACGAGGTCAAGGTAGAGGACGTGGTGTAGGGAGATTCAACAATGAAGATCAAGATGAACGACAGAGTCATGGTAGAGGTTACCAGTCAGGGGGAGCTCGAGGAACTCCAAATAGAGGAAGAGGAAGAAATCAGAACAAATGGCAACCAAAACATTGGCAAAGTGGTGAATGTTTTAATTGCGGAAAGAAGGGACACTACGCAAGGGATTGTTGGTCTAAGAAAGTTGAAGGAAATATTGCAACATCCTCCAAGAATCAGAGTCATGGAGAAAAAGATTGGGACTTAGATACATCCTTCCTTGTGGAGGAGGTTCATGTTGATACACAAGGGAATACCCCTCCAAAGGAAATCGCACTTACAACGGTAAGTCAGTACGTTGTTGATTACAAGAATGATTGGATTATTGATTCAGGTTGCTCCAATCATATGACCGGTGATGAGTCGAAGCTATTGAGTATGAGCAAATACGATGGAGACAAAGTTGTTGTAACAGCAAACAACACTCACATGCCCATAGCACATATTGGTAAGACAAAGCTGCCACGAAGAAATAGTCATGGTGAACTCCAACTCTCAAATGTGTATCATGTCCCCGGAATGAAGAAGAACCTGTTGTCAGTATCACAGCTGACTACATCAGGTAACTATGTTGTATTTGGTCCTAATGATGTAAAGGTGTATAAAGACTTGAAGATCACAAGTACGCCAATCATGGAAGGAAAAAGAATGGAGGCTGTCTATGTGATGTCCACTGAAGATGCTTATGTAAACAAAGCCAGACAGAGTGATACTGGAGATTTGTGGCATGCAAGGCTGGGACATGTTAGCTACAACAAGTTGAAGATTATGATGCAAAAATCAATGCTTAATGGACTTCCGCAAATAGAAATTCGAGAGGATATTGTCTGCGCTGGTTGTCAATATGGTAAGGCACACCAATTGCCCTACAAGGAGTCAAAATATAGAGCAAAGGAGCCATTGGAGTTGGTCCATTCAGATTTGCTTGGAAAAATAAGACAACCATCAACTCGTGGTTATCAATACATGATAACCTTTATTGATGATTTTTCAAGGTATGTTTGGGTTTATTTCTTGAAAAATAAAGATAATGCCTTTGAGAAGTTCAAGGAATTTAAAAAAAGAGTTGAATGTGAGTTTGGAAGAAAGATCAAATGCCTTCGCACTGATAATGGGGGAGAGTACACTTCAAAGGAGTTCAATAGGTACTTACAGGAGTGCAACATAAGAAGGCAACTCACATGCGCAAACACTCCACAACAAAATGGAGTAGCAGAAAGGAAGAATCGCCACCTGGCTGAGATATGTCGGAGTCTTCTTCACGCCAAGAATGTTGATACGAGATTTTGGGCGGAATGCATGAACACGGTAGTCTATATCACAAACAGGCTACCACAACCGAGGCTAGGATTTGTCTCACCGTTTGAGAAGTTGAATAATGTAAGGCCCACTGTCAATTACTTCAAAGTTTTTGGTTGTGTATGTTACGTGTTCATAGCAGATGAACATCGTAGCAAGTTTGATAAGAAGGTTATCCGATGCATATTCGTGGGATACGATGAACAAAAGAAAGGTTGGAGATGTGTTGATCCAAATACAAATAAAGTATATGTCTCACGAAATGTTGTATTCGACGAGGCGTCGTCATGGTGGGCAAACAAGGTGGCGTTACCAGATACACAAGAGTTACAAGAAAAGCTTCAAATGAAGTTAAAAGACTCAAGTGAATTGGAGGAACGAAGGTCCACAACAGATGGGGAATCCCAAGAGCAAGAGCTGCAATTCAAAACAAGAAGTCCTTGGAAGACAGGCATACATGAGACACCAGAGGAGGTGCATATTAGTCAGCCAGAGATGCAACAGGAAGAACAGGCACAAGGTGAGTTGCGAAGGTCTACAAGAGTGAGAAGACCAAATCCAAAGTACATAGATGTTGCCTATGCTGAGCTCAAAGAGCCAACTACCTTCCAAGAAGCCTCAAAGAGTCTAGAGTGGAGAAAGGCTATGGAAGAGGAGATTATGGCCCTGAAGCATAATCAAACATGGGATTTAGTACCAAAGCCTGAAGGCGTGAAACCAATATCCTGCAAATGGGTTTACAAGTTGAAGATTCGCCCTGATGGAACGATAGAGCGATACAAGGCTCGGTTGGTTGCTCGTGGGTTTTCTCAAGAGTATGGCATTGATTACGATGAGACATTTAGTCCGGTGGCTAAGATTACTACCGTACGAGTCTTACTAGCCATTGCAGCTAGTAAATCATGGATATTGTGGCAGATGGATGTGAAGAATGCTTTTCTACATGGATAGCTTGATCGGGACATCTATATTGATCAACCTCAAGGATTTATCAATCATGAGAAGCCAGAGTATGTGTGCAAGTTGAAGAAAACACTATATGGCTTAAAACAGGCACCAAGAGCTTGGTACGGGAAGATTGCAGAATTCCTAGTTCAAAGTGGTTATCATGTTGCCCCAGCAGATTCGAGCTTATTCGTGAAAGCTCAAGGAGGTAAGCTAGCAATTGTACTTGTATATGTGGATGACTTAATTATCACTGGAGATGATACCAGCGAAATCCAACGAACAAGGGAGAACCTGTCAGTACGATTCCAAATGAAAGAGCTTGGAGAGTTGAAACACTTTCTCGGTTTGGAAGTCGAAAGAACCGATAATGGCATATTCCTTTGTCAACGGAAGTATGCAAGAGATCTACTTTCAAAGTTTCGAATGCTCGAGTGCAAGCCAATATCAACACCAATGGAGTCGAACTTGAAGCTATGCACCGATGAGGGAAAGGAGTTGGAAGATACAACAATGTATCGCCAAATAGTAGGTAGTCTTATCTACCTAACTCTATCTAGACCAGATATTTCATTTGCCGTCGGAGTCGTCAGCAGGTTCATGCAAACTCCAAGAAAGCCACATCTAGAAGTCGTGAGAAGAATCATGAGGTATATCAAGGGCACACAGGAATTGGGACTCTTCTACGAAAAAGGAGTACAATGTAAGATCATTGGTTATTGTGATGCCGACTACGCTGGAGATCATGATACTCGCCGCTCAACTACAGGTTATCTTTTCAGTCTTGGTTCAGGAGTTATCTCATGGTGCAGCAAGAGACAACCAACCGTGTCCCTATCAACGACGGAGGCAGAGTATAGAGCAGGTGCCATGGCCGCACAAGAATGTGCTTGGTTGACACAACTTATGAAGGATTTGAAACAGCCAATCGAAGATGGAATCACTATGTATTGTGATAATTTGTCAGCAATCAAGTTGGCTGAGAATCCAGTCTTCCATGCTCGTACCAAACATGTTGAGGTGCAATATCATTTCTTACGGGAAAAGGTTCTTCAGGGAGATATTGAAATGAAGCATGTCAAAACAGAAGATCAAGTTGCAGACATCTTTACTAAGAGCTTACCAGCAACAAAGTTTTTGGAGTTTCGTAAAATGCTTGGGATGATGATACGTATGAGAAAGGTTGGCAATGAGGGGGAGTGTTGAATATTACATTGCCAACCAAAATAGAAAAATATAGAAGAGTCTAGAAAGTCCCGGAGTGTACTAGAAGATTCCGGAAGGGTCCGGAAGAATATGGAAAATTGTGGAACACACCGGAGTATTCCGGAAGAGTCCGGAACATTATGGAGAACTCATAAACGTCCTAGAAGAGTCTAGGACCTTATAGTATGTACTAGGTCATCCTAGAGCCTAGTGGAGACATGTACTTAGTACTAGAGCATGGTAGAATACTCTAGAAGTCTTTGTATCTAGAGAAGTTTTTGTGTAGGCTTGAGTTTGTAAGAATTCTCTAGATCACTCATGTACTTATCTAGTAACTAGTAGGATCTAGAATCTTCCCATAAGGAGGTGGAAGGTTAAGCTAAGTAGTATAAATAGGAGAGGGGATCATTTGTTTCATGTATCACACAAGAAAGCATCCTACTAAGGAGAGATCCCAAGATAGAATTAAAGAGAGTGTTCCTTTTGTAAAGCTATCTAGTACAATAAAATAGTTTGTTCTTAAGTCCCTTATGAGTTCTTATCAAAGTCCCTCTTCAAAGTTTCTTGTGTCGAGTGCTTCTTTGATTTATATAGTTAAGGCTATTCTATTGTTGCGTATTCATTATAATACCAACCATATTGTAGCCCAATTTATCCCCAACACCTTCTTCAAGACAAGTCCTACATACAGAATTTCCATCTCGACAATGAGTACAAATGTGATATGGGGCGCATCAATTCATGGATTCGCTATGCAGCCATCCGGGGAGTTGAAGATTTGAGTCTGTGTTTCAGACATGAACATGATTACTCCCGTCAGGCACTAGAATTACCTGAGTGCCTTTTTGAAACAGCTAAAGTATTGCAGTTTGTTTCAGAATATATTCGTAAGGACATCATACTTCCTACTCTATCTATTTCATCTCAATTGCGAGTTTTACGATTTGAAGGGGTGGCAGTTCAACGTGGAGAGCAAGTTGCAGACATCATCTCTAAATGTCCGCTCCTAGAAACTTTGGTTTTGAAATTCTGCAAAATCAACCATTTACTCAAGTTGAATATTTCTTCCACAATACTTACAGAGTTGGTTATAGACCAAATCATGTGTTCACCTTCTGATTCATCGCTTGACGTCAAGATTTGTGCACCCAATCTCACTCGGATAAAAATATCGGGCTTTCTCCCCCAACTTAACTTTTGTCTGGAGAATCTAATGGCTTTAGTCGAGGGAAATATTGGAATTATGTTTATGCATATACCATCTCAATATACAAGAGAATTGGCAGCTAGGAAGATGATGACACTTGTTAACGGAATGTGTTGTGTAAGAGAGTTAGCCATATCGACCTGCATGCCTGGCGTTGTTGAGGTATATTTTCTTAAATTTATTTATATCGAATATAAGTAACATTTATAATTTGTTCGATATCCTGAAGAATTTAATGATGTTTGAAGGCGATCTTGATGCTACCAGCCATATGCATGTTTTCTAATCTAATGTGTCTAAAGCTAAAGGTATCGCTTTACCAGTCTGATATGCCTGCAATCAGACATTTACTGAAGAGATCTCCTCATGTCGAAACTCTTATCATAAATACAGAGCAGGTAAGACGTTCCTTTTTAATTTTGAGGATTAAAAAAATCACTAATTTGATATATATTATTAACTACATTTTTATTATTTTGTCCTAGGCTGACCGCAGGCTAGAGAAGGACTTCAAGTATGAAATGGAAGGCACATTCGACAAGCTTAAGATGGTTGCAATGAAGAACTTTAGAGTCTGACGATGAAATGGAATTCTTGAAAAGTTTGTTAAATGATGCAATGCACTTGGAGAAAATCAATTTCTATGTTCCCAAGAAACGTGATGACAACGAAAAGAACTGTAAGGAGGGAAATAGAAAGGTTTCAGCGAGCTTCCCCAATTATTTTAGTCTCATTTTGTCATCTTAAATCCTCATTAGAGCTCATAAGCTATTATGTTAATCAAGGACAAGTGATGTAAGGCGATTCATTTTTTTTTAATGTTTTGGTTGGTATATGCTTTTAATCGCACTCTTGTATCTTTATTTGTTTTCAAGTATAATGGATGATTTACATTGTTATTTATGTTTATGATTTAATATATTATACATTTTAGGTCACCATCTTTGAAGCTAGATTGTAGGGATGAAGACTTAATATACCATGACATACAGCCCAGCCCCGGCAATAAAGATGGATAAAAACAGGGATGAGTACTTGATATACCAAGACATATAAAGCCTGATCCATAATGATCCTTTGCCTGAAGATCATAGATGCTCTCTAATTTGGACCACTCCATCCACTGCGTTGTAAACTATTGCTCAATGGTGTCTTGATTCTAGATCATTGATGCATAGGGCATGTTTGCAAAGGAACTGTACACGGTCTAATTATCAAACGAATTTTCTGAAAAGTTACAAGTAAACAGATAATACATTCAGGACAGAGCATAACATCTCCATACCTTCACAATCATAAAGAGTGTTCATGGTTTCCATTTCACTCAAAACTGTTAGGAATGGTTATTGTGTATTAATTGGTAAGTTTTAGTAAATGGTGCATGTAACTGGATAAGTTTTGATAGTATCTGTCCTCATTGTATAACAATGGAAAATTTTCAAATTTTGTATTAACAGAGAGAAGCATCTTTGTGCAATGTTGGCAAAGGATGAGTCATAATCATGGTAACATTGTGACCAAGTAGATTTCATGGTCATTATTGTGTATGATTTTGTTCTTACTGGAAAAGGAATTAAAACTTAATTTCTATACTTATCCTTACATCTATTTTTATGATTTTTCCAGGGATAATCACATCAAAATTTGTGTGTTTGTCTTTACATAAGTTTGTATCATTTTTCCTTGAAATCCAAGAAGTGAAGCAGCAAAAACTTGAATCAATGGCAAAAAAGGTGAACCCTGATAACTGATCGACAAACAATGTGAGGAATGATAAGGGAATCCATGAAGAAGTTGAAGCCCATCAATGGGTCAATGAAAAAAGAAGGCCAACATCTTAAAAGAGACAAGATCAACAACTTACCGGTGATTGTCTACTTCACATCCTTAATTTCCTTGACATAAAAAGTGTGGGCAAACCATCATTTTATCTAAGCACCGGAAGTATCTGTTGCATGGTCTTCCTTCCTTGCATTTCATAAATCCTCGAAACTGTTTTTGGATTTTGTTGATGATGTCCTAAAAGTTCCACAGGACAAGTCCAACATACATAAATTCCAACTTGACTCCTATGACAACTACAAATGTGATACAAGACGGTTTTAGTACATGGATTTGTTACGCATCTATCCGTGGAGTTGAAGACATGAGATTGCACTTCCATCGTACAGATTTGGCGAGGCACTCGCCACTAGAGTTGCCCCAGTGTCTATTTGAAACAACCAAAGTGTTGCAGTTGGATATGTGTAGAATTACCAGCTTAATACTACTTAACAAATCAAGCTTGTGCCAACTGCTGAGTTTTGCAATATGATCGGGTGTCCATTAGATATGGAGAGCAAATTGCCAACATTCTTGCTAATATTCCCCGTTCTCGAAACTTTGGTTTTAAGATCATGCATAATCCACAATTTACAAGAGTTGAATATTTGTTCAATACAACTTAAGGAGTTGGTTATAGATGATATTTTCATCATGTACCCTTTCATCTCATCATCAAGATATGCGCACCCAACCTCACTTGCATAACACTGGCTGGCACGAACTAGTACGATTTTCTCTGAAGAATCTAACAACTTTAGTCAAGGCATTCATCGGAAAGCTATTTAATGTACAATCTTCTCCACAGACAAGAGAATTGCATGCTAGGAAGATGTTGAAACTTCTTAACATGCTATGTTATATTAGAGAGTTGGAATCACTCGCTTTCTTCGGTTGAGGTATATAGGTTACATTTATTCATGAAGGAATAATATTTTTCCAATCTATATATGAATTACGGGATCATGATGAAACGAATTCATTATATAATTATTTTGTGTGTGTGTGTGTGTTGTGCCAGGTTATCTCTATGCTACCTACTGCTCTTTGGAATCTGAAGTGTTTAAAGATATATGTCCCTTGTTATAGAACTAGTATTCCTGCAATAAAAGCAATTACTAAAGAACTATCCACAGGTGGAAACCTTCGTCATCGAAAGAGATAAGTCAGCTTTTTTCTTCTAGATATGATGAATCCAAATGGTACTACTAATATATATTTGCTATATTAATTAGCATTTCAGATGTTCCCTGGCCATTATGGTTTTCTATTCATATAGTTTAAAATGGAATTCATCACTTTTTTTTAGGTGTTGTTGTTGGAGAAATCGGACTTTCCAGTATGAGATGGAAGGCGCACTTGACAACCTCAAGACTGTTGAGATAGAGAACTTTAGAGGGTCTTATGATGAAATGGGGTTTCTAAAAAGCTTCCTAAATGATGCAGTGCATTTGGAGAAATAGTACTTTTTGTGTCCAACAAAGGTGAAGCAAAGAAAGGGGCTTTGAAGAGGGAGATAGAAAAGTTTTGTAGAGCCTCTCCAAGTATTTTGGTATTTTGTCATCTTCAAACATTATTAGAAATGGACAATTAATGCTAGATGGTTACATGGATCTCATGCTGTGTTTTTTCATTATTAAAACTATTAATGGTGTTCTTGTTGCTTTCATTTGATGCTAGATGGTTACATGGAACTCTTGCTGTGTTTTTTTCGTTCTTAAAACTACTACTAACATTCTCTGTTTTGTCATTGCCACTTAATTCTCTGACTCTTGAATCACAAGTAGAACATGGTATAGATACTTTCATATGTCATCAATCTATGTACAAGTAGTGCTTCTAGCTAGTCTTGACTGATGTCCATTGGTGTTGGCATCAAACTAGAATTCTCTACTCTCCCCTTGCAAAACGGTTGAATATTTCTTAGAATTTGTGGAAGATATAAACTATTCATGGCACCCAAGCTTAATTTGATTAAAAAGGAAAACTAATAATTTCCTTTGTCATTACCTTAAAAAAAACTGTGTTTATGTTTGTGTGTGTTCATCACCTCCTGTTGAAGTTCAGCACGAGCTCTGATTGAATAAGTTAAAAGGGAACTGAAGTAAAACAGCCGGGATCGATCAATGGAGATCAAGAAGAGGAAGTTAAATGAGCCCAATGATGGAGACAGAATAACTTACCCGAGGATTTTCTCCTTCACGTTCTCTCTTTCTTGACACCATAACTGCCAGGCAAACCAGTTGTTTAGCTAAAAGATGGAGATATTTGTGGGGTGCTCTTCCTTCTTTGCAGTTCACCACTCCCCTTCTTCTGAATAGCATGAAAGAAAAATCTAAACAAGTTATTCCAAAAGCGAACTGGATGGTTAAAATTCGAAGTGTATAAGAATTTTGTGGAGGATGTCATAAAGGTTCTTCATGACAAGCCTAACATACAAAACCTCCATCTCATCAACACTCACTACATGTACAAACTTCATAACTCTTATGTAAATTTGTGGGTCTGCTATGCAGCTAATCATAATGTGGAAGATCTGCATCTGCACTACTGACCTAGAGGTAATCGTGTTTGAGTGCGTAAGGCCGGGGTTGCAAATTTAGAACTTCCTGATGTATCAAGTTTATGTCAATTGCGAGTTTTGAAGTTTGAACAGGAAAAAATTGTTTCGGCAATCAGATTGTGCAAATCCTTGCTAACTGTCTAGTACTTGAAACTTTTGTATTAAGATACTGCCATATCAACAATTGACAAAAGTTGAATGTTTCATCAAAACAACTTATTGGTTATAGATGATATTAGAAATGATGATCCCCTCAAAGTCAAGATATGCACACCGAATCTCACTTCCATAGAATTGGATTGCTATTTTTCAGATGTGGATGAATGAAATTGCTCTGTTGAGAAATATCTGATGGCTTTAGTCAAGGCAGATACCAGAATTAGATTCCAGATTGAAGATGGTTCTTCAGTTTATACAGTAGAGCCATCCAGGAAGGTCGTGGAACTCTTTAAGGGGTTCCATTGTGTTAAAGAACTAGTGATACTTGCACTTTTCCGGTTGAGGTATGTAAACACTAAATTTGTTTCTGTGTGATTATTCCTTGTTTAGAATTTGTTTATGTTTTTGTATCATGAAAATGCAAGGTTTTCTCGCCCCTATCAGTGCTCTCCAATCTAAAGTGTTTAAAGCTATATGTCTTGTTTTTATCGGCCATTCATTCCAGCAAGTAAACACTTGCTGAAGAGCTATCCACATGCAGAAACTCGATCTTATCATGGAAACAGCTCTTGTAAGCTCTTTGGTTTTCAGTAGAAGTAAATTTAAGGATCCGTAAAATTATTAATTTGTTATATCAATGTTTGTGTTGCTTTCTTATTTTTTTTTTTGAATTTTGTTTTATTTATCTAGGTAGCAAGTAGTATACAACATTTGGACTTGCAGAATGTGATGGAAGGTGCATTCAACCGCAACAAGACGGTGGAGATGAGGAACTTTGCATGGACAAGTGATGAAATAGAATTTCTGAAACTTTTGCTAAATGATGAAATGCAGTTATAGAAAATCATATTTTTTGTTTCCTCGAAACACAAGGTAAAGAAAACTAATATGAAGAGGGAGATAAGAAAGCTTGAGCAAGCCTCTCCAAGAATTTTAATATAGTTGCCTCGTTTGAACCAAATTAAAGTGTGTTTGGTTGTCATGGGAATTCATGAGGAACCCCCTACATTTAAGGCTAAATTAATATATCATTCCACATCCACTTTTAGAATTTGTGATCAATGGAGGGATTGGAAGTCCCATGATGATCATGGAAATCACATGCCTTGGGGGGACTAAGGAGTGTGATTCTCATGTTCATGGGACTTCCATTCCCACCATTGATAACAAAATCTAATAGTAGATGTGAAGTGATACATCAATTTAACCTTAAATGTAAGGGACCTCTCATGGATTTCCATAGCATAGGATTCCATGCAACCAAACACACCCTTAGAGTTCACGAATAGGACAGGTAATTATTGGTAGGCAATTACATGCAGCCCATTAATCGAACTCTTGATATATAGTCACTGATGCAGCCATTTTTCGCTCCCTACTTTGACCTGCAAACCTGTTGACCTGCACAAGGAACACAAGTGAGTCACGGACCACCGTTGTGGTGGCTGATGGCACTCCAATGCTAAAGTCAGAAAGAGATCTGAGGAAGGTGTAATGTTGTAAACAGGGAATTTGTGGCGTACCTTAGATTACCAACCTCATGTCTTATTTAAAGTGTTGGAGTCCTAGTTCAACTAGGCCATCGATGACATAGTTTAGGGGAGGAGATCTTCGTGGATTTCATTATCTAATCAAGAGTCGTGTTGTGGATGAAAGTTTTCATGTTAACCTTGTGCTCCTAGATAAACGGGAGATAGTTCCCTTTTCGAGAGTAGTCTATAGGTAGAAGTCTCCATATGTAACATATAATCTGGAATCAGCTTTCTAGTTGGAAGCAAAGAGTTGTTGTACATGCCCGTCCGAAACTGATCCTCAAGATACTTGCCTTAATAGGGCTTACGGGTATTGAGGATAGATGTGAGACACATGTGCTGAGCAGGCTATAAGAATCCGAGTCTGTTTGGCATACTGCTTTGGGTGGGCTTAAAACCACTAGGGCCGGATCAGTGTTGGGTTGATGCTAGGGCATGTTATTCCTCGAGATCATCATAACACATGTACGATACAAAGTTGGGACCGTTTTGGTGTATCATCATCTACTACCCCCGAGTTAGTGGGTTATCACATCGGTTCGCTAAGTCACTTCTTGAAAAGATACGCCGCTCATGATGATTGAGTCTGAATCGTTGCTTGAGCCGCACACTTCATTAATTGAATGTGCGTCGGTTCAGTGGAGAAGAGGCGAGAACCCAATCCCTATTTAGGTCATCCTTTATGCGGAGACTGACTCTTCTATTTTCTTCACTCTTAGAGGTTTCGCTCTGTTCATCGTCTGATTGAAAAGATTATTCATCTTCTTTATGGCTCACTAAAACCATCTTGATGACGTGACTTTGGACAAGGGCCTTGAGTTTTTTGAAACATAGATTGTTTTCTGAATCGGGCCTTGCTGAAATCGGGATGAAGTTCGGGATCCCTGAGGACCTGCCATTATATGCTCAGAAGGATGATCAGACGCCAATGTTTTCGCCGGTGGGGTTTATCTGTTTGCATCGCGGGATGCTCCAAGCTGTAGTCCGCTTTCCTGTTCTTGACGTGATCTGGGACTTCTTGGATTTTCTTGGGATTTCTCCTACCCAGTTGGTACCTAATGGGTACATAATCGTTCTTATCATTTTGATTAAAGCGAAGGAAGCTAGTGCCCGTGTGACTCCGCGGGTAATCAAGTTGTTGACTTCTCCTCAGCTGCATGAACGATCACGTCGATTGTAAGATGACGTCGTTGTTTTGCTTTGAGAACTTGCCTGGTGACTTCGAGTTCTGGCAGAAGTAATGCTTTTTGGCTCATGCGGATTCAAAGTACTTCCAGTTCAAAGGTCGTCCGCTCGAACGAGAGTTCAAGCCACTTCGTAAGTATAGCTTTATCTTCCGTTTCCATTGCGTTGATTGTATGCCAATCATTACTCGTACGTGTTTCTTCGCAGGGACGCTCCCCACCACTCCTCTTACCCTAGAAAAGCAAAACACTATGAAGAAATTTCGCAACTTGGCGATGAAGAATGTGGAGGAGGTCATATGTACTACCAACTTTATTCACAGTAGGCTGTGGGACAACTAGCATGAGGCCCCCACTCTTTACCAATCGTCGCGAGTTAAACCTGAATGTGGGGCCCCTTCTAGAAAAAGAAAGTCATTGGAGCTAAAGCTCTTACTTTGTCTGACACGGAAGGGTTTTCTGAGAAGCTTGCCTCCTTTGTAAGTTTGAAGAAATCTCATATTAGGACTAGGTCGTCTTCCAAACGGTCCGCTCTAGTAAATGAAAAGCGCGAGCCTGATCGGCCTGCCAGGGCGGAGGTCGAAGTGTCCGATTGGGAGAGGGACCACCTGTGATTAGCAGGGGTTGAAGATGCAGCGAATCTTAGTGCTGCGCAGGTAGAAGCTCTGAGCGAGAAGCTGATGTTGGCTGCCATTGCAACTTCTACTAGTGCTGATCCGTCCGAGACCGTTCTGCTAGAGAGTCTTGACGAGGATTTGCCTGAGGTTCTAGAGTCCAATCGTTCTACTGGTGGGTTGTCTGATAGCGGCTATAGTGACATAGGTAAAGTTTCTCATAGTCCGCATTGTTCCCCTTCTCGCTCCAGGCCACGTCTCAGGGTAAGAGAGGGTCCGTTGGACTCTCGCTCCTTCCTATTCCTTCGGATTTCATTAAGTCGTCTCGCAATAAAGGGTCGGTTGTTGGTGAAAAGGGAAATGTTATGGAGGAGAGCCTGGGATTAACGGCGACTACGAAGGGCGGTGCTGGCGTGATTCCTCATCTGGGAGAGCTCCATCCGGACGCGCGTATAAGTCTATTTGCCCCGAGCGTAGTGAAGATGAGCAATCAGATCTGACACCAGGAAGTTGGCGTGGATTATGCTTCGAGGAAGCATATAAGAAGACGTCATAGCTAGCTGATGGATCATGCTCCAAAACCCGAGGAGGATATGCTTGAAGGGCATATGGATAAGGGTTTAAAGTACCTTATGCTGGGAATGTCTCACTTGAGCCAGGTGGTCGTCGCTGGAATGGAAGTTTAGGCGGCTCATGAGAGGGTGTCAAACATGCAGAGGTTGTATTCCGACACACTTTTTGAAATTAAGCTGACAAGGAAGCAGGTTGAAAACAAGAGGTGGGAACAGTCGGCCGTTATAGCTGAGGCACGAAGGGTTCGACTGAAAGCCCTTAAGTCTGACTTAGCAGAGGCGGTGTGCGCGAGGGACAGATACAAGCAGAAGTTGGATCTTACCCGCCATGATACGGAGGTTGCACAGAAAGCTGTGGCTGAGGCGAGTTCTAAACCGCGGTCTCTCACTGAGGAGAATGCCTTAAAAGAAACTGATTAGGCTGTTCAATAACAGCAGTTGGAGTCTGATGTGGAATTCAACGCTCGGATAGCAAGGAAGGCCGAGGATCAGCTTGAACTTGAACAACATGAGCACAGTGTTGTAAAGAGCGGTCTCATGTCAACACACTGACTGGCAAGCTGGAGCTATTAGAGCATGAACTTGCTGAAACGAAAATGCATGAGGAAGAGATTCTCTAGGAATAAGACAAACGTGAATTCCGTTGGGTTGTACACAGTAGATTGGAGCTGCTAGCGCTGATGAAGGATGAGCATCCAGAATGGGGCCTCAGTCACTATAAGAAGATGTTGTATGTAGACTTATTAGTGGTTTATGCGTCATCGGACGAAGAGGGCGATCCGGATCATGATACTTAGATTGAGACGTGTACGGACACGACTCATGTTCCCTCATCTGTTAAGCTAAGCTCTTTTGTCTTTGTACCCCCTTCTGATGAGGGATAGACTTTGTACAGTTGTACCTTTTTTTGTTTCAACTGTTAATGAAATCACATTTATCTTAAGTATGTCCTGTATTTGTTTTGTGCTCAGTTTCCCTATTGCGTATTTTCCTTTTCGCCTTGTTGTTTTCTTTGAGAGTGAGTGGTTGGGTCAATAGAAATTCGAGTGGTCTGTTTGCTGTTGAGAGTTTGACCGTTTGCGTTGAGAGTGACTCGGAGTCACTGTTGCTTAGTTACATTCAATAGTGGGCGTTTCACAGATGGTTTAGAAGCAGGCTATGCTACCAGTACACCCTTAAGGTAAGCCACAGAGGGCTTGTTTTTCCTATCTGACAGTCGGTCGTGGTTGCTGGCACGAGTGAACTGTGATAGTCGAGCACATGCGTTGTCTTTGACCTAGAGCATTTATTTCAAGTCAGGTTTTGCAAGCTCGGACTAGCATTTCGTGTAGCACTCGTTTGTGTGATGGTGGGACGATTTATGGGTCGGCATGAGCGACCTTTGCTGGTAATAGAATGTTAGCTCATGTGAGCGTGAAGACGTTGCTTGAGTTGTGATTTATTTTTGCGGCCGTTGTTTCGAAAGAGAGCGGTGGTCGAGTGGCGAGCAATTTAGGGATCCCACCTTCCGAACCATCTATGTCCAAGCAGAGTGGACTACAGGTTCGGGGAGCAAAGATTTGGCGATCATGGTTTGTTGAACAGTGATGATCCTATGGCGAGCCGTCGACATCAGTTTGGGACTGACTAGTCTCCTTCCTTTCAAACCATCTACACCCACGCGTAGCAGGCTACAAGTTTGAGACGAGGGGATTCGGTGACCATGTTGAAGAGCACTGGTCTCGTGGCAAGCCATCGAAATCAGTTCGGGACTGACTAGTCTCCAATTGTCCAAATCATCTACACCATGCGCATCGAGCTACAAATTTTGGAGTTTTCGACGACCATGGTCTGTAGAAGAGCAGTGGTCCCATGGCGAGCCGTCGGATTTAGTTCGGGACTGACTAGGCTCCCACCTTCCAAACCATCTACACCCGCGCAGTGGGGGCTACAAGTCCAAGGTTGGTAATTCAGCGACCATAGTCTATAGAAAAGCAGTAGTCCAGTGGTGAGCCGTCGAAATTAGTTTGGGACTGACTAGGCTCCTACCTTCCAAACCATCTACACCCGCGCAATGGGGGTTACAGGTCTAGACTTTGATCAGAAGTTGTCGTTGCCAGTCGTCACCAGCTAGGCTTACCTGATCAGGTTCAACGACCGTTGTCCCCGAAGAGGGAATCAGTCCTTAGCGAGTCATCGTCACAGGTGTGATAGCGCTGATTTTACTCCCACTTCCTAAACCATCAGCATCCGCACTGGGCGGACTAGATGTCGGGATGAACCGAAAGTCGTCATTGCCAGTCAAGGCTGACTAAGCTTACCCAGCTGCGAGCGTGCGAGCCTATATCCGAGAGCGGAATGCGTTGTGCGGATGAGTTATGAAGAGACAATAGTACCTTGAATCACCTGGTGATATTCAGGCGTGATCGGTGTGTCAGGAATGACTAGGGTTTATAATGCTCGTGTCAGGCACATGGTAGAATATTGTTTGAATAGTAGGCCGAGCCCATGGGCTCGTAGAGTGAGAGCTAGGGTTTCTTGTACGGATTACTCTACATGTACTGCGTAGATCGCATGGTAACACGTGTATGACACAGTTCGTGAGATAGTTGAGTATTGGTTACTCCCCCCAATTAATGAGGTTGTGTGCAGCCTTGTTGATTGGACGAATGTGGCCTTGTGTAGTTTCCTTGGGAACTGTCATCTCCTCGTTTTCCATTCGGTATTCAATGCTGACAGTTAATGCTGAAGCACCCGTATGGTGAACCATTATGTCTATATAATGGTGTTTTTTCATAGTTGTAGGCATTATCTTCTGCAGAGCGTATCTCCTGTAATGTTCTTACTCGAAGAGAATGCTTTGGATTTTCCAAAGGATGAATGGAGAGCTTCATCGTTGGAGTCTTCGAATGTTCTAACATTCATGCCGATGAGTCACGATAAGAATCGTTTTTATACGTGGCCACCTGCTCTGGATGAGCACCTAATTGGTTCATTGAGATCTTGTAATTTCTTCTCATTTTGCGAAGAAGTATTCACTCCCTCCTAAGGGATGGGTCTGTCGTTTATGAGCCGGTGTCTTGTCGCTGCTCTAGAGCGCTTAATCTCAAAGATAATACCAGCAACCAACTCCAGAGGGGTCGCCTCCATCATTTTTCGATTAACCCCGTTGTCTCGCCTTGCGCTGGAATTCATGATCTCGGAACAGGTGGAGTTGGACATGGTCCACTGCCACTGAATTGGGCCAGTGACTTCTGGACGTCCCTTTCATCCCTTCGACAGAAGGGTGCACTCAATCTATTTCAACCTAATACTTGTCCCAAGTTCATCTGGTCAGCTGGATCGAGCGTGTGAGTTTGCCGTAAATGGCTGTAGCTTTTCACGAGAGCCTCGGTTGTTGATTTGTACCACCTCGAACCATATTTGAGGGTTGTGTCTGTAGGGGTCGTGTTTTTTCATCCAACTCTTGCACATGCTAGTCTTATCGTTGCTCGAGGATAACGTTCATCGGGGAGTTCGCGTTGCCTACTTTGGGTACCTAGTTTTGCTTTTTCTTGACGTCAGACTATTTAAACGAGTATTTACTTTATGTCACATCGGATTTAGATGCTTGTAGTATGCAGTCTTTTGTATTCACTTCAGGGTGTCTGTTGTTACAATTTTTTCAGTAATCAATAGAGTGTGTTTGCGTAATTGTTTTTTATTTCTTGAATGATTTCAAATCACATAAGTTTCTAAGAACTAAAATTCTACATTGACTATGGAAAGGAAAATAAACAACTAAAATAGACTAACTATTGACAGAGAGAAGTCGATCCAGACCTGAAGTGAATTCGCATGGCTCTTGCTGGAACGTTGGTACTTTCAGCGAACTACCAAGCATCATTGATGTCTCTAAGGTTACTGAAGAGTAAACATTGCATGCGAGTTAATTTATGCACCGTCAGAATGTTGGGGGGGGGGGGGGGGTGTAACACTTGATTGTTCCCTTTTTCGCCCTGGCGGGTAAAATAGCGGATTGCTCCTATAACGCTTGATTGTCCCCTTTTTTCAAAATGAGCCACCGCTGTTGGGATCTCATGCGAGTGGAGTGATGCGTCTGCAGTCACTAGGTCTGGCTCTAGTTCAGATTGCACTGTGGGATCCAGTTGAATTTGGGAACATTCTATTTGCTTCAGTGCAGCATAATGGTAGCCTTGTGTCGTAGGTTGGTCCTCATGTATCGTTCCTTCATAGTGGTTAGCAGTGTACTTAACACACTGGTGAAGGGTGGAAACTATTGCTTCCATCTGGTGGAGCCATGATCTTCTCAAGATAAGGTTGTAGGTAGACGACACGTCTACTACCATGAAGTCAAGATACATGACATTTCTGAGTTGTGGCTCTCCTGCCACTACTACTAACCTTATCTTTCCGATCGGGAAGCATTTCTTTCCGCTAAAACCAATCAATGGGTAGTCTGAGGACGTTAGGTTCTCCTCCTTGAGGTCCATATCGCGGAACGCATTGTAGAACAGAATGTTGAGTGAGCTTCTCGTATCTACCAGGGCTCTTTTTACCTCCCCCATTGCAATGGAGACCAATATGACGAGAGCGCCATTGTGCGGCGCTCGGACTCCTTCGAGGTCCTTGTTTGTAAAGGTTAAGGTGGGAATTGGGTTTTGCACCCTCGAGTAGTAAACGCATTTGTCCTCATTTACGGGTTGTGTCTGATCTCCAATAGAGTCCGCTTGCGGGACCATTTTGATTGGTTTTCATCCGGTTCGACTCCATAAAGGACATAGATTATACCCGTAGCCTCCTTCTTGATCTTCTTAACTATCTTCCCCTGGTTCTTGGGTCATTCTGGTTGCTTCTCAGAATCCAAAAATTCCTTTAGATTGCCTTTGTGGATCCAGTACTCAATCTTGTATCTTAGATTCTTGTAGCCGTTGGTACCATGGCCGCCTTCCTTGTGGTACGAGCAGTATTTGCTGTTGTTACGTTTGGAAGGGTCTCTACGTTGCTTCGGAGGCCACTTCAGATCTTTCCAGTTTTTCATGGAATTCAAGACATCTGATAGGCTTGAATTGAGGGGGTGGTCCGATTTGCTGTCATTGCGCTTTCACTTGCTCATTTCTTCATCCTTACGTTTTTTCCCTCCTCGTCCTTAGGAACTAAGAGTTTCTTTTCACCTTATGTTTCCTTCTTCACAGTTCTCAACTCTTCTAAGGTGATGTACCTCTAGGTGCTTTTGAGGAGCTCCGTCATATCCAAGGGGGTTCCAAGGTGAGGCATTAACAAAGTTTTCCATCCTTTAGGCCCGCGATGAAAGTCGTCATGGTTGTGTCATCGCTGCAACCGTCAATGAGTGTCAGCTCGTCGTTGAAGTGCATATTTATAGTGTTGGAGTCCTGGTTTGATCAGGCCATCAATGGCATAGTTTAGGGAAGGAGATCTTCGTGGAGATCCTTCTCTAACTAGGAGTCGTGTTGTGGAGGGAAGTTTCCATGTTAACCTTGTGCTCCTAGATACGCGGTAAATAGTTCTCGTTCCGAGAATAGTCTATAGGTAGAAGTCTCCATATGTGACATATACTCTGGAGTCCGCTTCCTAGTTGGAAGCAAAGAGTTGTTGTACATGTCCGTCTGAAGTTGAACCTCGAGATACTTGCCTTAATAAGACTTACGGGTATTGAATGTAGCTGTGAGACATGTGGGCTTAGCAGGCTGTAAGAATCTGAGTCCATTTGGCGGACTGCTTTGGGCGGCCTTAAAACCGCTAGGGCCGGATCAGTGTTGGGCTGACGCTAGGACATGTTATTCCTCGATATCATCATGACACGTGTACAGTACAGAATTGTGACCGTTTTGGTGTATCATCAGTCACGATTTTGTATTTCATGCTTTCAATTAATGGCTAGTCTGATTGATCTACTCATTCTTGTCAAGTTCTTGAAACTTTAATTCTTAGCTTTTGTTAAATTAGGAATTTGTGAGAATTGGTAATCGCATGCCATAAGTTAGCAAAATAAAAAGGTTAGCATGCATTGATTGTTTGTCGGCATGGTTATTAGTATGCTTCTATCTAAAACGACATGATTATATTCACATTAATTTAGACTTTTGAATATTGCATAACTGCGATTATGCTTCGTGTTACAGATGAACTTGATTGACTTATTGATAAAGGAGTTGTTAGGTGTATACGATTGTTTGTCTCGATATCCCCAACTTTACTTTTTAGATTTATCTTTTAAAAAGTGTTTGATGTACCCAACATATTTTATTAACTCTAAAACAACTATAATTAATTACCAAAAGAAGAAAAGTACTCATGTTGTTGATTGAGGACTTTGTATGAATAATACCAATAATAAATTTTTGGATGTAGGATTTTTTAGGGTTTTAAATACATTTTTTGGAATTTTGTTATAGTAGTTGCAATAATTTTTTAAATTGATGCATTCACTTAAATATTTATTTATTTATTTTTAATACTGATGATACATCAAACCGTCATCTGCATACGCGTGTCATGATAATCTTGTCAACAGAACAAAACATGCCTAATTGCACGACCAATCCAGCAAGGCCCCGACAACACTAGGCCCACTATTGGCAAGATCTAGAAGATCAGATCCAAATTGCAACGCGCTACTAAGCTCACACGTCGCGTAGTCAAACCCAATACTTGTAAGCCTTGGCAAGAGTAAGCCCTGATAAGGCAAATATCTTGGCCTTACCCAAGACAGGCAGACCAGCAATACTTTGGTTTCGAATAGGAACAAAATACTAGAGTATAAATCGGGCAATGAAACTTCCTTACATGGACAACACTCGGAAAGAGAAACCTCTCCCACAGATTTAGGAGCACAAGTCGTGTAGGGAAACTTATCTACATGGACAGCTTTGAACAAGGAAATGATCTCCAGCAAGATTTATTTCCTTAAACTACGCCACCAAATGCCTAGCCGAACAAGGACTTTCGCACTATAAAAAGAAGATAAGGTCAATGAACAAATGTACGCTACAAAAACCCACTTTACAGCTTTAAGCCTCTCCTAAGCCTTATCTAACTTAAGTATTTGAGTGTCATCGGCCGCCACACGGTGGTCTTTAGCTCACATGCATTCCCTGTGCAGGTTTAGGTAAATGCGAGAAGGAGATAATACATCAAATAGATATTTGATGAACATATTGTACCTTTCTGCACTTTCGATTATATGCATAGAGAAGAGAGGATTTGTTTGCGATGTGGTTTTAGAAGATTTTTAAGACATGTTTCTTATGTATATTACACAATCTACCATGGTGTTTTCTATTTATTGTAGAACTTTTAACGATGGTTAGTGTATCTTTGATGTTTGTACGCAAATTTGAAAGTTAAGAATTTGTGACTAAAGTTTAGTTTTATCAATACATTTACTTTTATTCTCTAGTCAAGAATAAATTAATGCTTAAAAACGAGAAAATTTAACCCGCAAATGGTTTTTATGATAAAAATGGTAAGTCGATGTTATATATTTTAGGTCGATGCAATAAAGTCGAAACATCTCAAAATGTCGGTGCAACAAAGAGTTGGTGCAATCGAGCCAAATAGTCGAGTACATGTAGCAACTCCGTTGATAAATAACATAATAAAAATTAAAACCATCTCTCTCCAAATATTATTCACAAAGGCAGTGGTTATGTGTCCCCACCGTTTTCGCTTTGTGCCATTTTTCTCAAGTAGTAGTAATAATAATAATAATAATAATAATAATAATAATAATAATAATAATAATAATAATAATAATAATAATAATAATAATAATAATAATAATTGATGCACCAAACCGTCTAGTAATCTACACCGGCCACGAGTCATGATAATCTCGTCAACAAAATAAAGCGAGCCCAGTTGATTGCCCAACCTGGCAAAACCCAGACAACACGAAGCCCGATGAGGTAGGGCCTATGAGGTTGAACCCAATCAGCAATGCCCTATTAAGCCCATGCGTCATACGATCATGCCCAATACCCGTAAGACCTAATAATGCAAGTATCTAGGAGTTTGACCTAAGACATGCATGCACGCCAGTGATACACTGACTCCTAATAGGAAGCAAATACCAGAGTATAAGACGTGCATGAAAACTCTCCTGCATGGACAACACTTCAAAAGGGAAGAATCCTCGACAGATATCGGAGTACAAGTCGTGTAAGAAAACTTTCCTACATGGACGACTCCTAACATGGAAAGGATCTCTAGCAAGATATCTTTTCCTAAACTACGCCACCAAAGACATAGCCAAACAAGTATTCTCGCATGATAAATAAGGCACAAGGTTGAGGAACAAATGTACGCTACAAAATCCATTTTACAACATTACACATTTCTCAAGCCTTGTCTGACTTAAGCATCAGAGTGTCATCAGCCGCCACAACAGTGGTCTTTAGTTCACATGTGTTCCATGTGCAGGTTAAGGTCAAGGAAAACAAGATTTGACACCATCAATAATTATAGATAAAATCCATTGTGCTACCACCACTTCATAGAGATGTTCACAAGTATCTCAAATATCTCAAGGGATTAAAAACATAAAAACCAAGGCAAGTCAGCTTCTTCCTCAATCCCTCATCTTCCCTATTTTTCTTCTAGTTTTTGCTAGGGGTGAGCATGGTATGGTTCTTGTCAGTATTGTAGTTGTACTGGTACCGTCTCGTATAATTTTTCGGTATGGTTTTATTTGTTTTTTGAAGTTAATACTGTCTAGTACCGCATCGGTCATTATCAGTCCAATCCGGTACCAATTTTGTTCCCTCCCAAATAGTGACACCAAAAATTAATTTTCATTGATTGAAGATAAAATTACATGCAGATTTCATAAGGGTCAATTTTTTTACAACCAAGAACATAACTTAATTTATATTTTCCCCAAATCAACCCCTACCACACACAATAAAATTAAAAGTAACACCCCACCACCCAAATTTAACAATTAAAAAATAAGACTAATTTACAATTTTGTTCGGTTCGGTCTTTCAAAACTCGAAACTAGTACCGTACTGAACAGTAACGGTTCTTTTCAATTATTTTTTCTGAACAGTAAAATTGATTCAATTTCGGGAACGGTATGCTACAGTTCCAGTTCGGCTTCAGTTTTTCGGGAAATTCTACCCACCTCTAGGTTTTGCTAGGGCCGTCAATTTGGCACATACCTGTCAACCCAAACCAAAGGCCATCCGCTATAAACAAGTTCGGTTGACAGCATGTGTTTTTGGATCATTTAAAACCAACCCTTTAATTTTCTCACATAAACGAATCATGATCGACTATCCCATTATAAGTAGGTCAAGTTTACGTTTTGTTAAGCGGCTGAATAGGTCTCTAACTTACCAAACCCGTCTAGCTGACACCAAATCGATCCAACCCGGCTCATTGCCATAGTTTTTGTTAGGGGTGGGCATCCCATCCCGAGATCCCGATCCCATTCCATCTCAATTTTTTTGGGTTTTATTGGGATTGATCAATCTCGTCACGATCCCTTCATGTCCCGATCTAGAGTGGGACGAGATCGGGATGTAGATTTTCAATCCCGCCCATCCCGAATGGATTTTTAAAATATTTATTATTAATAATTTTAATATTAATCATGAAAATGATAACAAATAGATTCTATTCTAGTAGGAATTGTTTTCTATTGTTGTCTTATTCATGAAAATAATAACACATGTATTCTATTTTAAATAAAATACAAGTTGTGTACCAAATAATGTTCATTCACAAAAAACTCAATTTACTTGATCTTTCTTATAAAAGTTCACATGTTAAAAATGCATAGCAAAACATATTCATATATATAATCATATGTATCTATCATTTCATATAAATATTAGTAAAGCTAATACAATTATTTGCATTTGAAAACAAAGAATAATATTAATGTGAAATAAATAACATGTTTTATTTTCTGTTAGTTAATGAGATAGGATGAGATCCATCATGTTCCATCCCGTCCTGTGCCCACCCCTAATTTTTGTCATCGATTTCCAATTCGCTGCCTAAACCCAACCCTAATTTTGATCGAGCTACATATTTTGACCCCATGGGCTACCCAAATACCCATTATCCCATGCCCCAAATCAACCCCTTAAACCCTAAACCCCGGATGTTCTCCTCTTCCTCTCCCTCACAATACCTCTCTCCGTAATCTCTCCTCCACTCACCACCACCACCACCACCACCACCACCACCAATGGCGGACGTAGTACAGTACAGGCTCGAGCGAATCGCAGACGAGCTGGACGACTTGGAACGAAAGGGAATCTTCACACACACAGAAATCGCAGAGGTCGCAAAGAAGCGAAGAAACTTCGAGTACAGAATCAAGCGGCCGAGCCCAATCAAGCAAGACTACTTGGACTACATCGAGTTCGAAAAGACGTTTGATGCGCTCCGTCGCCTTCGAATGAAGTTGGTGTCACGAGAGAGAGCGAGGCAGGGGGAGAAGAAGCTCAAGAGGTCGGTTTGGGATGATGCCGGTGTGATGAAGATCTTAAAGTTGTATCAATTGGCTGTCACCAGGTTTAAGGGAGATTTGGGAGTTTGGTTTCAGTATCTTGATTATTGTCGGGAGCGTGGGCATGGAATGATGAAGAAGGTATGTGGACTGTTTGATTGAATAAATTTCGTTTATTTAGCTTAATTTAATGTCAAGTTTGGATTTTAATTAGTTTGTTTGACTTGAATTACTGTAAAGTTTGGATTTTTGTTTGGTTTGGATGTGTTTTGGTTTCATGATTGGTTATTTGGTGTTTGGGTGTAGGTCAGTATTGAAAATTTTGGTTTGAATGTAAGATGGAAAATGGGGAAGTTGAGTTGGGTGTTCGATTGATGGAGAAAATGATGAAACATAGAAAAATTATGTAGAATTCAATTAAAAAGAAGAGAGAATGGAGAGTTCAAGAATAATGAAGACTAAAATTCCCTAACTAGAGGGACATAAGAAAAGATTAAGATCGCCCGAACCAACCATAAACCAAAAAAGGTCGTAAAGTCACCAAACACCCCAAATTCCATTAACTAACAGAAGCATCCTTTCCTAACTCTTGTTCCACACCCCCCACTTCTTAATGGATACTCTTGCATGTCAATTCATTACGTGGAGATCCATATTTTCAACAACATTCCCACAAACCTGATTGAATTATTCATACATTAGGTTACACTCTGAATCAAAACTCAAATTAGACGAGTTCTACAATCCTGCCTGTTGAATTGATGACGGCAAAAGGATAATTCAGAAAGATTTACCTGTTCTGTGTGCAATGTGTAAAGAATTCCAAGTTTTGTACTGGAATCTATTTTCCAATAAGAAATCTTCTTTTTCTAATCTGCATTCATAGTAATCAATGTTTTTGGGTAGGGGTCGGTGATATGAAATCGTTAGTAACAACTGATTCAATGTGGATCTGACTTTTGGATCATTCTCAATTTCTTTTCAGGTTTTGGCTGAATTAATTAGGTTTCATCCAAAGGTGCCTAGCATTTGGATATATGCCGCAGCTTGGGAGTTTGATCACAACTTAAATATTTCTGCTGCGCGTGCCCTAATGCAGAGCGGGTTGAGAGCATGCCCAAATTCTGAGGATTTATGGGTTGAGTACTTGCGGATGGAGCTTACATACTTCAATAAGTTGAAGGCTCGCAAGGCTATTCTTGGAGAAGATAAAGGCACGTTGACTCGTGTTCAGGAAGATACTCAGGAGAAAGAGTGGATAGATGAAAACAGTGACTTATTCATGCCTCTTAACGATGGAAAAGAGAATGGCAATGGATCAAATGAACCAGAAAAAGCTGATGTTTTTCAAGAGCAAGCTTCAAGTCTTCTTCAAGCTGTTCATAGTGAAGCCATCCAGGTTCTCCCCTCAAGTATGAATCTGCGCAAACAATTTTTACAGATCTTAGATGATTTAGACTTAGCACATGCAGACCAATTGAGAGAAGAGATAATAAATAGCATGAAGAGAGATTTTGCAAAGGAACCTGAGTATTGGGATTGGCTAGCAAGATTCCAGGTCAATGATCTGAACATTACAGAGAAGATGAATAGGAAAGACATTCTTGCCCAGTTAGATAAAGCAATTCGGGTAAGTGTTAGTTTGAGCTGTAACTGACTGTTTTACCCAAATGTGAGAGTTTTTTCCTTTCAACCATTTCCTCATATAATGTCCACTGATTTTGTTGTTTATAATAGGTTTCTCAAAAAAATTTGAATATGGAGCATTTATTTTATTTTGATAATGAACATAGCAAATATTCTTCAAGTTGAGTTAAAATTTTTAAGGGCACAACTATATTCTTGAAAATGGTTTTTGATGACTCAGTTTAGGAGATTCCTGTTATTGGTAATTCAGTGTTTTTTTGTACAACTGTGTTATTTCTGTAACTAGTTTCTTATTCATTTTCCCAAATTTATTTGCCACCCTTAGCTGAGTTGTATCTAAAATGTTCTCATGTTAAGAAGTGAGATACAAAAGATTATAAATACTTAATTACCACAAGTTACTTTCATGTACATATAATTTATTTTTGTAACCAACCATCGTAGTTTACAGGTTTAGCTATCCTGTTCTCCCTTCTCTGAACTGCTGTCAAACTTAGGAAGTCTTATTTCTGTATATACAGCAAACTTTATTTATGCTTGATGGTGAAATTATTTTCTTGCCTCCCATTTCTTACCTGTTTGTACCCAGGTATATGAGGAAGCATTAGAGGTTGTGCCATCTCCAGAGCTGTTTTCCCTGTATACCAAATTTTGGATGGATACTATATCTCAAGAGAGAGAAGATTCTTCACTTTCTGAGATTTCTGATCGCAGTGCAGAACTTTCACCACATTTGCTGAAGGTATATGAGAAAGCTGAATCCATGGGATACCTAGTGGAAGATCTTGCTTACCAATATGTTTCATTCTACATTCAACTCGGGAAAGTGGAGGAAGCTAGGAAGCTTGCAGAAAAGCTTTGTGAGGGAAAATATTCAGGGGCAATAAAGTTATTGGTTTTAAGACTTTCAATAGAGATCAAATGGATCACTGAGAAGTCTACTTCTAGAAAAGATGACCTGCATTCTTCGTTTGAGCTTGTCAGGAATATCCTAGCAAAAGTGCCCATTTCAGAGGCTGATAGCTTATGGCTTACAGTAAGCAATCTGTTCTCATTCTTTTGTTTCCATATGCTTCTGTTGCATTTTTATAATTTAAGAATACAGTGCCTCCCTTTTTCCTCTTCTGGTACTTGTAATCAGTATTCTTTCTCCTAGTTTTGTGTGCATTAGCTTAACTTTGTAAATGTGTTTTTTTTAGTATAGTTCGGTGATTGGGCATGCTATATTTAGGTGAATTATATCCAATTACTTTCCCGGACCATGTAATGAATGCTGCCCAACCAATTGGAAGACATTTGCTTAGCATAATCAACTTGGGTAGTTTTTTTAATTACGTTCTCTTCTGGAGGAGCATGCTTATGAATATTTTATGTATGTTTGGTAGTTTGGAGGTTGAGAAGGGAACAAACCTATCCCATCATTGCCTTGGGTTTGCGAGATTCAATATCATCTCGTGTCCTGATTTGTTGTTCCTTGGGACTTCCCTGGTGATGGAAGAGAAGTTTGTGGAAAGTTGGCATCTCGTGTAGTTGGCAGTTGGCACACCCTTCGTCATCTTCCGTTGGAAGAGAAGTTTGTGGAAAGTTGTTCATATCCTGTGTACGATTTGTGGAAGAAAAAACATCACTTCTTCAACAAAAGCTGGTAAGTGGCTTGGTGATGGAAATTGTAGGCATTGGGTATTTCCTAGTCCTGGTAGGGGAGTGAATTTTAATTCATTATATGGAAATCAGGTTGCCAACAATACAGGGTCTAGAACAGAGAAACTACTACCATCTCGATACTTGGGTCTACTGCCTGTAGCAAATCATAAATCCATGCCTAGGATAATGTGATAGACAGTGGAGAAGAGATTGGCTATATGGAAGATCAAACGTGGGGAGACTAGTTCTCATCAAATCGAAACTCACAGGCCTGCCAACTCTCATGATGAGTACCATTGTCATTCCCATCTCTTTATCAATAAAATTGAAAGAGCCATGAGCTAGTTTTATGGGGTTCTGCAGTGGAGAAGCGAAAGACACATCTCATTGCTTGGGAGAAAGTATGCCAAAGAGTGTGGGGTTTTGGAGATGAGAACCATCAGGGAAGCAGATGTATCTCTCCTCGCCCAATGGCTGTTGAAATATGGGAAAAGCAACATAGGTTATGGGGATAAATAATTTCAACTAAATTTGGGGAAGCAGCAACCCCATTGGTATATGAAAAGAGGCAAATAGGACCGGTGGCTTCACTTTATGGAAATTTATTATGATGGACTGATAAAAAAAATCTCATATGTCAAAGGGGGCAGAGCCTGTAAGTGGCTTGGTGATGGAAATTGTAGGTTTGAGGATCAGAACTGCAAAGGGGGCGGAGCTCTGAATCAACTATTTCCCCAAATTAGCAGAATTAGTTTGAAAAATGAGGGTTTTGTTTGTGAATTTAGTGCTCATTTGGGTTCACATGGTGGATGGAATCTCCATTTGAGAAGAAAATTGCGTGACAGATAAATGATCAACTTGGTGACTTAGTTCATTTGATTGTGCACTATCATCCCAGGGAGGAAAATGACCTAGCTTGGAGCAGCAAAGGAGATGATTTTCTCCAAAAGCTTGGTACTGAAAACATTTATGGATATGAAGAAGCATGAGAATAACATATTCCAGAGTGTGGTTTAATAAAATTTCTCTCAGAATTCTCTTATTTAGTTAGCAGTGCAAGGTAAGCTCCAAATAAGAGACGAACTCATTGCAAGAGGGAAACTGTGTGTTGTGCAATGCGGTAGATCAAAACTCTGACCACTTGCTGCTCATCGGTGTTATTTTCCAAGAGGATCTGGATCCACTTCCTCGATGAATTTAAAATACATAAAGTGGTTCATGGAGGTCTTCAGGATTTGGTAAGTAACTGGAATTCTGGAATCTCAATCAGGGGTTTGGTTTTGGAATAGAGTTCCTCGCGCTATCATATGGATCGTTTGGAAAGAAAGAAACGCGAGTATATTCAAGGGCATGCCTAAACCACAAGACAAATTATCCTCCAAACAAAATCGGTTTTATGTTATTGGTTAGGAGAAGCTAAAGATGCATCTCATTGCTTGGGAGAAAGTATGCCAATAGAATGTGGGGGTTTGGAGATGAGAAGCATCTGGGAAGCAGATGTATCTCTCCTCGCCCAATGGCTGTTGAAATATGGGAAAAGCAACATAGGTTATGGGCATAAATCATTTCAACTAAATTTAGGGAAGCAGCAACCCCATTAGTATATGAAAAGAGGCAAATAGGGCCGGTGGCTTCACTTTATGGAAATTTATTATGGACTGATAAAAATCTCATATGTCAAAGGGGGCAGAGCTTGTAAGTGGCTTGGTGATGGAAATTGTAGGTTTTGGGGATTAGAACTGTAAAGGGGGCAGAGCTCTGAATCAACTATTTCCCCAAATTAGCAGAATTAGTTTGAAGAATGAGGGTTTTGTGTGTGAATTCAGTGCTCATTTGGGTTCACATGGTGGCTGGAATCTCCATTTGAGAAGAAAATTGTGTTACAGATAAATGACTAACTTGGTGACTTAGTTCTTTTGATTATGCACGATCATCCCAGGGAGGAAGATGACTGGCTTGGAACAGCAAAAGAGATGGTTTCTCCAAAAGCTTGGTACTGAAAACATGTATGGATATGAAGAAGCATGAGAAGAACAAGCTCCAAATAAGAGACAGCCTCATTGCAAGAGGGAAACTGTGTGCAATGAGGCAGATCAAAACTCTGACTACTTGCTGCTCATCTGTCATATTTTCCAAGAGGATCTGGATCCAATTCCTCGATGAATTTAAAATAGGTAAAGTGGCTCATGGAGGTCTTCAGGATTTGGTAAGTAACTGAAATTCTGGAATCTCAACCAGGGGTTTGGTTTTGGAATGGAGTTCCATGGGCAATCATATGGATCGTTTGGAAAGAAAGAAACGTGAGTATATTCAAGAGCATGCCTGTCTAAACCACAAGACAAATTATCCTCCAAAAAAATTCGGTTTTATGTTATTGGCCCCGTCACAAATATTACGGGAAATCTTCTGTTGGATGACCTTTCGTTCTGGTGGGCGTGGTTTTTAAAAAAAAATTGTTCTGAATCCTGCCTTAGTACAAGGCGGATAGATTGGGAGTGGACAAGGCTATAGCCTCACTCAGGTGAGGCATACAACTTGAGGCTTAAGAACTGAGGTGTGATATGCAGTTAACGACATTATAACGCCGATATAACTCTGATATAATACTTAACGAGGGTGAGCCGTTACGTTATGACATTATTACGTTATGGATGACATTATTACGTTATGGTATCACAACTCCGATATAACAATGTTATATGGCCGTTATTTAGATAACCTTTTTTCAATAGCGTCGTTTTAATGTTTTGTTCAAATACATTAAAAAAATCACAAATTTCATTCTCGATCGATCCAGAACCCTAAACTTATAGAAAAGAAGGACCTGAGCTTGCCATTGCCAATCTAGAGATAACTAGACTTCGCCATTTGACAGAAAATGAGAGAAAAAGGGAAGAAGACGAAGAGTCGATCACACTCTCTGTTGCGATCTGACTCTCATATGAAAGAAAGATGTTTTCATTATTCTTTTTGTTTTGTTTTTGAATCTAATGTTATGAACATGGTTTACTTTTTTTGACTCTATAACTATGCAGTTAAATCGGAAAGCGGTCGCATTGCGGTCCAGGACCGAATTATGATTAAGCAAGATTAGTCAGATTTAATCGGTCAATTTTTTCAAAGTATATATTTTTAAAATTTAATCATAATCATAGATTACAAAAATAAATAATTAATCAAAATGGTGTAAATTTGTAATTATATAACTTTACTAATTATTTGCCAAGCTACTTAAAAAGAAACTAAAAAAAAACTGTAAATTGTTTTAATAGTCAAGCTACCAAGACAAACATTCAAAAGTAAAATAGATGTCAGACTTAACATGAAGAACCAACCTACCTATCCCACTAACCCATGAAGGTAAACCATATTACTTTTGCACCGAAGATATTTCTAGAAAGACTACTTTATACAAACAAAAATATTCCACATCCAGAGGATTATGCCAATATATTCTAGATCAAAGAATGAAGGAGGTCACGACTGAAGTTCGTGAAAATTGTGTAGATTTGTCCAAAGAAATTGTGAGGTTCAGTTATTAGTGCTTCCAGTCAGAAGGCCAAAAATGTCAAATACTAGCAACAAGTTGAATCCAATTTGTTCCGACAACAATCAACTGTTTCACTAAAATCCGTTTCACTACAAATAACCTCAATCAACAAGCTCCCTTAGTCTATATGAATTCTACACAGGAGCAAGCGAAGAGGAGAGGCCGAGGGGGATGGGGACTAGGAGGAAAGGGAAGTGGAAAATTAGGGTTGAAGTGGTATATACCTTTCTGATTTGGTTTGATGGAAGGGAGGAAAAGAGAGACTATGATAGACAGAGATCGCCGTCGCCTTCCAGATCCAGAGATCTAGTCGTCGTCGCCGTCATGAGATACTCACTTTTTTTTTTTTTTTTTTTTGAGTTTATGTTTTATTTATTTATTTATTTATAGCAATAAATCGGCGAGTCGGTCGATTAATCGGTGATTCGCCGATTTTTCGGTGTCCGCTAAACCCCAATCAATTTCACCCAATTTGGTTCGGTCAAACCTCGAATTGTGATTAATCGGCGTTTTTCGCCGCACCAATAACTTAGCTCTATAATACATTAATACTTTATGGGGTTATTAATTTAAAAAACTATTTTGTTATATAGTTATATCCCATTATAATCTATAATGCTTTTGGACCGTTATGTTATTCGTTTAAACTACATAGGGTAAAAATATGGGTGATGTTTAACATGTGTTAACACAAGATACCCTTGCTCTAATTTGGATCCAGCATTTTATGCCTCAATAATGTAGGTCTTCTTTTTCATGGGCATGTCATGGTTGTATAAGTATTATCTTATTTCATTGATGAGTTGTTAGATTTAGGGTGAGTTTAAGATAAAAATAATATTGAACCTTGAAAAACAAATAAAGAAAACTGGAATGCTGAGTTAATCCAACAGTTTTCACATGTTTCATAACTCCCTCCTTTTGCAGGCCATGAAATTCTTCTCAAATAACATAAAACAGTTTAATAAGCTGGTTAAAACTTTTGAGGCTGGCTTAGCAAGAGGCAGTGAAGGTGGATCTTCAGTTTCTTCCACTATTGTAAGTTGGATTCTCGAAAAGGATGGTATTCAACAAGCTCGAGACATGTATAAACGGTAGGTTGCATTTTATTTCCATATAAAGTTGTTGGTTTAGAATTGCAAACTTTGATTTCATAATTCTCATAATGATGTCTGTATTTTTTCGTTATGTGTATGTAAAGTAGAGATAATCTAGCAGTAGAGCCATTTTCCATATCTTTATGACTTTATTCTATAATAGATTGAGCCACTGGCACTGAGGTATTGCAAATGTATGCTATTGAAATCTGAGCTGCTATAAGGATTTCTGGATTTAATATCACCAAAGATGTGTAAGTAAATTTCAGAAAATCTGTGCCACATATAATAAGGGTATACTATGTGTATCCTAACACTCAATCGTGCCTGTAAACATTGAAGCTAACGTATAATTTATGGGATTTGACATTTACAAATCTAAGGGAAAAACACCATAGGATTGATGTCAGAATTTGTGTTTAGTTAACATAAGAGACTTGTACTGCTTGATGATTGCCTCTAGAACAAAAGCAAGAGTACCATGAAAGTTGTTTTAGTCATTTGTAGTTACCTTGAATCTCAACAGTACGTTAAGCCCGCCATAATATATACCCCATCATGAAATCCCATATGGGTTTGTCTTGGACTTTTTATCTATATAAACAATATGGATGAATGTATCATTGGAGAGTGGAGTCTTGTTATAGATGTTATTGTTCTAATTATTTTTTTGCACATCATACCAGTAACATGTGTATTTTCGAATTGAACTATAGCATACTGTATCTTATGCCTTAATCTACCCTATGATATCGATGCAGAGTTTTAGCTTTACCTCGTCCAAGTCTTGCACTTTATCGAACCTGTATCGATTTGGAATCAAAGCTTGCATTTGCTGGTGATAAGGATGGCCTTGCAAATGTACGTAAGTTGTATATATCTGCACTTGAAACCTACAGCAAAGATGTGGAGTTGTGGAGAGATTATTTCTCCTTGGAGAATAAGGTAATGAATTGTTCGACCTTAATCCCATGGAAATTAGTTCTGTCAGAGTTCAGTTTATTTCACCCAGGGTGAAACATCTCCATTATATCAACCGTATAAATGTGGTAGAGATGTAATACAAGTGGCCCCAAGTACATGATGGTGAATGTATGTGGGTGATGGTCACCCTGCGTGAACAACCTATGTCAAGAAGATGAACATATAAATTTTTTAACATTTTGCTTTAGCTTTGCAAATATTTCTTTGACTTGCATGCAAAGCGAAATTGGATAATTTCAACATTGTCTAGTTATTCTGTTTTACCCAATAGTCACCCTAACCATAGAGGCATAAAGGGCATCTTCCTGTTCTGACACATCTTCCTTCATCGATGTGCTTATTCCATGGTTATTAACCATATCTCATCAACTGTTGTTTGATAAAATTTCAGGTTGGATCATCAGAAACAGCAAATCTAGTGTATTGGCGTGCAGGAAAGGCTCTTAAGGACTCTACAAAATTACGAGTTCTCACCCAAGAGTTGCAATCGATTTCTTAAAATCCTTTCTCCTCAATTTTGACCAGCATTGTATTTTGTTAATTTATTGGGAAACAAAATGTGAAATCCTTGAGTTCATACCATGTATATTAGTAATTGCAATGCTAATTGGATCTGGCCTTAACTCTTGATAGTTGATACAACATTCCTGGTGAATACAAGTAGTAACGTCCTCCATCCCCGAATGCATTATAACACTTTCTTCATGATTTTCAGGTATATTGAATCAATAGAGCTTCGATTTCATGTTTAATAGAGCTGCAAGGAGATCATTAAACCCCCTGTTTTGTCCATACTAACAAAATGGGAGTTGTTGGTTCTCCTACCTGATGGAGATAGCCCATCAAGATTGACCCACGATGTGTCCAATGAGAAACATTGCAGCTTGTAAGAGAGAAGGAGAGAAGATATGGATTGGGTATCAGGCACCAACCACCACCCGCTGAGGATGGGGATCTCGATCTGGCTTATGAGCCCTCCTCCACCCACTACAAAGTACCTAGGATAGATCTCCTACACCAGGTCTTCAAAGAAGTTAATCGCGACTTTCAAGCATTGCCATCTATATTGGCATCCAAATGATATTAAATACTGTGAGATTATAAGAAATACGCATTCCGAATAAGCTGATTGTTGTGTGGTTGATTTCGCATGTGAGAATGACACAAATTACAATGTTCCAACTATGCCAAAGACGTTTAAGTACTTCTGGGATACAATTAAAATTATAGTATTGTTTAGGGTTTCGAACAAAAAATCGACCAAAATTGAACTGATTGGTTCGGTTTAGGATTGATTGGTTTCAATTTTAGAAAATTCAAAACCGATTGGTCAGTTTGGTTTTTCATTTTTATGTGATTTTAATTGACAAAATTGAACCAATCGAATATATATATTATATGTAAAAATAATATAATATGTTTAATTTAATTGGCCGATTCGGCTTTATTTTAGTTTTCATAATATTTTAGTTGGCTAATTCGGTTTGCAATTTATATAAATTAAGATTGATTCAGTTTCGATTTAAAAAATTAGAAATCGATAAAAATCATTTTCAGTTTTCAACTTCCTATTGTTTGTCATTTAAAAATAAAAACACAAAATAAACTAAAATTACAAGTTGTTAGCAAACATTTGTAATGACGAATTTTAAAATAAATAAATACTTTATTATAAAAAATAATTAAGGGTAATTGAATTCATATGTGTACAAAGTTTTAGTATAATTTCTCAGCCTCAGGTGCACAGGATAATGGTTACACTTTTATTTTTGTATAATAGAATTTCACAATATTCATTTAATAAAATTAAAATGTTTCTTTTTTAGAGTTCATCTTATTTCACTCCCTCCCACTGCTCTCACCAACCCTACATGCTCTGAGTGGGCAGAAAATCAAGAAGAAGAAAAAATCTAATCTGTTTCTCTCCCAGGTAATGCCTTGCTCTCCACTGATTTCTAACTCTTCAGATTGGGTCGTCTTGTTTTAAACAGATTCTTTTTCTCAATCTCCTTAGTTTTTAATGCTTTGTTTTGCTAAGCATTGTTTGTCTATGGCTTTGCATTTTGTTTATTAGTTTTGTTTGCTCATTATTGGGTCGTAGATCTACTTCTCTATATGCTTACAAGTAAGTTTAGCTTGATGGGGTTCAGTAGTTATTGATTATTTCAGTGAAGATTCTGTGTTTGTTGAAACTTCCCAATGGATTTTATGTGAATATTTAGACAATTAGGCAACCCATTTGGAGATTTTCATTGTTTCTATTGTATTACTTGTTTTTCAAGGTGGTAGGTTCACACTGAATTTCAATACATCCAGAATGTTAGCAGATTGAGACCCTGAGTCTTCTTCAAAATACCCATTTATAGTTTAGAACAGGTTTTCGAAATACCCATTAAGATTTTGAGGTATTTCTCGAATATCCATTAAAATCTTGAGGCATTTTCAAATACCCATCATGATTTGGAGTTGATTTTCTCAATTTGATACTTGAAAGCACCTATTTCTCACATTTTATGTTTTTCTTTCACCCAACAGATCACTAAGCAAGGATGAGAGGAGGTCTGTGGCAGCTTGGACAGTCCATCACACGCCGTGCTAGTCAGGCTGATAAGAAAGCTGTGGGGCGTCGATTCTTTGCTTCTGAAGCATCGCTTAAGAAGACTGCTCTCTTCGAGTTCCATCAGGAAAATGGAGGAAAGATGGTTCCTTTCGCAGGATGGTCAATGCCAATCCAGTACAAGGACTCAATTATGGACTCCACTGTGAACTGCAGGACAAATGGTAGTTTGTTTGATGTGTCTCACATGTGTGGTCTCAGTCTTAAGGGGAAGGACTGCATTAAGTTCCTCGAGAAACTTGTGATTAGTGATATTGCTGCACTTGCTCCCGGGACTGGAACCCTCTCTGTCTTCACAAATGAAAAGGGAGGAGCCATTGATGATACTGTTATCACTAAAGTGACAGATGATCATATTTACCTGGTTGTGAATGCTGGGTGTAGGGACAAGGATTTGGAGCACATTGAGAACCATATGAAGCCATTCAAGGCCAAGGGTGGGGATGTCTCCTGGAAAATCCACGACGATAGATCTCTTCTCGCTGTGCAGGTGCGATTTCTGCATTATTCTCATGTTCCTTAGTTCGGCTCAGTATCTTTATTTTGTCAAAATATATTATGTCTTTTTTCACTTAATACGATTTTGAAGCTTCTCTTGGATTGGTCTCACTGTCTTGTGTTTACCATGGTAAATATGCAGCTTTGACCTCTTTGTTTTAGTAATGTGTTTCTTTGATCCAATAGTTTTCATGTTTGAGTTTAGATTGCAAATAAAGGTACTTCCATATAAGCTCAAACACTTATCAGAATTAGTGGTTTCCTCACGAAATTATTTTTTTGATCCTGTCTTGGATAATCTCACAGTATAAAAATTTGAAATTTTTTGGGTTTGGGCTCTATTACATTGTTGCAATCGTGTTTTGTGTGTACCTCTCATACTAAGCAACTTGCTTTCATTTCTAAAAGGATACACTCTTGTTTGTGCTATCAGACAAAGAAAAGGCCATTACAAATGCAATCATGCAATTCAGCTCTTAGTTGCACGATGTCAATTCCTCCTTTATTCTTGTTACGTGCTTATATGTTAGTTTTATTCAGTTTGAAAACCCTGAATATGTTTAATTTTATGGTTTAGGGCCCCCTTGCAGCATCCTCTGTTCAACCTTTGACAGATGTTGATCTTAGCAAGGTATACTTTGGGGACTTCAAGATGATGAATATAAATGGTGCCCCGTGCTATCTGACAAGAACTGGGTATGTCCGATTCCTGGTTCCTATTATTATTTCACAGATAAGAGTCTGCAGTTTAGCTTTTAACTTTTGAACTGTGACATTATTCTTGTTTGTATAGTAACAAAGTAAAAAAGAAACCTTAAAACAAAATATATTTATTGTCTCCCTAATAAGATGAACTTGTTGGGGTACTATATGAATAGCCTGCAGAAGAATTAGAAGTGAAAACTAGAGAAAGGCCTGAGGAGTTCGACTAACCTCATAGGAATTAACTGAACTTAGTTATTGGAATGAATTTATCTATTTGATCTAATCTTTCTTGCCAGTTCCGCTTCACCAGTCCTATTGAAAATATGAAACATCAAAACAAGTAAAAGAAACCAGATTGAAATGCACATTTATGTGAAAAAACAGAATTGAAAGAAGAAACAAATAACATGCAGCCGTACCAAAGCCAGAATCTCAGAATTATGACTAAGATCTTCAAAAAAAAAGGAACATTCAATGAAATCTCATTTGAAAAATTCATTTTGGGATTCATATTTCAAAGAAGTTTATGTTAAACAAATGCATGCCAATAATGCTTCTATCGCATATCTAGAGTTCTAAAATCCACCTCTAACATGGCATAAGAGAAATTTATAATCTGTGAGTTTTAAGAAATTCCATTATTATTCTTTACATGTTATTTTCTTCTGTTTGTAATGGGCTGGATAAAATAAAGACAGTTTTGTGGTAACCATTTTTTTCCACTTTGTGGTTTCTAACTTAAACGCCCTTCTTGCTGCTTTTGGCAGTGACAATTGCCTGCCTTTGATTGTTTCCTTTGCCGTCAGAGAGGATTTCATATTTGCTTTTTCAGGTACACTGGGGAAGATGGCTTTGAAATCTCTGTACCTTCAGACCATGCAGTGGATCTTGCAAAAGCAATCCTGAATGCATCTGATGGAAAGATTAGGTTAACAGGGTTAGGAGCTCGAGACAGTCTGAGACTTGAAGCAGGCTTGTGTTTGTATGGCAATGATTTGGAACAGCACCTGACACCTGTAGAGGCAGGACTTACATGGGCTATAGGAAAGAGAAGAAGAGCGGAAGCTGACTTTCTTGGTGCTGAAACAATCCTTAAGCAAATCAAGGAGGGTCCACTAGTCAAACGTTGTGGTTTTATATCTACTGGTCCACCTCCGAGGAGCCACTGTGAGATCAAGGATGGCGAAGTAAACCTTGGAGAGGTGACCAGCGGAGGTTTCAGCCCATGCTTGCAGAAGAATATAGGAATGGGTTATGTAACTTCAAAATTCAGTAAGGCAGGTACAGAGTTCAAGATCTTGATTCGAGGCAAAATGTATGATGCAACTGTGACCAAAATGCCATTTGTTCCCGCAAAATACTACAAGCGACCCTAATTCATCCAAGGGTCAGGTCTAGTGTTGTCTTCTCTTCCCTTCCCTTCCCAAGTTTTAAACGAACTGAAGTGTTGTAATTAACACCAGCTCATTTCATCGCAATTGTTGAAGTTTATTTTTTGGAAGATGTTCTATATTTTGAAGCGTGTTTTATAATATATACCTGAAGTTTATACTTATTTCTGACATAATATGTAATACTCGAATGTCTGATTACAAATCTTTGCCTAAATAAGATAATCTAGCCTTTATAATACATTCATACCTAGTTAAAGATGCGAAGTTTTTTAATGTTCTCCTAGTTGAACAGATACTTGGTACGGTAGAAAGATGAGAAGTTTCTCAGTTCTTAGTAATTGGAGTGCTCTCAGGTTCTCCATACTCCTTGCCCTAAATTTTCTAGAGAGAATGGATCACCATTTTCTCCCAAAGCCCCCCTTGTTGAAGTGTACGATTTGTCTCGCCAAGTGGCGAAAAATGTTGTTTCGAGTGACTGAGCCACACAGCATGAAAACTGTTGCTTCACTTCCTTTCTAATTCTAAGGCAGCAGCAGTTTCTCGAATAGGCATATCATTAGCTTTCACAATACATTCATTCATTCCATGTTCTGTCTACTTTTCCAGCAAACCAAGTTGCCCACCATTTTTTTTTCTTAAATACCCAACCGAACCGTCAAGCCAACATTTTTCTTTCTTAAATACCCCTCAATCTACTTCCCTTGCTCCAATGCTCCTAAATGTGCACAAGCCGATAGAGCGTTCACCAACACACTCTCACTAGGTTCTACTTTTTCAGCCAACATCAGTGGAAAAATCTCCAACCCTTCATTGAACTGGCTAATCTGAACACACCCATTAATAATCACTCCAAGAAACAACATATCTCTCAGGCACCCTCTCAAACAACTCACACGCAGACTCGAAATCCCCACATTTCAAATACCTCCTATAAAATATTCCATGAAGCATGATCACATTGACTAATCTCATAAAAAATCAGTTTGGCCGACTCAGTCAACCCACATGAAGCATACATTTGTACCAAGAAGTTCAAAACTGACACCTCACTAGCCCAACCAAGCTTAAAAACATGAGAATGAATTGCCATTACCAACGAAAGTGACCTGATTTCAGAACACGCCTTAAGAAGCAAAGAAAATGTATGGACATCGGGTCGAACAAGAGAACACTCTCGTACATAAACATATAGAAGACAATTGCATCAATGGGGTTTGAAGGGTGTTTACTATAAAAACATCCGTGTTTAACGATTTTTGAAAAGAGGAAGCTGGTGTAAGGGATCGAACCATTAGATGAGAGTGCAACGAAAGAGACGACTGTAAATAATGGAATTGCTTGATTCATTCGTTGACAATTATGTACAATATATAAGTACTCCTATATATGGGCATATACAATTTTCTATCCTATATATGGGTATATACAATATTCTATACTTGAATCAATTTCATATACTATTTAGTATTTACTATACTTGGAGATTGTGAATCAATTTCGGAGATTGTTGACGATCTCTCTAATACCCCCCCTCAAACTGGACGACCTCGGTTGGACAAGTTTGGTACAAAGAAGACAATGACGCGGCTTGTGAAGCGGCTTGGTCAAGACGTCCGCTGGTTGGTCTTTGGAAGGAATGAAGAGAACACGTTGACTTCCCAAAGCAACTTTTTCGCGAACGAAATGGTAGTCAAGCTCAATGTGACGTGTACAAGCATGAAAATCGTGATTGGTGGCCATGTAGGTTGCAAATAGATTGTCACAGTAAAGATGAACTGGATATTGCAAGTGAACGCCAAGATCATAGAGATGATAACACATCCAAGTGGTTTCAGCACAAGCATGAGCTAAAGAACGATATTCAGACTCAGCACTAGAACGAGCAATGGTAGGCCGCTTCTTAGAGCACCAAATCATACTAGAGCCCAAACAAATCAAGTAACCACTTGTGGAGCGACGAGTATCTTGACAACCAGCTCAATCAGCATCGGAGTAGGCGCAAAGATGGGCAGAGCGAGTTTGAGGCTGGAAAACCAAACCATGATCAAGAGTACCCTTGACATAGCAAATGATACATCGTGTGGCAACAAGATGAGAAGTGTGGGGGGCGCTCATAAATCGAGAAATAGTATTGACCGCATACGCAAGATCAAGTCGAGTAATTGTATGGTATTGGAGGCTCCCAACAAGTTCGCGAAACTCAGTAGGAGACGATAAAGGTGTGTCGTCGGTGTGAGAGAGCACAACCTTGGCAGCAAGTGGTGTGGAGGTTAGTTTACAGTGGAAAAGCTCATGTTTCTGAAGCAATTCATATGCATATTTGAGTTGATTAACGTGTAAACAACCATCACCAGACTAACCTGTAAACCAAAGTCTATCATCACTGCCAGTGGCCACAATATCATCAACATAGAGAAGCAGGAAGATAGTATGAACGCCATGGTTAAATATAAAAAGAGAGAAATCAACATGACTCTGGCAGAACCCCGCAGCAAAGAGGAAGGAGCTAATACAATTAAACCATTCACGGGGAGCCTGTTTAAGACCATAGATAGCCTTTGTGCAAACGACAAACATGATGAGGACGAACAGGATCAACAAAGTAAGGCGGTTGGGTCATATAGACTTCTTCCTGTAGGATCCCATGAAGAAAAACATTTTTGACATCAAGCTGACAAAGAGACCAACCACGAGAGATAGCAAGGCTGATAACAGTCTGAATGGTGACGGGTTTGACAACCGGACTGAAGGTTTCATCATAGTCAATGCTTGGCTATTGATGATAACCTTAGCAATGAGGCGAGCCTTAAAGCACTCAATAGAACCATCGAACAGACGTTTGATGTGAAAAACCCATTTGCATCCAACTATATTTTGAGAAGGGGATGGAAGAACCAGATACCACGTGTGGTTTTTGAGGAGTGAATTAATCTCTTCAGACGTGGCAGAGCGCCACTCAATACTCTTACAAGCCTGAGAATAACACGTAGGTTCCAATGCATCAATACTAGTTAATAAAGTATGAACAATAAGATACCGAATTGTGTCGTCAGTACATTGCTTGGGAGTGATGATGCCATCTTTGAGACGAGTGCGCATAGGATGAGTTGGAAGAGGTACGACATCAAGTGGCATTGCAGGATCCAAGACAAGGGGCAGTAGGTCCAAATTAACAGTCGGTTATGGGGAAACCAGGTTGGGAATGTATTGAGACGTACTTGTGTCGAAAACAATATTCGGGCCTTGTTGGGCCTGCGGTGAAACGGGAAATGAGTGTGGGCTAGGCAGATACACGAAATCTTGACCAGGCAGAGACACGAAGTCTGGGCTCGGCAGCTGGGGCTGCGGAGGTGCTGTCGGCTGGAGGCCGGTGCTAGGCAGGGGGCATGCGGAAGTGCTGTCGGCTACGGAGGTGCTGCTGGTGGGTGGCCAGTGCTCGGCAGAAGGGCCCGGGGAGGTGCAAATGGATGAAAATCCAACTCAACGGTGGAGGCAGTACGAGGTATCTGTAAATTTAAGAAAGAAAACGAGTCCTCTTTGAAAATAACATGACGCGAAATGTAGACACGACCAAAAGACCGATCTAGACAACGATAACCTTTGTGAGCATGGTTATACCCTAAAAAGATGCACTCTAATGACTTAGGAGAGAGTTTATGGGATACATACGAACCTAGATGGGGAAAACATGAACACTCAAAGACACGAATATGAGAATAGGAGGGAGGACTTTTGAAGAGACAAGCCTGAGGAGAAGACCAGTTGAGAACAGGTGTAGGAAGAAGGTTTATTATGTGAACAGAGGCAAGAACAACATCGACCCAATAAGAAAAGGGAAGATGGGCGATGGTGATCATGGTGCGGGTCATGTCGGCGATGTTTGCTCTCAGCAAGACCATTTTGTTGGGGGGTGTGGGGACATGAGAAGCGTTGATGGATGCCAAGGGAGGCACAAAAGCGATTAAAATAATGGTTAACATACTCAATCCCATTGTCACTTTGTAGGGTTTGAACGGTGGTGTTAAATTGATTTCGGACCATGGCAACAAAGTTTTGAAAGTGAGCAAGAACTTTTGATTTACGACGCATAAGAATGATCCACGAGTAACGAGAATATTCATCCGTAAATAAAACATAATAACGAAATCCACTTATTGAAGAAAATGATGACATCCACACATCACTATGAATTATGGAAAATGGAAAAGAAACATAATTAAGACAAGACTCAAATGGTAATTGTTTTGATTTACCAATCGCACACTCTTGACAGAATGAGTGATTGAACGAGACTTTAGAGCCTATTGACGATCCTAAACGAGCAAGGACAAAAGAAGACGCGTGGCCAAGCCGACGGTGCCACATGGATGAGTGATGTGTGGCAAGGGCTTGACGAGCAACAAAGGAAGACGGAGACGACATGAGGAGGGGATAAAGACCAGTGAGCGAATAGAAGTCATGAGCGAATAGAAAGAACACTAAATTGAAAGAGTAATGAACCAGTGATAATATCATAAATGCGATAAAAGTCATGAGCGAATAGAAAGAACACTAAATTGACTTTAGTAAACCTAGCAATAGATAATAGATTTTTACGAAGAGCGGGAATACGAAAGACATCTTGAAGAGAAAAGTTAGAGGAACCTAAGGAGAAAGGGATAGAACCCTTGTGTGTAGTTTGCATAGAATCTCCATTCCCCATAAAAACATTTTTATTACCATTGTAGGGAAATTAGTTTTAAAGAGGAGTGTTAGGTCGTGTCATGTGGTGGGTGACACCCGTGTCCGGGTACATGTTATCTGTAGCAGTGGCTGGTTGAGCAAAATGAGCCCCAGCAAAGGGTTGGAAATTGGCTGTGCCAGAGAACCGGTGTGGACATGATGTATGTGAGTGCTGATTAGTGCCACAGTTAGGGCACCACTGAGGTGTCAAACCCAAGAGACCCTGTTGGTTGCGATTGAAATTCCAGGGAGCTATGGAATAGAATGGATAAGCTTGGGACTGCTGTGAATCACGACCATTTCCTTTGGGGTTGTTGCCACGACAATTGTTGTTGGAGCGGTTGTTGTTGTTACTGGAACCATTGTGGTTGTTGTTGCCATAGCCACTATTGGAGCGTGAGTTCCGATTGCCATTGGAGGAACGGTTGGCGATGAAGAGCCAAAGTTGTTGGAGGATCCTTGGGTGGTATAGAAAGCAGTTTGAGTAGTGGGGGCAGAGGGAAGGTTTTGAGCTTCAAACGCTAATATGCGTGAGCGAAGTTCCGTGAAGGAGATAAGGGGGGAGTTGTTGTAGAGGGCAGTGCGGAGCATGAGATAGTCGATTCCAAGGCCTTTAAGTGTAGCAATGACAAGGTCATCAACATCGACAGGTTTGCCGATGGAAGCTAGGGCATCGGAGAGAGACTTGGCATGGTGAAGATATTCATCAACAATTTTGGATCCTTTTTGGAGATCGAAGAGCTGGGATTTGAGACTTGCAGCGGTGGCAACGGATTTTTGGGAAAAGTGGAGTTCAAGTCGTTCCCAGTGTTTTTGAGCGGTTTCACAGCCAATAAGGAGAAAAATAATCGGTGACTCTAGGGTAGTGGTGATGCGACTGACCACAAACTGGTCTTGATGCACCCAAGCTTCATATGCAAGGTTAGGGATGAAGATGGCAGCGATGGGGGAGGTCACATTGTGAGTAGAAGATGTTCCATAGGGTTGATCAGGGACGGAAAGGATGGTTTGAGGAGGGGGCAGGATTTGATCCATCAACGAACTTGAAAAGACCAAGGCCAACAAGGAAAGGTTTCATTATCAAGCTCATGAAAATTGGAGGTACTAAAACCACCAATGAAAGAGAATGAGAGATCAAAGGAGGGGGCAACAATGGAAGCCATGGAAAAGATCGAGAGAGAAAGCTTTTTGGTGAGAAAAAGAGTCCTAGACCTAGGCTGATACCATGTAGAGAATGGAATTGCTTGATTCATTAATTGACAATCATGTACAATATATAGGTACAGGCATCACATATATGGGCATATACAATTTTCAATACTTGAATCAATTTCATATACTATTTACTATACTTGGAGATTGTGTATCAATTTCGAAGATTGTTGACGATCTCTCTAACAAGGACTCTAAAGGCTACAAAGTTGTCATGGAAGATGCCAGTGGTGATGCTTTGTGCATGGATTTAGTTGAATACTTTCATGATTTTGCATGAGCTGAGGTGGTGAAGTGTGGGGTATTTGATGACTGGTTGGTGACCATGGAAGGTTTTGTTTGGGTGAGAGAGTTTTAAGAGAGGGAGTGTTTGAGGAGAGGCAAGCATGGTTGGTACACTGAATATGATTTATTTCTATTCTTGCTTCTTTACACACAATTATAATTTATTTTTTATGGCTTATAGTGAGTGCATTTAGGGTTGTCAAGAAGAATTTACATGATCCTAGGAGATATTTGAGGAGCTTGAGTAGGAGAGATCCATGTAATTACAACTGGACTGGGGTTGTCTGTTACAATACCACACACAATGATGGCTATCTACATGTCAAAGACCTGTATGTCATTTCTCCTCCTCTAAACCTTTTCCATTTTTTTCCAAACAGATATACGTAGATGACGTATATCAACAACAATAATAATAGAATACCAAATTATAAAACTATATTGCATAAATATTTCATCGAAATTAGAGATTCAAAGTAGATATCGGAGTTATCTTCTTCTTTGAACACTCATCTACAACAAAATATATTCACTTAATATATTTGCAACCCCAAGCAGAGGTATTTGTCTCTGAAGCACTAATCGTAAGCAGTAGTCGCATTGAGTGCTGCAACTGAAGCAATGGAAAGAGGGGTGGGAAGCTCCCCAAAATTTAATTGTATCGGACATGTCATTATATGTCTTTAGAATTTGCATAATATTGTTTTGCATCAAATGATCATTGCATTCTAAACTGTCATGCATCTGTTTTGGCAACCCAAACCAGATCTCTGTATCGATCAACAAATCGGTATGATTTATTCTTGTATATTTATTTTATTGAAGTTTCATATGTTGAATGATAATTGAGTATATGCTAAGATGATGTAACTTATATATATATATATATATATTTTTTTTTTTTTTTTTTTATTTTTTTTTTTTTAAATTGGTACACATATAGTTTACTACAAAACCCATGGAAGCATGATGTGAATGTCTGTCCGCATTGTTAGTTCACCAACATATCCGATGAGTGGACATGGACAAACTCGGACTAATAAGTTTCATTTCAACTATTAATAGATCATCTCATTTGCATATTGAAACTTCCTTCAAATGCTGGAGGAACATTGATGTAAGGTTTGATATACACAAGTTTAACCACATCTTACTTAGTTTGTTTCTACATTGTTCTTTGCCCCACTTTTTGCAGGCAACTTCTGAACAAAAATCTGTCAGGAACTTTATTGACACCACTTGAACTTTTAATGGTTACCGATAGAAGGTATTGTTCTGATGACATTCACATTGCAGAGATCTCAGCTAGAACCAGCTAAATGGATCCATACCATCAAACAAGCTTTCTAATAATATTACTACTATGTATGTACTGTGGAGTTAATTATGTAATAATTTTCTTGGCTTAGATATAACGAAGACACTGATCTTGTTGAATACCTATGCGTGATCTATCTTACAACCAACTTAATGGACCTATCCCTAACAATTTTTCAGGTTTTCCTCTGCTGCAGAGATTGTAAGTTCTATCACCTCCTCCCACAAACTTTCACTACACCACAATGGGCCATTAATAGCAATTAAGTATAGCGATTTTTACGTTTGTGTTGTGAAAAACTCAAATTTTAATGACATACAGTGTTAAAACGCTATGGAAAAGGAGCGGGAGATTATAAAAAAAAAACCGCTCAAATTTGGTGAAAATATTTAGAAAACCGCTCGCTCCCTCGACAAAAAGCCAATAAAAAATCATCGTTTTCTCTCTCTTCTTTGTTGTTTCCCTCAAACCAGCGAGAAGTTTTCATACGAGCAATAGAGTGAGAAGGGGAGATCCAGGGAGAGAACGAGGGAGAATGGGAGAGATCAGGCCGGAGAGAGAGATCGAGTAAGAGAGTGAGGGAGATTGAGAGATGCACAAAACCATTTATGCACACACACTGTTATTTGGATCGGTCGATTTGAAGAGGAAGAAGAAATGAAGATCTTCTACTTCATGGTGTTCTGGGTGCTCTCGTTGGTGGTGGCAGTGGCTGAGCTCAGCAAGAACAACAACTACCATTCATCAACACTTCCACTGCTTTCAATTCATTCAATAACAACTATGTCGCTATCTACTCTCTCATGATGGGTTAGCTAGATCTTCCATTTAATCAACATTTCTCGATCTGGGGTTGAGCATTTATGTTGTTTGTTTAGATCTATGTATCTTCAATTTCATTGATACTGAGTTTTCGATATTGGCTTCTTTAACTTGCTTGTAATTCGATCATTTAAGCTTGCTTTCATACTGGGGTTTGGACATTATTGGCTAATATGTGGTTGTGGTGGTACACATTCAATCAGCTAAGTTCTGTCTGAAATCTCTTTTAGGCTTTTTGTGGTTGGTTGAATTAATATGTTAATTGGGTTTCTTTGGTTTTGTTTTGTTGTTGCAAGTGTTGGTGCTCTTCAGACCTAGCGGGTGCCAAGAGAATCCATCATAAGGCAGTTGGGAGATGGTGCTGCTCAGCTGATCAGAGATGGACATGCAGAGAGTGCGTTTTCGAGGGTGGGTTTGCTTCAAAACTTCTGACTTATGTGTTGGTTTATTGATTTTTTATTTGTGATTGTAGTATTTTGTTGTATGGGTTTTTTATTTGTGATTGTGGCATTGACTGGATCAGTTTGAGTCTTTTATTGTTTAAAGGGTTTTCATAATCTGATCCATATTGTGAATTGTTGAGGGACTTGCCCAATGATGTTAATGAAGCAGTGTTGACTTTGATGATTTTTGTGAGAAGGTAAAACAACAGATATCTTCATGTTGCCTGCATTTGTGCATGATTTCTCCCTTGTTCTTGTTCTCACTTTAGCTTGATTATTGTCTCAGGCACAACTTGTTAATTACATCCAGTATAGAGCTCTGCTGGAGGGATGGACTTCTCGTATGTGGACAAAATATATGGGCGTTCTAATATGGAAGACTCGGAATCCTTGGACTGGTCTTAGAGGTAAGTTCTATGATCATCTCCATGACCAAACAACAGGATTCTATGGCTGCCGCTCTGCAGCAGAACCAATTCATGTCCAACTGAATCTGGCAACATATTTCATATGGCCGTGCTCATGGCTATTGCTTGGTTATTCTATCTCATATGGCTGTGTATTTCATTTAAATGTAATCTTTTATTGAGCACAAATCAGTCACTGTTTCTCTTGTGGCCTGTGGGGCGTTAAAAGCTGAAACTTTATAACTTATAAAAGTGGTTTCTATATCAGCTTGTCAAGAGATAATGATGGAGGTCACTAGACGGGAGAAGGAGGCTGGAATTGTCCCAAATGCCGATGTAGATACTTACATGAAGGTATGTTTAGCAACTCTTTTCTTTGTTTCCTCCATGGCGAGGAAATATCTGATTTGATGCACTGTTATTATTTCAACTGTTAGTGGCATATAGTATGATATAGGTAGCTAATGAACACATTAAAACAAAAGTTCTAAAACACAATTTTAAAGTAAATATTAGGAATATGGTGGGTCACATATTTAAGGATTGATGAGTAGTGACTAGGGATATCCTTTCTATCTTTTCTGGAAAATGCACGTTTTAGCTCGATTGCTGACAAATTTGCGTGGGCAAACTGATGACCAAATAGTTCTCGTTTCAAACTAAACTCAGGTGTGTAATAAATTCTTGCTAACAAGTTTCTATCAGGATATCCAATGGACCTGTATCCCACTGAACCTACATTGTCATCGATGATTTACTTTACAAAAATGGTTTTATAGAATAGTTTTCTTTTAAGTTTATTTATTTATTTGAGGGTTAATGAATACATGATATGTAAATGATGTTTTATTGTATTAAATCAGACCCTAGACATTTTTGGTCAATTATGTCGTGAAAGAAGATATCCATTTTTGAGGCTTGATGGAAACACTCCTATCAGTAAACGACAGAAATTAGTCAACCGTTTTAATGATCCTTTATACTTCTGTTATTTTACCTACGTAACATGCTTGTTCTTTCTTTTTAAGTGTTAAATGATAAGTTTATCAAATGAAGAGAGTATACATCTATAGGTTCTTGAGTACCAGAACTATTGAAGAAAAGTTTACCATTTTTAATGCAGTACCAATGTTGTTGATGTGTAGTTTAACTACTATTTGTTTTCAAAACATTTCTATTAATACAATTGTATGACTAAATTTAGTTTCTGAGAAGCAATTTTGTTGATTATCGTTATAATCTAAAAACTTTTTATGTTGCCTCCCAGTGAAAAAACTTTAAGCACACAGATGGTAAGCTTCTATTATGTTATATGTTTGGATGAAAATGAGATGTTTCTTGTATTGGGTTTCATTGATTTGCTATGTTTTTGTGTGTGGGTGTTGCAGTAAGAGATTGATCAAGCTTGTGTTATGTTCTCTTGTGTGTCGTTTTGATGTTAACATGCAAGGTTTTGACATTAACTTGAAGTGTCGTGGACTCGGAGCAGCGAAGTTTGCTTGCAGGGTTGGTCTGCCGAGAATTGGAGCTACTCTGTCCAGTTTTTTTCAGTGCTGCAATACACTGGACAACACGCTCTGTCCTGATGCACTCTGTTGCTTTTTTTTTTTTTTTTTTTTTTTTTTGCTGTTAGCGTGATGATGTGCTGGAATTCAGCAGGGGATTGGGCTAGAGTCAGCCGGGTATGGTGTTTTTATTGCTTACAAGTTTATGGTTGCAATTTGGGTTTTGAATGTTTGGTTGGCCCAGTTCATGATAAAGGTCTAAACTTATTTTTGTTTTAGGCCTTATCCTTGCAAGTACCATTTCTTGAACCAGGGTGCCAAAAGTGGAGGTGAAATGGAGTCTGCACAAGCAAAAAACCAAGCTTTGAGGGAATCTGACATTTTAACTAACTAATCATAAACATTGTATGTGTTGCTCAGTGTGGAATCTGACATGTCCTATAAATCTGACCAATATACTCGTTAATACAAGAACTACCGTGGTTTCAGGGCTCTAGGTGAGGCATCGCCATGCATGAAGGCATTTGCAGCAGCACAAGTTGCAGCATTCGATATGTTGGAGACAATTAACAGGAGACCAGATATAAATTCCTCTGACAGAGATGGATGTATATTATTTGATAGATTTTGTGACTCAATGTTTGGTATGGTGTGACCATGCTTCAACTGAAATAAATGTAGTTTGATCTTTATTATTTGATAGATTTTGTGACTTGATGTAATACATTATCTTATTAATTACATTACTTTGCCTCATTTCATTGAAATATTTAAGTTTTGCACATTTAGATTTTTTATTTTCTAGAAATAAAACTTATAAGATGTTATAAAAAGTCATTTGATAGCAAAAAAAAAAAAAATCAACTTACAATAGCGTTTTTAAACGCTATAAATTATTATAAATAGTTAACTTACAATAGCATTTTTAAAACGCTATAATAGACTTACTATAGCGTTTTTGAAATACTATAATAGTCAACTTACAATAGCGTTTTTAAAACACTATAATAGACTTACTATAGCGTTTCTGAAACACTATAAATAATTTTACTATAGCGTTTCTGAAATGTTATAATAGTCAATCTACAATAGCGTTTTTAAAACGTTATAATAGACTTACTATAGCGTTTCTAAAACGCTATAGTAGTCTACTTACAATAGCGTTTTTAAAACGCTATAATAGACCCTATATCTATTATAGCTCCGATGGACACAGCGTTTGCTAAAACGCTATGGTAGCCTACCATAGCGTTTTTGAAACGCTACTAATGACCCTGTTTCTTGTAGTGGTACTTGGTGGTGAAGTTTGAGAAACATAATTTTGAATTTTGGAGGGATGGGTTTGGGATAAGAAGGTGAGAGCTTAGGATATTTTGAGCATTATTATTGTAGTGTAGACTTTGAGGCTGAAATTAATGAGGAAATTTGTGTTTTTTTTTTGTTAAGAGAGAAGAAATTTGTGTTAATAATCCTTAGCAAGGAATGTATAGAAGAACAATCAAACTCATTCTAATTTCTAGAAAATATTCAATTTTTGTTACTATTTTTTCAAATTAATATTTTTAGGTTGTGTTTGTTTGATGAAGAACATATCATGATGCATCCTCAAAACGGTGTGCTTCAAGTGGAAACGCCATTCGACAACAAAATGTCATGTGTTGCATACTATAAGCGTAAGGTTTCAAGCAATCTACATACTTAACATGCTCTAACATCCAAACACATATGAACCGTGAAGTCGAAGACTTTCCAAATGCTTACAACTCAATTCTCAAGTGAGTACTCGAGTGGGAAGAAAAGTTTCCCTAGCATCCACATCAATTTGTATTGCATATGTGTCATGTTGCCTTAAGTGATGCTTCAATTCAAGGAATGTGGTCAACCCAAACTAGGCACACTTGACCTAAGAGTGAGCACAGGACGGAATGGATCTCATCCCTATCCCATCTCGTTTGTTTGGGATTGGGACGGAATAGACTTTATCCCAACCTCATTTCATCCCAGACGAGTTTGGGGCAGGATGGGATGAGCATACACTAATTGAGGTAATGGAGGGGTTTATATTATTTAAGTTGGAACTTGGAAGTAACGAAAGTGAGGTGAGTCGAAGTGGAATGCTTAGGTGATCGAATGTTGTTCGTGGGTGGGAATTCGTCGGTTTGTTTGATGGCTTCTGATTTGAGTGGATGTTAAGGGAATTGTATATATTTCACTAATGAATATGGTGAGGCGAATGAGGATGGTGTCAGGGGCGATCATGATGTGGGTGTGTCCAACTTGGGAGAGGGTAGTTGACCCATTGCCATGTTATACTGGTGATTTTCAATTGCTTTGGTCTCTACATGTTTGGGTTACTGCCGATCCGTGTTGAGATGGAATAATTGAGGTACGTCGAACAACAAAATTGTTGAACTATGATTTTGTTGATATTTTAATGTGAATATAAGTACTTATGCATACTAGAATGTATGTCCGTTGTGTTATAAACATGTATTTATTTGTAAATCATTTTATTACAAATTGTACAAGTAAGCATTTGACTGAATTGGAATCGGATGTAGATCAAATTGTTGGCCAAATTGTGCCATTGAGAAGTCCATTCTGTTATGTTTTCTGAAGAAAGTTATTCTTGAGTTATGTATCAATCAATGATTCGAGCAATTAATCAAGGCCTATTATGTACTAATAGGATTTTTAAAATTTTTATTATATTCACCACAAATAAATCGACCCTTTTACTTATTGATAATTCATTGTGAACATGCTGTCACAATTCATTAACAATAGGGAAGGTGGTTGAAGTTAGGTTTCTCAATAGATGTGATTTTTTACTTAGAAATATATAAAATCATTTAGAAGAGTAGTTTGATTAAAATTAATAATAATAAATATTAAATAAATAAATTCGAGACGGGATGGGCGGGATTGAAAATCTTCATCCCGATCCCATCCCACTCTAGATCGGGACGGGACGGAATGAATTTGATCAATCCTAAAAGGATTCGAAAAAATTTGGGATGGAATGAGACGAGACCGAGATCTCAAGATGGGATGCCCACCCCTAACTTGACTTGTGAGGATACAAGATAGTTGAATGGATCATACATATATATGGACAATGATTTGCGTGCACTAGTTGAATAGTTTGACCATATACTTTGACGTTATTTATATTGATCATATTCAACAACCCAATTGAGAGTGCCCTCGGAAGCATTACTTGTGCATGGAGGACCCATGCACTATCCCATTAGCGATCCAAGAGTTACCTTTAGGATAAATCATGAACATGATGCCCATTAGACAAATCTTGCCTACTCATGAACCATGTAAGAGAGTAAGTTGGCAAGATTTCTGACTATAGATGCAAAGTTCAAGACCATCCTCACAGACTGCATTAGCCAAGTATCCAATAACCTGATTCCCTTGGCACATCAACTTAGCTTGTTTATGAAATGCACGAGTATCCTACATACATCCACCATCTACTCATCATCTAAAACATTATCGAAACTAGTCTCTAGTAAGCCTTCCACACTTATAATCCAAACGCTTATTCTAGAGAGTAAGACCCACAGAGCCAGGCTCGCGCCAGACCTGCCCATCATCATCCATCATCCATTTTCAGCATCTTTAGGATGATGGATGGTGACGGGCCAGCTTGGCGCGGGCCTGGCACTGTGGGCCTAGCTCTCTAGCATCGAAGGGTTGAGTTACATCAAATAACAAAATTTTATTTTCTTCTTTTTCCAAAAGAAATAAATTTTTTAGAATGCAATAATAAAAACATCAAAACACCCATCTCCTCTCCCAAAGCAATTTTTTTTCCATTCAATACAAAATGGGCCCTACATTCCCCTCGACACAACATTTCACATAGAAACACCCACCCCTCAACCTTCCCAATTAAGTCACCACTTCCTCTCATCGGAAACCTCCCCATCCATCCACTCCTCCTTGAGATACGGCAATACGCATCTCAACTCTATCCAACTATCTACCCTTCAATACGATCTTCTCAACTCAGTCCACCGCAACTACCTCCATATAAAAAGTGGGACTTTCCCGCCGCATCTAGTTTTTTTCATAGAGAGAGAGAGCACACAAGACTACGCAACTTTTCACTTCGCCACTTCGTCGAAAAAACCCTCTCTCTCTCTCGCTCTCTTTCGACATTTCAACTTCCCCTAATTCGTTCGATCCAATGCAGTCGAGGCGAGGTCAGTTTCGATTTCGATTCGATTCGATTCGTGTTGTTTCGTTTTCACTTTAATCTTCTTCTTGTTTTGCTTGTTTCGGTTCTTGATTTTATGTGAAATTGGATTGTCGATGGTACAGGTAAGCGGACGGGGAAGAAAGCGAGGACGAAGGATTCGGCACCGGGACCATGGGAGGAAGTGTATGTTAGCGATGAAGGTATTCTGTTGTGTTTCTTTGCTTTATTTGAATGTTGAGTTTTGAGTTGTAGGAAATGATTTTGCGGAATTTAGGTTATAGTTGTAAACTTTGTGTGAAGATTTTGGAATTAAGGATTGGTTTTTAGTGAATTGATGGTTGTTTGAGCGTGGATTGGGAGGTTGATATTGTCACTGAAAAGTGGAAAAAGGGGAAAGTTGAGAGAAAGTAAGAAAGAAAGGAAAAAAACAAGGTTTACAATAAATTATTGTGATTTGTGAGTGTGTGTGTGTGTTTTTAATGTGAATTGTTTAATGTATTATTTTTCCAAAATCACGTAAATTGATGGGAGAAAGTAATGGATAAGCTAAATCCGGAAGTAAAATGTACTATAGTGAGTAAGTGACTGTCTTTTGTCGAAGTGAATTGAAATAAAGATTATGATACGATGAGCTTAATTAGAGGTTAACCCGATTTGCTAATGAGATTGAATGTTGTTGTATATGTTGTGGTTAACCCGATTTGCTAATTGAAGTTTTGGATTTGAAGAATTGATTTTGAGAGAGTTCAAAATGTAGGATGTGTATGTTCGATTATTGTTTAATTTAATAATTTAATAGAAAAGGGAAAGTTGTGAGAAGCTAAAATGGGAACTCAAAATGCATTGAGACGCTTGTCGTTCGTCGATGCAAATTGACTTGAAAATTTTGACAGATGTACTTAAAATGCAGTATATATGTAGGTGTAGATGTTAGCCCTGGTTGCAAGTTTGTGAGGCTTTGATTTTAGGGTTTGATTACAATGAGGGTTCAAAATGCAGGAGGTTCCTCGCTGCAGGTGACTGAGGAAGGAAGAAAGGGCATGGATGACAAGGGCAAAGGGAAAGCGGTGATGGAAATTTCTGATTCCAATTCCGATTATGTTGTTTCCGATTCAGATCTCGGTGGTGATTTGGCCGATCCTGATTTTGGTCAGTTCATAAAGAGACCTCAAGGGATCGTATTCAAGGACAACAACAGAACTCGCGGGGCATCAAAAGGGAAGCAAGGAGGGAAGGGTAAAGAGAAGGCAGACAAAGAGGTGGTTGTTCTTACTGACAATCACCAAGAATCTCGTGTTGGTAATGTGGGTGGATGGAACAGAAACAAAAAGCCATACAAGAATAAGAAGAAGCGGGGAAGGAAAGACAAGGGTGATGAACCAGTATTAATGTGGGAAGTCTGGGAAGAAGAATATGAGAAATGGATTGACGAACATGAAGCAGAGAATGCTGATTTAGATTCATTGGGTGAAGAATTGATGGAAACTGCTGAGGCTCCCTCGGACTTACTCTTGCCATTATTGCGTTACCAAAAGGAGTGGTTGAGTTGGGCTCTGAGGCAGGAAGATTCATCAGCTAGAGGAGGAATTCTTGCAGATGAGATGGGAATGGGAAAGACAATCCAAGCAGTTGCACTTGTTCTTGCTAAGCAGGAATTCTATCGGAGCATTAATGAGTCTTTTCCCAGTATCTCCCAGCCCCCACCTGCTGATTCTTCAGGAATTTCTGAAATAAACTGCACATTGGTGATTTGCCCTGTAGTTGCTGTTACGCAATGGGGTACCGAGATTGGCAAGTTCACGAAAGAAGGAAGTACCAGGGTGCTGGTTTACCATGGTTCCACCAGAAGAAGGACTCTTCCGCAGTTCTCTGATTATGATTTTGTTCTGACTACATACTCAATTGTTGAGGCTGAGTACAGGAAGAATGTAATGCCACCAAAGGAGAAGTGTGTGTGGTGTGGAAAGATGTATCATTCCAAGAAAATGTCTGTTCATCTGCGGTACTTTTGCGGCCCCAATGCTGTTAGAACCGAGAAGCAGTCAAAGCAAGTAAGGAAGAAAGGGACACATGGGTTGAAGTCTTCCCACACGAAAGGCAAGGATGCTGAGACAGATGTGAAAAGCTGTGATTCTGAAGACAACAATGGGAAGGGAGCTGGTAAGAAGTCTAAGAAACAAAAGAAGCAAGCAAAGCAAGACAAAGAGTTAGGAAATAGTTCTTCAAACAGGACTCCAGAAAGTGTAGATGAAGAATTGACTGAAAAGAAATCAATGTTGCATTCCGTGAAATGGAACCGCATCATATTGGACGAGGTTAGTTTACAGGACTCTACCAACCATTATTAGAAAGTGTCATATGTCAGTTTTATATTCTGATTGCCGTTACAGTTTATAGCTACTCGACTACAGCATACCACCTAAAAAACAATTTCATAATGGTTTTATCATTTGCATCTAACCTCTCCAAGGGGATGGAAGTGAAGCTGAGGCACATATAATATTGGCTGGAGGAAAAACGTTTTAGTTCTAGGTCATTGGGCCCTCTTTTTCTAGTAAAAGTAAGGATGCAGTATAATTTCAAATCCATTATCTCCCATGTTTAGGCAGGCTCAGCCTTTCGATCAGCTAACAAAGCACATCATGGAAGAATATATATTTTAGAGGCTGTAGGAAGAGCGGTGACCTGACGAAGACTCAATGGAGCAATGATTATAAACGTAAGTCTTGGCCTTCAGGTAAGCTCTGACAAGTCATTTGACATCCCGTCTTCTCTTGGAATTTCATGGTATGAAATTCTGCACAAGGGAACCCTTCTCAGAAAATCCATTGAAAGTTCAAACCATGGATGGTAAAAATCAAGCTTCAAATATCAAATCCCTGATTATGTAAAGATGTTCATGGTTGTCGGATGTGAATTGAGAAAAGAGTGCATCAACTTTACATGATTCAAATAAACTTATTTGTTAGGCGGGGTGAAAGGGATTAAGGGATACTAGACATACGTAAAGGGCTTAGAAATTCGTTGAGTAGTCATCAATGTTGTGACATTTTGTGTCAGCCATATGAGTATGTTCCCCTTTTATGTTACACATTCATAATTACAATGTGCTTCCGAGTCCCTTGTTTGAATTTTCCATATATATATATATATATATTATCAGTGTTCTAAAAAGCATTAGGCGGTGGGTGGGCGGGGCGGCACCTAGGCGGTCTTAGGTTTTGTATTATAACTTTAATAATTTACAAAAGTTAAGCATAATACCTTATCAATTGCATCTAATTTAATGCCAAGATACATATGCAAAATTTAAAAACATGAAAAATTAATAATCATGAACAAAATTTATTAAAACTCAAATGACTGAAGTTGGTCATGATGGGTACTTTATACAAAGTTGAATTTGTGGACAAATATCTAAACCTAATCTTTTATTTTTCTTCAAATTGCATGAATAACCTTAGTCATGTTTGATAAAATCTACATTACTAAAATTGGTACCGACAGATCCTTTGAGAATTCCATTAAGTAATCATCATTTTCTATATTTAGACATATACTGAATAAAAAATAATTAAATTGTTTATTTCTAAAAAAAAAGGAAATAAAAATAAAATAAGAACACAATCAGCCTTATTAAAAAATAAAAATAAAACTCGCCCAGACCGCCTAGGCCGCCCATACCCGCCTAGACTGCCCAAAACCCACCCAACCATTAATCTGGGCGTTTTTCTACCTTCTAGCGCCTAGGCCGATTTTTAGAACATTGTATTTTATTATCTTATGGACATTTATTCATTCTAGCGGGCAATATATTGTCAATGGGATTTTACTTATTGCTGCAAGGTACTCATATTATTATTTATCCTTTTAAATAACAAATAACTATTTTGTTTTGGAACAGGCTCATTTCATAAAAGATAGACGAAGTAATACTGCGAAGGCCATTCTTGCTTTGGATTCTTCATACAGATGGGCTTTAAGTGGCACCCCTCTTCAGAATCGTGTGGGAGAACTTTATTCATTGGTTAGTGTACTCTAACTGCTCATCTCCAAGATTCCTAGATACTTGTTCTGGCTATGCAGATTATTGACTTTTTGCTTTACGTAATACAGGTCCGCTTTCTGCGCATAACCCCATATTCATATTACTTCTGCAGAGACTGTGACTGCATGGCTCTTGACTATAGGTAATTATTTTATTTATTTAATTAAGCTTTGTGCTAAGGTTTTGGTAATAGGCTGTAAATAATTGATTTCATTTTGATATTAACATGAGATGGCCTTCTATCAAATAGTTAGTGAGTAGGCTCATAAGACCGTCCGAGTATAACTTTGAATGGTGTCACTTGGAAGAGCTTAGTTTTTTGGTCTTGACTTTCTTCACCGAAGTTTTCAAGTAGTAATGAGATTTTGAAATAATGTGGATATATATATATATAAAATTTTCTTGTACTTTAACTAATGTTCCATTGATGGCAATAAAGATTAGAACGAAGCCCTAGAGGATCATCTTTCATAACAAGTTATTTTTTATTCGGCGGGTTTTAACTTTTTTCGAGCGTTGAACACATTACAAGGATGCACGGACACGCGTGTCGTGTCGGACACAAATACGACACGACGACTCGGCAATTTTCAAAAAATTAGGACTCGGCGATACGGCGAAACAGTCAAACTTTACTTTGTATTAATTTTTATTTTTTTTATAACTAATGAACATAAACAACCTAAAGCTTAAAATTGTTTAAAATTTTTACTTTTGAAGCTAGAAGATGTGAGCTTAACAAGAAAGATAAAAAATTTTACAGAGATGCTCGGATAGTCAAAATTTACTGGGGAGTGTATCTAATTTACAAATTGTTTCAAAATAGTGTGTAATTGTGTATCTAAGAGCAAATTAATCATCAGAAACAGATAAATCAAATTACTGAGAAATTATATAGCAAAATACCATTTTTTTGTATTGTTTTGTGTATTGTATCTAATTTAGAGTGAGGGGAGAAACGACCTTAATGATGCCTGATGTACCATCAAATGAAAATGTCAGTCAAGAAGTCAATAACCCTCAGATTGAGTACGACGTGAAGATGTGCTCTAATTAAAGCAACCCCTCTCTCCAACTGAAGGAATAGAAGAATTGGCGATTGCAATTGAGTGCAGTAGAACTTGGTGTTTCTTCAAAAACTACTTTCGAAAATCAGCAGAGAAAAACAGGAAAAAAGAAAAAAGAAAAAAAAACCCAAGAAAAACAGGAAAAAAAACACTGGCCGAGTCATGGCTGTGTCGGTCTCAGTCAACGTGTCTTGACCGTTGACCGCGTGTCGGACGAGAGTCAGTGTCCGACATGTATCCGACTCTCGAAACGGGGGTTTTCCGAAGAGTCCATGCATCGGAGACACATTACTTAGTTATAGTGCGAATCTCATGTTCTCATTTTTTGTCCTCAAAGTACCTAATTGCTTCTGAATATGCATATGCCACTGAAGTAAGAGGAGCTTTGTTCTATCTCCCTTTCAATTGTGTCCAGTTATCTTTAGCTAGGGAGTGTAAGCATGAATTTCCCCTAAGGTAGTATTTAATGAAGAACAATTTTTTTTCGTTGAGGTTTAGACTCAATACATTGGAAGCTCATAGGATTTGGTTCCCATTTTGATCTAACACATTTCTTAGATAGTTGCCACTTTTGGCAACAATGATTTTGATGCAGGAGAGTTTCTAGGGTTCCTAATTTGGGTTCCTAGAGTTCCTAATTTGGGTTTCTAGGGTTTCTAATTGAGTAATCTTTCAATTTAATTAGGAATCTTTTAGTTTCCTTTTAGGATTAGGCATTATTTTCTTTTAGGAATAGACTGTTTGTTAATTTTAGTATTTTTTTCTTCTTTATAGTAATATTTCAACTATAGTTTAGGAAGTGATTCTGAACCCAATTTTGGACAGGTTCTTGGCAAATTATTTCTTTTATTACGTATTTCGTTTTAGCATGATTATTGGGGTGTTGCCATTTTTGGTAAAATTCCAATATTGATGAGTTTTAGCTATAAAGCCCGGCTTGTGGGCTAATTTTAGAGATACCTTTGATTTTAGTAATTTGATTAAATATTAGAGTTATTTCTCTGTGTTTTGGGCTATCATCTTGTGTTCTTCCCTGTCAATTATCTGTTGCTATTAGCCTGCAGAATAATCGCTATTCTGCCCGGCGTCAGATTTGCTTTTAGAGAAATGATTTATGAGTCTTATTTTTTACAATCTTGATTTTGTCCTGTCCCAGTGTATTTTTGCTTGACAAATCATGTTTTTTAGCGGAGTAACACATTGTCCTATTGAGTATGTTCTACCTCGAACATAAATGCATCCAGATGATGTTTATGATAAAGTATACAACTTCTTTATTCTCTTTGGAAGATTCTTTGGATACACCACTTTCCCAGTTGGAAAATTAATAATAACAATAAATAAAATAAAATACTAGCAACTTTGTTGAATGCACTATAGACGTTATTGTCCATTCTTTACTGACCTATGAAAATTTTCTTTTGTTTGCATTTGTAATTAAGCTTTGCATTCCCTAACATTGCAGTGCAACGGCAGAGTGCCCAAGCTGTCCCCATAAATCTGTCAGGCATTTTTGTTGGTGGAATAGAGTTGAGTTTTACAACCTATCTTCCTCCCTTTCTCTTTCCTTTCTCTCCCAAAACCATTTCATCATGATAAACATTTGCTGAGATATATTTTTTTTGGTGGTTGTGATGTATACTAAAATTATCTCAATTTTAGTATGTAGCCACTCCAATACAATCTTCTGGAAATATAAATGAAGGACGAAGAGCCATGATCTTGCTAAAACACAGACTCCTAAAGCAGATTTTGCTGAGGCGCACTAAGAAAAGCAGGGCTGCAGATCTCACTCTTCCTCCAAGAATTGTGAGTTGTTTCTTGTTGAATTTTTAGTGTGTGCCTGTATGGGGCCTGTTTCAATAATAATTCTGTTGCTCTCTATCTCTCACTTATTGTTTGTCAGGTTACCATGAGGCGTGATACGCTGGATATTAAAGAAGAAGATTACTATGAATCATTATATAACGAAAGTCAGTTGCAATTTAATACGTACGTATAACTGTCATGGTTGTTTGTCTAATCTTTATGCAATTTCTACCAGACTGTTTCTGGGCAACCTCTTTGCGGCTGCCATTTACTGCTGTACTTACAATTAGTTTTCCTACTTGCAATTATTTTTCTCTCAGGTGTTTATACTTCTAGTAGTATGTTTTGTATGTTTCTTTTTTCTCCACAATCCAATACATTTCGGCTGTTGAGTTAATTTTTTTTTAATGTACTATTTAGTTTGTATGTCAGAAGTATGAACTGTGTGTATAACGCAACTAGTCAGCTTTGGATACTCCATTAATAAAATATGACGAAAGTTGATGCTTCTTGCATTCTAGTTTTTAGGTGTTCTTACAGCCTAATCTTTATTTCCAATTTCTTTGGATACAAATTTTATTTTTCAGTTTTTCACCCTCTTGCTGCATACCGTGTGCTTTTGGTTCCTTGAAAAAGAAAATTATTCTCAGGCAAATTAATTTTTCAGGTTTTTGGTGCAAAATTGGACCTTGAAAATTGTCTAATTCATGCTCATTTTCACACGAAAATTTTTCTCAGCAAAATTTGGCAACCCTGTAACCAAACACACCATTAAATCTGCATTCAAATAAATGGAAGATTAATTTATTGGTATAGACTTTTTTTGCACAGGCGTACTTTCTAATACATATGTATATGCATAGCTATTTTCCATATGTTACTTTGCGTTGTTACTTTTGAAGCGTTCATATTGCTCAAGTAAAAATGTCTTCTTGCTTTGGTATTTGCAGATATGTTGACTCTGGAACCTTGTTGAATAACTATGCTCACATATTTGATCTCCTCACACGGTTGCGGCAGGTATTTGTTAAGCTTATTTAATCATGTGTTATGATTTCTTTACCTTCTATGTGGAGATACAAACTTCATATAATCTCTCATTAGGATTTGGTCTTCTGGGATTTAAAAGCTTTTTATTCTGGTTGGGATGATGGGGAGAAAGATTGAGTACTGGAAGTTTAAATTAAAGAGAAACTTGTAGGAGTTGGAAATTGGTTATCGACATACCCATATTCTGATTTGTCAATGATTTATCTATGTGATGCCCACATTGATAGATTGAAACATATTCTTACCAATTTGGTTGTGCCCGTGAATGTTCTGTTGCTTAAGTGCCGATACATTTATCTTTTGTTATGATTTTTCAGGCAGTTGATCATCCATACTTGGTGATATACTCTAATGCTGCTGCACTAAAGAGTCAAACTGAGAAAAACAATGGTGACTACGAATGTGCTATTTGTCACGACCCAGCAGAAGATCCAGTGGCAAGTTATCAATGTTTATGACTTCTTTTTTTTTTTACCAAAATTACTAGGCCTTGTCAATTGTTTACCTAAATTTTTTTTTAAATTTATAATTATTGTTATTATTATATTTTTTTTTTCACTTTGTAACTCTTTTCCAATTGCAGGTCACCTCTTGCCAACATGTGTTTTGTAAGGCTTGCTTGACAGATTTCTCCGCAACCTTGGGACAGGTATCATGTCCATCATGTTCGATACCATTAACAGTTGATTTCACAACAAGGGTGAACTTAGAAGACCAGGCCTGTAAAGCAGCTGTTAAGGGTTTCAGATCTTCAAGTATTCTAAACAAAATTTGTCTTGAAGACTTTCAGACAAGCACGAAAATTGAGGCGCTGGTATGCATCTTGTTGTGTTATTCAATTTCTCTAATAATCCTGTCAATGGATAACACTCTATTTAATGAACATGATGCCAATGGCCAATAGAAAAGTTTTTATGTTAACAAGTTACATCTAATCATCAATCCCTGAAATCAAAATCCTTTATATAACAAGCTACTTCTAATCATCAATTTCTCTACACATTAATTATTAAGGGAATTTCTTGTGAAGGGTTTAGAGTTTGTCCTCTTTATGGCTTTCTGTAGGTGCTGAAAAGCACGGGCAATATCTAAAAGAAAAGTTAAAACAATACGAGATGGCCGAATGCAAGGGCATAGAACATCGAACAATTAAATCTCATTTACCCTTTTGAGCATTTCATAACAACTTTTATTCTTTCTTCTTCTTTGTCTGTCTTTTTTGATCCCATGCACTGACTTATAGTTGATTTTGATGATCTTAAGCGAGAAGAAATTAGATTCATGGTTGAAAATGATGGTTCTGCAAAAGGGATTGTATTCAGTCAATTCACGTCATTCTTGGACTTGATAAAGTATTCCCTGGAGAAGGTACAATAGATAAATCAACAGAAGATAAACATTTATACACAGCGAGATGAATGAGCAAATTAACATGCTGAGCATTTTGCAGTCTGGAGTGCAGTGTGTCCAGTTAGTTGGGAGTATGACAATGGCTGCAAGAGATGTTGCGATTAGGAAATTCACTGATGATCCAAAATGCAAGATATTCCTGATGAGCTTGAAAGCTGGAGGTGTTGCGCTTAATCTAACAGTTGCATCACATGTGAGTAACGATTTCCATGTTTTATTTTTAGTTTCTTCATTTTGTTGTTTGATCTTCAATTAATTTCGGTGTTGATGCAAAGTTTTGATATTTACTTTCAACAACTACAGACAATGTTCTGGTTTGTTTTCTGTTTCCTCTCAGGCTTGTGGAGCTCCTATTTTTAATGTGTGTTTTGTGATTCCTGTGGTTTAAAATATGCTACATCTGCAGAGTGAGTTCATTTGTGTTGTACCCACCCGTCCAAAATGTGTTTGTAAGTCTGTCTTAACTCGCATTGCTTCTCTTCTCTAGTCACCAGAAACACCATCTTCCTCTCGTTTTCCCTTCTTTCTTTCCTCTCCTCTATCCCATCCTCTTCACAATCTCTCACACATCTTATTCTATGTCATTCTCTCTCAACTATCTCATTCTTCCCCGGCATCCAGTATACAAGTCCTATTACTTCTCCGGACAACTGAAGGATAACACCAGCACAGGAAGCTCTCTATTGAAGTATAGATTGATTTTTCAAAAATACACCTGGTTTCCTTTTTCTTTTTCTTTATTTATTTTATTTTTTCTTTATTTTTATTGAAGTCTTACTTCTGAGTCCGATCTAGACATTTATTTATAACACAATAATACCTTGCTATAGTAACTCCTGCTTAGATGTATTTAGAGTGGCAATCATTGGTTGGGTCTACCAACATCGTAATGCAGTATCTGGCCACTTCTGCCAACAGGTGCTAGCTCAACTAGCAAACTGTGGCAGATGGTATCACAACTCCAGGTTTGAATCCTTCTGAAGATGTTTAATGGTTCTGTGATCCAATCAACATCCTGCTCACCCTTTCAGAAAAAAAAAAATTTGTTGCCATGAAATGAATCATTTTTCATATTTGTATTTCTGATGTAAAAATGTTCTTGGGCTTCTGATGTACATATATTCATCTTTAGTTCTGTACATGCATGTGCTTTACTTAGGTTGAATCCATAATGACTAAAGGTAGCTTTGGTTGGTTAGTCTCACCTGTTCATCAATGATGTATAATTGAAATGTATTAATGACTGCCCTGCTTTATTCAAAGATTCTCCTACACGGTTTTGAATGATTGACTAATACCAATCTTATTATAGCGTCGGTTACATGTTTAAACCTATTATGCTCCCTTCTGATGCATTTAACTTTGTTGAATGGGCTTAGGTCTTTTTAATGGATCCCTGGTGGAATCCAGCCGTGGAGCGACAAGCCCAAGATAGAATACACCGAATTGGGCAGTACAAACCAATCAGGTGCATCCCTTCTCCTACTGTCTCTTCTTCTACTATCTCTTCTCCTACTATCTGTTCTCCTACCACTGTTCCATTTCCATTAAAGTACGAAGCATGTTTTTCATGTTCCTGTTTAGCAGTATGAAACATGTTTTTCTGGGATCCTGCTTAGCGCCTTAACCTTAACTATTTTTCATTTTGCTAGAACTGTAAGATTCATAATTGAAAATACTATCGAGGAACGGATTTTAAAGCTGCAAGAGAAGAAGGAGCTAGTGTTTGAAGGGTATGTCAACTTTGTTCAGTGCTTTTTCAAATGGGTTGCTTCTCGTATGATCCCCTTGCTTTATTGCAAAGTAATCTTAACTTCTCTTTGTTTTTCCAGGACTGTTGGTGGCTCAGCAGAAGCTATGACAAAATTGACAGAGGCTGACTTAAGATTTTTGTTTGCTGGTTAAGATAAAACAAAAAAGAAATCAGACAATAGACTTGAGCATCTGATATACATAAGCATCTGATGGCGTGGGGGGTCTGAGCACAGGGTACATCATCAGTTCAAGAGCATCTCCTAATGAAAATTCCGTAAAATGGCATTTTATGAGGTGCAGTGACTGCTGATTTTGCGTTGCTATTTGGTTTTTGGTTATTTAGCTTCTGACTATAGGAAGTAGATGCTGCGCCATCTCAAATTCGTACGGTGCAAGGGCCTCTGCAATGCTTTCCTTTTGAAATTGGCATGATATCTGAAACTGGTTTAGATAGTGGTTTTGTCTGTGTCCTGATTATGAACTTTCGAACGTAATCCTAAATTTTACTTTTTTGGTTATTATCTCAGCCATTGTCATGTACTTGAAGATAGGGTTATTCTTTACTTGGAAAAATATCAATGGTTTAAGACTAGGGTTGTGGAATTCTGAAAAGGTACGTAAGAGAGGACGTGAGGTTCCTTCGACCCCTTAATACGAAGTTTTTCCTTTGCAACAAAAGCAGCACAACGTTAATAGCCAATAGTTATCCATGGGATGGATGTAAAGGGTGCATGTCTTTGCATGAGGAAGGATGGGCTGCATTTTAAGTTCAGACTGCTTAGTTCAGTTGGAATCAATCAATCAAGGTCACTTTCATTTGGAGTTGGAGCATCTCTTGTATGTTTGAAAATTAAAAAGTTTTCCATGGAAACTTGGGATGCTGTTCTATCCTATCTTTCCATCTTCTTTGCCTTCATTCCTATGGAGTTTTTGCCACGGGTTTTTTCCTAAATCAAACACAAAGCTACAGAAAGAGAAAAAAAATTCCTAATTCAAACACAGCTACAAAAAGTTGAAGCTAGTCTTTCTCTATTCATCTTGATACTCTAGAATGAAAAGACTCTTTGGTTTGCGTCTCTCTGCTTTTTGGGGATCCCAACGTCTGAACCGAACCCCTGAACTTTGGTCTTCAGCAGAGCTTGAACCCTTGAACTAAGTTTTTATGCTATTGCCTATTGTAGTCTTGATAGATCGGTTCAAGTCCGAGTCAAAACTACGTTCTTTTGAGTAAATAATCCTTGGTGAATGCAAACGTTCAATGAGGAAATTTTTACAGAGGTGGGATCCATTATCTGGCACAAAATGATCTTGCGGTGGTGCGTAGAGCAACACATGACAAAAAGTCTCAATGGTTTGTTATTTAGAAAAGAAAATCGTCTAATATACAATTCTGGAAGCAATAAGAGGCATGCTCTGTGACCTAGAATTGAAAGACATAACAATGACACAAGTATATCCATGAATGTATAAACTTAAAAGGTCTCTCATTGTAAATTCATTCTCAGTGGCCGGCAACTGAAGAATCTGCCTGCTGAAGGGGAAACCAGCAGTATGCCTACAAAATTTTAGTCTCTTTGAAAATCATTTATTCTGGTTCAAAGTATGCGAATAGATTAACTAAAGCAGGTTGCCCTGGTTGTACAGTCATATGTCAAGCAGTAGTCTGCGAGGGTCCTCAACAACATCCTTGATGCGGCGGAGGAAGAAAACTGCCTCTCTCCCATCAATCAGTCGATGGTCGTATGTTAGTGCAATATACATCATTGGCCTAGGAACAACATTACCACCAACAACCATTGGACGGCTCACAATAGAGTGCATACCTAAGATTGCAGACTGCAAAAGAGATTTTTTGTTGGAAATTTTCAATGAGGCACAAAAAACAAGTAGAACACCTAGTCCCAATTTGCAACTGCTTTCATATAATCAACTGGAAAGTCGCTACAAAATATAGTGAAAGGTTAATGCATTACCTGTGGAGGATTTATGATGGGGGTACTCAAAAGACTTCCGTAGACACCACCATTAGAGATTGTAAAGGAGCCTCCAGCCATTTCATCAATTGATATGGTTCCATCATTCGCCTTCTTTGCCAGAGTATTAATTTCCTTTTCTATATCAGCAAAATTCATTTTGTCTGCATTGCGGATAACTGGAACAACAAGGCCCTTGAAAAAGAAATGAACTCAACATGAGCATCCAAACAACACGATATGTATAAAAGACAGAAACAATTTGATTGACCCAAGGAAATCATGAAGACTATGTCAGCTGAGGTGTCAACTAGGAGGAAGGCACAGATGAAAAGTAGATGGGAATAGGGATAGGAGTCAGTTGAGAGAATCATGTCTCGCCATTCAATTCTATCTAAATTTGTTTTGTGTAGTTACAGGTACTTTCAATCTACCAATGGTGTTATGGCCTAGTGGTTAGGACTGTGTGGGTTTGTCCCCCACGTCCTACCTTCGAATCCCACCTGCGGCATGGTTACTTTCTAATGGGTGTTGACCTATAGGTCGCCCAGTTCATAGGTTATGAGATCCTTAAAAACCCAGCTCGTCTTTCAAAAAAAAAAAAAGGTACTTTCAATCTGCATTGAGAATTGGTTGATAGAACCATGTTCCTCCATGCAATTCTAGCAAAAGTAACTTTTAATCATAAGATTGATTAAACTAAATCTACAGTTAATAACTCAATCTCGAGATCCCGTCCCGATTTTTTTGGGTCTTATTGGGATTGATCAATCTCACCCCGATCCCAATCCAATTCCGATCTAGAGCGTGACGGGATCGGGATGAAGATTTTCAATCCCGCCAATCCCGTCCCGAATTGATTTTTTTAATATTTATTACTAATAAATTTATTATTATTCATGAATAATAACACATAGATTATATTCTAGCAGGAACTATTTTCTATTATTGTCTTATTCATTAAAATAATAACCAGTGTTCTAAAAATCGCTAGGCGCTGGGCGGGCGGCGAGCAGGTGCCTAGCGCCCAGGGGCCTAGGCGGTCTTAGGTTTTGTATTATAACTTTAATAATTTATAAAAGTTAAGCATAATATTTTATCAATTACATCCAATTTAATGCCAATATACATATGCAAAATTTAAAAACATGAAAAATTAACAATCGTAAACAAAATTTATTAAAACTCAAATGACTAAAGTTGGTCATGATGGGTACTTTATATAAATTTGAATTTGTGTAATCTTTTATTTTTCTTCAAATTGCATGAATAATCTCAGTGATTTTTGATAAAATCTACATTAGTAAAATTGGTACCGGCAGATCCTTTGAGAATTCCATTAAGTAATCATCATTTGCTATATTTAGACATATACTGAATAAAAAATAATTAAATAGTTTATTTCTAAAAAATAGGAAAGAAAAATAAAATAAGAACACAATCAGCCTTATTAAAAAATAAAAAAATAAAAAATAAATAAAAAAATAAAAAAAAAATCGCCCAGACCCCGCCTAGATCCCGCCTAGACCCGCCCAGACAGCCCAGAACCGCCCAGACTGCCCGCCCAGCCATTAATCTGGGCGGTTTTCCACCTTCTAGCGCCTAGGCGACCGCCCAGGCCGATTTTTAGAACACTGATAATAACACATGTATTCTATTCTAGATAAAACACAAGTTGTGTACCAAATAATGTTTCAAGAAAACTCAATTTACTAGACCTTTCTTATAAAAGTTCACATGTTTTTCATTCATAGCAAAACATAATCATATATACAATCATATGTATCTATCATTTCAGTACTAGTAAAGCTAATACGATTATTTACATTTGAAAACAAAGAATAACATCAATGTGAAATAAACAAAATGTTTTATTCAAAATGTTTTATTTCTTGTTGATCCCGATACGGTTTGGGATGGAATGATGTCTATCCCATCCCGACCCCAAACAAACGGGATGGGATAGGGATGAGGTCCATCCCGTCCCGTGCCCACCCCTATACATAACCAAGCCATATCTCTCGCTACACTAGGGAAGAAAATATTTATAGGATAACAGAAGTACCTTTGGAGTCCCAACAGCGATACTGATATCAATGTAATCTCTATATATGATGTCATCTCCATCAATGACTGCATTGATAATAGGTTGATTCTGAAGTCCACTAACAGCAGCCTGAGACACCATGAGAAACATGAAAACCATAATTCAGAAATCTGGATTTGTAAGTGAAGAATCAATATAAAACAAAAATATTGGATACCTTGATAAATCCAGACATAAGTCCCAGCTTCACTCCATGCTTTTCCAAAAATGCATCTTTGTATTCAGAACGGAGCTTCATCAAGTTCGTCCTATGTTTCATTAAACATCAAAAGTAAAACCAGTCACAAGTTGCAACTCACAACACTTTGTGTTTGCTATAAATACGTAGGAGAAAGAAATGCATCATGAAAAACACATTTAAAGCATGCATGTGGACCAACAAACTAAAATAGGCTTACATAGAAAAGTAAGAAACAATTCCAGGTGAGAAAAGAAAGATTAGACAAGGAATTTGCAGATGGAACTTACATATCAACTTCATTAAAAGTAGTTAGCAACGCAAATGTATTTTGAGAGTCCTTCAAACGTGTAGCAACCCGTTTCCGAAGCCTTGTCATGGGTACCTGCAATCGAAATGCTCATATTAAATGAACAAGAAGAAGAAACTTTTTTGGCTATACAACTTATTTTATCATTGACAAAATAACTACCAAAGCATTTCAACAGAGTTTATTTTCATAAGAAAAGAAACACCACAAGACTCACCCTTCTTTCCCTCTCCTTGGGAGGAAGCACGGGTTCTGTAGCAGAGGAGGTTCTAGAAGGTGCTGGAGAAGGTGTTTTAGGCTTCTCCTTTGCCACTACCGTTTCTACTTTAGGTTTTTCCTTCTCCACGGGAGTTGCTTGGGGAGTCTCCTTAACTGACTTCTCCTCTGATGGAGCAGCATGTGATACACCTTCAGCAGACTTGGAAATGATGGCTATTTTTGTTCCAGGTTCCACAGTATCACCTTCCTTGGCCACAAACTACAGAACAAAGATACAGGCGCCACCATTCAGAGACCGAGTTCTCTTAGGATAATAATGAAGAAAAATAATAACGATAACAAGACATACTGCATAGTTAGTAAAGATAATATTTTACCTTCTGAATAACTCCAGCTTCAGGACTAGTAACATCAATGGTCACCTGATAACAAAAAAATAATTAAGATGAAATACATAGTGCCCAATCATATCTTCCAACAGCTATTTATGGAACAAGTGAGAAGTACCTTGTCAGTTTCAACTTGAGCAATTGGCTCATCAACGGCCACAGTGTCACCAGGTTCTGTACCATATATGTTGTTGAGGGCATGAGTTCAAATAATTATGTATGCAAACATGCAAAACAAATCACAAAGAATGACATAGCCCATAGGATAACACTTGTGAAGGGTAGGATGAATTATATGACAAAAACATAATAATGGAAAAGTTTGTACAAGACATAAGAAAACAACATACTCTTTAAGAAGTTTGCCAATGTGCCATCAGTTATGGATTCTCCCATGAAAGGGACAACAGCCTCAACAAGGTCACCTTCACAAAAAAATAAAGAAACTAGGTTATGGTGCTTTTATAAAACAAATACTTACTAGAACATATACCAATATCAGCCTCCTACCATCTGAAGAAAATGACCTTCTGCACATATAAATAGGTGAGTTTTTTTGTAGTGCGACAAACTCCCTGCATAAGGTATTCAATGAACTTTAAAATTGAAGCCAAAGAAATATTATTGAAACAACTTTTCAATGAGATGAAAGGGTTCATTTTGACCCCTTCTCTAGTTCTCTTCAGCTTTTTACCAAAAACTTCCACAAACTGGGAAGTGTATATGTAAACAAATTATGGATTCAAATCCCACACTTCGATAAAATTTCAAGTACAAAAGAGAAATGGCTACTAACCTCATAGGTTTAGAACTAACTGAACCACCTGTAACATCATTTGAGTTATGGAGATCAGTTTCTACTAAGATTAGGAAAAAGATATTTTCGAGAATAAACTTCTATCAAGTGTACAATAACTTAAATTTACCTAGAAAACTATGGCAGCTGAAGCTCCGGACATGTTTTGATCCTCCTTGGAGAAACAATGTCTGTGAAATGCTAATAAAGTTAAACAAGGGAACTTCCTCAAGAATGAAAGTAGAGCAAAACACCATGTCATATATTTGTGGAGTATCATATCTACAAAGTACAGTATGTCAAACAAGCTACACTGCAGCATGATTCAAGTCCCAATCAAGGCCTAAAATATGGTTTTCTTTCATTGTATTCAAGAGAGGAACTAACTAATGTTAGGAAAAGATGCTATGTCATACTCAGACATCAACTCGCTTTGCAGGACACAATAACGCAAAATATACACTCAAGTTGGCAGTTGCAAATCTACTTAACAGAGAATCTTGTTTACACTCGATTTCTAGCTGTAAGCTATGTAGTGTATTGATTACAACCCATTAAGGAGGAATGTACAATTGAGGATTTTAGAAGAGCGCAAGTAGGACTAAAAGAATACATGTCAAGGTGGAGTAAACAAGATCAAGGGGACTTAAATTACAAAGAAGATGTAACTATAGATAGAATTGAATTGGCGAACATCATTACTTCATGTGCATGAGAGATCTGCGGGAGGTAGGAAGAAAATTTGAGAACACTAGAATTATTAGAGGATTTGGATGCAAAGCAACTATTTGAACACATCAGCTAAGTTATAGAGCCTCAGACGTCACCATGTCAGATGGATTTGCACCTCCTGATTTGGGATTTAGAAGGTTGATTAAGCTCCAGGTCATCCATGTTGCCTCCTAGTAATCAACCATGTTGAAACACAAAGGTAATCTAGTAAAGAAGTGGGCTAGGAAGTACTTTGCATTTGTTTTTCACCTTTTCTTTGAGAATAGATTTCAAGCTGTCAATTCATTGTGGCTTATGTCGCTGATAAATCCAAGAGTATGAGACTAACTGAATGATACAATTTCAGTGAATTGGGCTTTGATTAATTCCTTCATTAGGTTTCAATTTAAAAGTTAACCAATGATCGTAGAGAAGTTAATGCTCGATTCCTATGAAAAGCTACAATACAATAACATTTCAAGTGTATCACGGCTTATAATTTTGTTCTACGTTTCACTGGGCTAATACTTGAATGGCATTTACATTTATTGTTTATCGATATGGATTTGAGGAGTACTACCGAGTTTTCTCATTGAGTTTGTAGTTGGTCGTTGCTACATACTATATTGCTACCAAGTCAGCTGGTGTGCATCTTAATTAGCCAAAGAGAATATTATGAATCATGACTTTCCCAACTTAATTTAAGCATAGTTATCAACATCCTGGAAATATGCATTTCCCTTTCTTCGTATCATCGATAATTAGGGTGACGACTAAAAGTTTATAACTAAATTACATGATGTCAAGTTCACCAATTTTAAAATTGAATCAGACATTACAATATGTTGTTAACACAATGTGAAAGGTTCAAATCCGTATCTCCATTCTACTGACCTAACAATTTCATCAAAACACCAAACAAGCCATTAGAAAATGGTGCAGGATGTCCTATACAGTCTATACTACAATATCCAACTTTATAAACAAAAAAAATAATCTCCCTCCACAATATCTGGAGCAAATGAACACATAAACTCAATTGAAGACAGAAAGTTGTGCTCTTGAAAAACTAAACTAAAAAGAGTGAGGCTAGGGAACCAGGTTTTGCAACCATGTTTTATAATCAGGATGATGTGGCATCGTTAGTGGAGGTTTTTTACAAGCTCGAGATACACATAAACACTTTGGGATTTCATCATTCTTTCAAGATCACGCCACATCACCGTAGTTACAAAACCTGGTTACAAAAACATGGTTTCCTAGCATTTTCGAACTAAAAAAGCAAAAAACAAAAAAAAACAGGAATCAATTCATTAATACCTCTTTGCTTGAGATTACATAACTTCTTGATGCCGTAGTCGCAGGACTAATCCTCTGCGAAGAGTTTGCTAAAACCTAATAAAACAGAATAAAGAGTTTTGAGTTTCTTTTCGAAATCACGAATAAGTAAACACGACAAACTAATCAAAAAAATAAGAAAAAGACTATACCTTGGATGCATTGGAGCCAACTTTACGCCTCAATATCCCTAACATCTTCGATTACTTTGCACTCTGTCTCTAATCAAACCTGATTAACGAAACACAACAACAACAACAATACACTAATCAAAATTTCAATCACAAAGTGTAATAATCTGATCGATGTCCAACACTAACATGAACAGAAGAGATCGAAAAAAAAAATTTTAATAAAAAAACTATTCACCTCCGATTCAAATCTCAACTCACATGAAAAAATCACAGAAAATCAACAAAAATTGAAGCTTGTATTCGTGAATATCAGATCTATAAGAGAAGAGAAGAGAAGAGAGAGGAGAACCTTGTGAAGCTGCGATTAGGGTTTCTTCGTCGGGTGAGAGTGAATGGTGAAGAAGAAGAGTAGAGAAGCGAAGCGAAGCAGTGGGAGGAGGAGTCTGTTTTGGCAACTTTATAATAACTTGTGTTGAAGAGTAGAAGGAGCATTATGTTTTGTTTTTGGGACTTTCTCCGTTTCATGTCTCCTTCTATTATTTCAGGGTCTGGAATAGGTACATAGCAGGATTTTGTCCTGGTAATGCAGTGCTTGCCTACGTGGAAACTTGAGGTGGCAAGCCAAATCATCTCACTATTGTTATTTATTTATGTTTTACTTCAATACATGTGGCTTCTTTTATAATATTTATTTAGACGAGAGTGTCAACGCATTCTATGTGGAGGGGAAAAAGAGAAATTTAAAAGTTAGATGTAAAGATTTTTTTTCTTATAATTTATAGATAATTGGAGAACTTCAAATAAAATATATAGAAACTTAGATATAATTATTGAATGTTTACAGTGGCTGATTTTGATTGTAAATAATTTAACATTGGGAAGATAAAATAGTCAAAAATTGTAATAGTGTTTTCCATTTGTAAGGGCTTATTTATAATTTATGTATAATTGGAGGGCTTCAAATAAACTATATTAGGGGCTTATGTGTAATTAATGAATATTGAGAGAGATTGGGTTTGATTATAAATAATCTAAATTTGAGATGGCAAAAGTGTAAAAATCTGTAATAGTATTTTTTTTTTTTAATTAAAAGACAAATACCCCTGAAACTATTAATTGGTATGTTTGTTTTACATGTAATTATAAAAAACAATAAAGGGCAAAATGGAAAATAAAAATTTGAGTTGAAGACATACACTTTTCGCTATTCATTTGGGGAAGATGAATTATGTATTTCAGATAATTTTGCATGGTCCAATGGGATCATGAAGTTGTGGATACATGTTATTACTTGGATTGAACAACCAGATTAAAATGTCTCTGCACCATCACGAATGGCGGATATTTGCCCTACTCTGTTTTATCCGCCGTGGGTTCAACAAATGGCGAAATCCCGCCCCGTGTAAATGTTTATTTATTGCAGTTTTTCTAGTCGATCACGAATCTTCACCCTGTCTCGCCCCGCACTGAAATTTTTTGGACCTAAAGTTTACACCCCCAAAACCAATCTCTCAATTAATCAAATGTTATGAGACAATAATAGTCTTTGTTAGTCAACTCAATTTAACCATGTGCAAAGCATGCATCGTACAAGACAATTCTAAAACTAATTACAATAAAATCCAAAACATGTCGCGATAATGAAGATTAAAAGCTTCTTCCTTGTGCTTTTTCCTCCTTTTTCTGTGAGTGAATTGATGCAAGAAGGATCCATATAGAATTCATGGCTTGCTCACATCTACTCACCAATCACACCAAATAACATCTTCATCAATCAACCCAATGGACAACATATGTTTTTTCTTTAGAACTGAAGATGATTTCTTCGAACTCCACCACCCCCCATCGAATTCAATTTACCCCACGACCCACCACTCAAGTAGAATCTCCCATCCAATTAAAACTGTCAATTCACACCTAACGTAATAATAAACAGTTCGTCTCGCCGTGACCTTTTCTTGGATTTTAAAAACTTTTTTCGTTCCATCCCCGAAGGGGCAGAAAACTCGTCGCTGTCCTGACACCAGCGCACCCTGGTTCTACTTGACTAAGCCCTTTGCTCGTCTAAGGAGGGCCAAAGCATTTGACTCTTCACTCATCCCAATATAAAAAGATTAGTCAATCAAATAATAGAATGTATGTTCCACCTATTCAAAAGCCTTAACATCAGAAGATGATACGAAGGAATGGCAGACTGTGGTTCTTGCAATCAAGTAGTTTGTATGATCTTTCCCAACCATTTTTCTTGTCGATCCATTGACTCTATATCACATCCAATTGCCCATTACCCCCAAATCGAGTTTTGGTAAATCAGAGAGTATCACATATAATCCCTTTTGCAGTATGAGATATGAAGTAAAAAAGAACCAAAATTGAATTGAAGTAAATAGACGAAGAAGAAGCACTTACTGGTGGACAGGAGCGACGATGGTCCTGGTGGAGGCAAGGGGTTATCTCTTGATTGAGTCTTATTGTTATTCGATAACTTGTTTTTCACTTTATGGACAAGAAAAGAGAAATAAAGGAAGACAAAATAGGAAAATATTATGCCGACTATGCTTTAAAACAACATATCTCCAATGTGAATGTAAGTAACTAGATACGTTCCTCAATGTTGGCAAAACATCACTATTTTCGTCTCCGAAACGCACAAATCTAAAATGTGATAATGGATACAACAAGCATCTAAGACTTATTTTCATTTCCTCGTGTCTGCCTACGTGGCAACTAAGATGGAAAAAAAGTCAAATCAATCTTTTTATTTTTTATTTTCTTGTATATGTAAAACTAGGAGTATATGTTGATTAGATGTATAAGTCTCGTCGTTATTAATGTCGATAAATCTTTTGATTATGTATATTCTGCATCCTTGATGACAAAATAATGGAACGGAAATGCTTTAGAACTAGGGTTTTGCAACTAGTTTTGCAACAAGGGCAACATGGCACGGTTTGAGATAATTAGGATTTGCCGAGATACGTATAAATACTCCTGACTGTGACACATGACCCTGGTTGTAAAATCTTGGGTCCCTTGCAAAGTTCATGATGGAAATATATTGTAATTTGGATTTTTTTAAAGAAAATAATTCTTGTTATAACTTTTAAGAGCATTTCGATTACAAATGTAAATCACTAGATGTTCCTCAATGTTCGCATCGCTATTTTCATTTCCAAAACACTCATATTCGCATCCCATTCTTTCTTTTAAGGGTTATTTTTCATTTGGCTCTCATTAGTTTATAATTATTCATATTTGACCTTCATTGGTTCTTGTATTCCAGTCTAATCCCCATGATCGTCAGTTTAACTACATTGACTCACAAACTTTATCGTCTCCATTAGTTTGTACATAATTCCTAAGTGGCCCCCATCTTTGCTAAAAAAAATTTAATCAATTTAAAAACTTATGCAAATCACGTGCATAAGGGTAAGTTGGTCATTTTGAAAATTTTATATGGAGTTTGTGAGTTTAATTAGTTTGTATATAATTCCTAATTGACCCCATATTTGGTTAAAAAAAGTTTAGTTATTTTTAAAACGTGTGCAAACCACGTGCATCAGGGTAAGTTAGTCATTTTGAAAATTTTGGATGAAGTTTGTGAATCAACATAATTGAATTCAGGTCATGGGAGTTAAACTGAAATACAAGAGCTAATGAGAGTCAAACATGAATAGTTATAAACTAATAAACATCAAATGGAAAATAACCCTTCTTTTAATGCTATTATACAATCATACTATTACACATTAGATTTAAAAGGTCATAATTTCAATTGAAAATTCTAAATGTCGAGGAAGTGGGCGAGGAAAATAGCGAGGGAGGGAGCCGTCCATCCCCCTCGGGATGCGCACATGAAAAATGATGGCACACATCCCAAGGGGATGGACGACTCCCTCTCTCCCTCTCTCGCTGTTTTCCTCGCCCACTCCCTCGACAGGTAGAACGGCTCAATTTCAATTGATTTGCTCTTTTCATCGTAAAACTGTACTACAAAAGAAGGTATATGTAATTTTTCACATAATTGGAGATACAATATCATTTTCATAAATTGTTATGATTAATCCAATTTTCACAATATGTCCTTCCCTCCCCTTATTAGACCAAGTGTACCAAAGCTTTTCAACAACAGGAAATGAAGTCTGTAATGGCAGTTCAGGTAGGTGGTCTTCCTTCATCGTTAAAAATTATTCCAAGAGACGTGGGTGTGTGGCCCATCCACGACCATCCGCATGTGGTGCACCTTTAACTGCTAGCTGTCCTCAGCCCTTTGATGGGTCTCGAGATCTTCACTGACGTAACACAATATACATCGGTGCAGGATGAGTCAGAAATCTAATACACTCTATGGAGTCAAAGTCATTAAGATAAGCTTGAACAGCAATTTTTTTTTTCAAGACTCCAACTAATCATATCTTGTTTTTCCTGTTAGGATTATAGTTTGGTATTTATTAGAATAATGGATTTTTTTTTTTTCCTTAGCAATTTTGATGTTTTGACTTTGAGGCTGCCACAAAATTTCTTGCTTTAAAATTTTGGGTTTTTTTAGTTTGACAGTTATCAGTTTATAGCTATTCGAGTTTAACATTCGTTTTGTAAATAAATTGAGTTTAATACTCATTTACTAATGAAATCGTTAAATTAATATCATTGACTGGTTAAGATTAATTTTCGAATCATTTTACCCATCATTGGTTAGAGCTAAAAATAAAGTAAAAAATTAAAATGATTATTATTTATTCAAGTCAAAATCTCTCTCTTTTTAACCATGGTTAAAATCTCCCTCCAATCATAAATAATTAAATAAATAAAATCTTCTCTCTTCTCTTGAGCTCACTTGTTTTCAAGTTTTTATCTCAACTCAACTTATCAAACCAACACACACTGTACTACTACACTCAATGCCGGTGTGAGTGAGTGAGAGAGAAATAAAAGAAAGAAAGAAACACTGAGCGATCGATCAGAGTGAAATACAGAGCCAACGTGAGAGTGAACCAATGCCATCTCTCTGACTGAAGAAGAAAGACTTTGTTGTTGGTCGGAGAACAATGACGGTGTTCGAACACAGTGGATGAGGAGGATTTCTGGCTGGAAAACAGGTGTTCCCGGTGGACTGCGAGACAAAAGTGTGGCAAAGGCAGTGGAAGCGTCGCAGACAAGTGATCTGAAGGCAACATTGCGAGTCCGTTCGTTGACATCAACTACATCGGCGTTGTTTGCTTGAAAACAAGGAAGACGAAGGTCGTCTTGCACGACGAGTCCGCCATTGAAGTTTAGATCGAGTACCAAGAGTTTCGTACTGAAGTCACTGCTCTCTTTCTCGCTGCCCGTACTGGAATCTCACTCTCCTTCGCAAACTCCCGAGATCATCAACAAAATTCGTTTACTTTTGGCGGTATCTTCTTTGTTGAAATTTTATCGTTGATTCCCTCAATGTGTGAGTTTTCAGAGTTGTGTTTAATTGGATATGGAGTGTAATACCGTCCTTATAAATATGATTGTATATAAAATGTTTCAATTTATTATTTTTGTATTCTAATTAAAATATTATATATACGCAGGTAACAACCTCGTATCCATGCATGTTTGATGTATGACTTTGTATGATATGAAATTTTTTCTATAAGTATAGGATTTGAATAACTTCTAATATGAAAATGTATATTCTTTTTAAAATCTTATTTATTTTGTCAATTTGTATTTTTTTTAAATTCACATTGCTTTCTTACCTTTCGTTTAAGGTGTGTATATTGTAATACCCACCTAATTACACAAATATAAATAATATTTACTTATAAATTTGTAATGTATTATAATTTTATAATGTGTAAAACTTATTTTATTTTTAGTGGTTAAATGAGTAGAAAGTGTGCGTACATTTAGCAAAAAATTAAAATTAGGAAACCCTAATTAGACATTTATAAAAGAGTTGGAAAAACCTAGCCTCATTCTTTTCTTTTACACACACAAAATAATGGGAGAAACTTTTGTAAAGAATTAGGGAAAAGAGGTGAAACAAGAAGAAGAAAAATAATGTTTAACACCGGTGAGTCTTATTCGTTCTCTTTTACTTTTTTTTAGATTAATCAATTGATTAAGGTTAGGATTTAATACAAATATAAATCCTAAATATGAATTTTTATTGTATTTTCGTAGGAATAAGTAGATGAGTTGAAAGAGAAAACCTACAACTAGGTTTTTATTTAAATCCCGTAATAAATATAGTTTTGCGCAGTCTTAGTATTTTCAGTGGATCGAGACCTTCTAGAGGTCAGAATACCTTCAAATTAAATTTGTAGATTCATAACACAAGTACGAAAAATATACCATTGGTTTGGAGTTCATCCAATGGTTAGATCTCCCTTGAGACAGAAACAAGTGTCAATGATTGAATTTTAGAATTCATTTATATAAAAGTTTTGGTAAAAATTAGTAAGTTTTCCTCCCTTTTCTTTTCATATATTTTTGCTTGGAAATTTTTTTGTGAGTGATATGGATTTTTTTTATACCTAATAAACTTGAAAATTATATTTGACATGAAGTGGAGTTTGAGAAATCAAGGTCGAAAACATTTTTCAAGTACGAGCTAAAACTTGTTTGTGTATTCTATCATTCTTGATTCTGTGCAATTTTTCTATGCTGGTTTTGATTGGGTTCTTTGGGTTCTGTTGGAGTATAGTTTCTAAAGGATTTTACGGTATCACAATCTGAATTTTGTGCAGAAAGATATATTTGTTTTAGTAACAAGAGGTAAATCTGGACGAATGCTGACAGATGGCCTATTTTTTTGTAAAATCTGTAATGTTACAGACATAATCAGTGGGTATGCTATATATGGTTGGAAACCTCTTTGTGTCTACTTTCTATAGCCCTTAACGGTAGTCAATTTGGAGTTCTAATGTGAGAATTATGTACATTTGAGTGATGACTTGTCAAACTGTCTAGTTAAGACATCTTGTTCATTTCAGTATTGTTTTGAGGGTTATTTACCCGATTGTTTGGCGAATAAAACTAGGCTAGTTACAACTGAATTGAGGGCTGTTTAAATTGATTAGGAAGTCGAAAGGCTTGGAGAGGGTTTGACTAGGTTATGGTTGGGTAGTGAAACTGTAGTTGAAATGCTTCGGAGTGTGTGATTTGAATTGTTGCAGCAATCATCTTCCTCAATGCTTCCTTGGATGTGGAATGGGTAGTGGAGTTAAAGACTCCGATTGTTCTATGAATGAATTATTTTGTTTGATTTATTTTCATGGAGTGGTGATGTGTGTAGAATAATGCCAAAGACTTGATGTTGTTTTCTTCAAGTACACTAAATATGCAAGGATACAATACTTTTGGTATAGGAAATGTATAATGATTGTGTGTTGGTTCAGAATTGGTACTGTTGTTTTGTTAGCCCGTGGCATCATGTAGAATGAATTGTGCAGTTTGGGTTGAATATGTTATTACTCATGTCCAGATTGTCAGCATTCTTTGTATATTGTCCCAATTATTTTTCTTTACATATACACGAATGGAGGCAATGACTACTAAATATTATGACACTAGTACTGATTGTGTAGTTTGGATTGTTATGCAAATTGACTTGCTAAGAAGTATCCTCGTATTGATTGGGTTTGATCCTTGTTGTGTTATGGAAAATTTATTTATGAAAAATGTTAGTTTTCCCAAAAGAATGGGTTAATATTGTAGTTGATTTATTTATGGTTGACAAAGTGTTACCATAAAAGAGTTTTGAGTTTTAGTTGATTTTTTATGCTATTTTCCACAACTCAAAAAAAAAAAATGTGAAAAAAAAGAAGAAATTATTTTAGTATACAGACTTGCTTGTATACGTGTGATATAATTTTGGGTATGTAGACTTGCTTGCATTTTAGTGCACCGTTCCATGTGAGTTCGGTAGTACGTGTAGTATTTAGGAAATGTTTGCAATGGATTGAACTTCGGGTGAGATGACATGTTCCTCAATGTGGCACCCCACTTGGGACATGTACACTATGAGTGGTTTCGAAGGCAAGGGAGACACACTTGGGTGAGGTGTGCTTGGCACAAGGAGCGTAGTGCGATTGTGGAAAAAAGCGAGATTTTTGTGTATGTGCATGATTGCCTTAATGGAAGAAACTAAATGCTCATTCGACCTTAGAATAAGAACTACATGTCTTCCTTAAGGTAAAATGTATTTGTCTTAAAGGAAGAAACTAAATGTTCATTTGACCATTGAATGAGAACTATATGTCTTCCTAAAGGTAGAAAATGCGTTTTGTTGATATTTTTAATAATAGTCTAACATGACTATGATTTGTATCGTTGTTTGAAAATAAATTGCATTTATGAGGATTGATAACTTGGAAATTTTGTCCGTTTGTTTCTAACCGTTTCGTGCAGGATGATAAGTCTATTAACAATTTCTGCATATCGGGCTTACCATGTTCAACCTTCACTTTGTAAGTGTTGGTAAAATAAATATATATTTTAAGCATGATAAAACTGACTAGTATGTAAAGTTTACTTCGTTAAGGAACTACAAGACTTTGGATGTTATTTTCTTGTTTATGAAATTTTCATGTTAAATCATGTAAATTATTTTATTTTATAAGGATGAAAATTACTCATACCAGCTACCTCGCTGACCCAAGTGAGTTTTTGCTTATTGGGTACGTTCTTATTGGAACGTAACCATTTGGCCTTTATCAGGTTATAGAGTTTTGGGGCGACATATTTGGCGGTTTATTTTTATGGAGCAGTCATCTTCAAAGAGTTACCCGATTAGAATTTTTGTCTATGTTAATTTTTTTTAATGTTTCTGTTGTTAAATTTTCATGTCTCGAGTTTTGGAGAAGCGAATAATCTTAATCCTACGTGGATAAAAGAATTTTCATTTCCTCGGGAAAAAGGAAACCATCAGGCTCATTGTTTGTGTGTTTTGGTTGACATATGAAAACATCCACACTAGCCCGAGTCCCATTTAGCCTTCTAGAAGTTTTTATAATTATTTTTCCTACGTGGCAACTCCCTTACCCATACGTGGGCTTGACTGTTTGAAGCCAATCCTCAATAACAATGAGTGATAATAGGGTCAAAGCACTGCCACGGCTTATCATAGGTCACATGACTTGCTTTGCCCTATTTAACCAAATCTCCTCCTTCCCTATTTCCTTTTCTCCCCTTTCTCTCCCAACATATTTCTTCTTCTCCAACAGACCCACAACCCTAGCCAAATCCTCTTTCCATCGTGACTTCTTCTTCATTTCAAGTCGAAATTTTTTTCATTTTCTGTGTAAGAACCACATCTTTCATACTACTTTATCCATTTATCAACTAAACTTCATTTGACCTTTTTTATTCGATCGTACCAAGTGTTTGATAAAAATGTCCAATCTTGATGAAATGCCAAAATGGTAACATAAGAAGATTATGAAGCCTTTGTATTGAGGTTTCAAACTAGATTCAGATTCCAACGATGATACGCTTGAATTCATAGAAGAAGAGGAAGAATTTTACCAGAAACAATTGCAATTGATTCAAACAACTAACTTGTCAATGGAAGCCATTGAGTCACCTAATGTTCAACCGTGAAAAAAAGTTTGGTGACCACATTGATTAACAACACAAAGAGTATACAATGATTATTTCAGTGATAATCTCCTTTTTTATAGTGACTATTTTAGAAGGCGATTTCAAATGCAATTGTCCTTGTTTTATCGTATTTGGGAAATTGTTGTTCAAAATAATGTTTATTCTCTCACAGGGTTTAGTGCACTGGTAAAATAAGTGTAACTCCTCTTTAAAGGACCATTTGTGCATTACACATGCTCGCCAATTAAACGTTGGTGATACTCTTAACGAATATCTGAAAGTTGCTGAAATCACTACCTATGAGTGTCTAAAGAATTTTTATAAGACTATGATGCAAGTCTTTAGGGAGGTGTATGTACGGGAACCAACTGTTGAAGGTGTGGTTAAATTGCTTGCTGAAAATGAATAACGAGTGAGTTTCTTGTAATGTTAGGAAGTATTGATGCATTGGGAATGGAAGAATGACCCAACTGCTTGGAAATGTGCATATCAGAACTACAAATGACATTCAATTGTAGCACTCGAGGTCGTTGCATCTCGTGATATATTGATCTGACAAATTGTTTTTAGCATATGCCAGGTTCATATAATGAAATTAACACCCTTGATCAGTCAATTGTTTTCAATCGACTTATAAAAGGTGAGACTTCTCCTGCAAATTTCAATACTAATGGAGATCATTATAATATGTTATTTTCTTGGTGATGGTATTGATTTTGCTCGAACATTTTTTTGCCTAAAACTTTAAGCAAATCAACACTTTTTTTTTAGTTTGTTTTTGTTCCCTTTTTATCAATTTAGCTTCTAAGTTCTAAGAAAAATACAAGTAAAGTGATTTGTAGGGGTTATCGTCCTACAATGCTCAAAAGAAAATTCTTTTCTAAAATAGAATTTCACTTATATCTTTCGATTATAAAAGAAAGTCATTGACCATCATTAACTCACCCTCTTTTATGTATTTCAAGTCTTTTACTTTTATGTATTTCAAGTCTTCTCTATTTAAGTTATTTTGTATTCTCTACTTAAGTTATTAAAAATATGTTTTATCCAATTAAGTTATTAGAATTTTGTTTTCTCCATTTAATTAAATATTTTTTGCTACCAATAATTGTAGAGGTAAATACACATGTTTGAAGATTAATATTAAAAGTAAAATTTAAAGCTTCATTGAAAATAAAAATTACAAAGAAGCTACATTTTCTTCAAGTTACATTTGCATTTTCATCTCCTCATAATCTTGATCTTCATCCTTTTTCAGCTAGACACTCTCTTATTCATCTTCACAATCCTCATACTTCATAGTCATTGTTCGATATTCAAATCTTCTAATTCATTAAACAATATATCAAGTTTGCGTTGTTCCATATTGTACTTTTTTTTGCTTATGATCTTCAACATACACGCTGCGTTGTTTCATTGCTATGTTGGGTTGGGGTGGTCTACAAGTGCCTATTTACATTTGGCTATGTTATCTTGTTTAATGGTACGTCCTTCCATTCTTTTGAGACTCAGCTGATGAAAACACTTATTGTTCCCTACCCTTGGCTTATTTAGTGACTTTTCTTCCCATTGAACGAATTTCATCAGTAAAGGCAATATGTAATCACCAACAAACATTTTTTCATTAGGTTCATCCTCTAAGACTCCAAAATCATCATAGATCCCAGCTTCAGAAGCAAACCTTTTACTCTCACTTACTAAATAAGGAGTGTTAGGTTCAGAGTGTGCTGAGGTCGAATCGGGAGAACTGGTAAAGAAACTTCAACTCACAGAGGTCTGTTTTTAACCTTCTTACCAAACTTTTTTCTTGAGCTAGTAATTGTGAAATTGAACCTTCCTGATTTCATCAATATTGGGTGTATGTGACCCACTTGTATGATGCATGCATTATCTTCTTTTAAAAAAAAAAATTCTCAGCTAGAAGACTCAGTGCAAATACATTACTTGAGCATTTACTATAAAAACTAAGAGTAAATTTATAATGTAAAGACTAAAGTTCAGTAATTGCCCAATCTCTTGTTAGCACCACTAGGGTTTAGTTGTGCTACTCTTTCAACGCACATTGACCATTTTAATGTAATCTTTTTTCAATCTTCCAATTCTATTTTCTATCGATACAAGATCCCTTCTTAAAAGCCCATGAGGAACTATATCATTGTAAATGTCACTTATGCACTGCTAGAAAGACATTTCATACATGTCAATTTCGGATACAAAATCTTCAAACGCTCTTATGAAGGCATGCATAGTGTATTATCTTCAACGACTGTATAAGTAACACCTTTTACAACATCAAAATTTTCATCTTCTTCAATGGGAGTTCGTGTGTTTGAGAATGGGGCACTTTTAGACCTCGAACCTCCTTGAATGCCTAAATTTGCTCTTGTTTGAGTACGGAGAGATTGAGATTGGGGGTTATAGTTGAGGATGTTGTGGTTGAAGATGGGATTGAAAATGTTGGAGTTGAAAATATTGGTTTTCAAATGTTTGTGACCGGAAATAAGGATTTTGAAATGGTGGTGAATGAAATGACATTTGAGATAATAAATTGTTATAATGATATTGTGATTGAATATTTGCAGTTTAAGGAATATCAAAAAATTGATACTCACCTTTTGAAAAAACAATTTATGACCTCTGTTAGTATTTGACTAATTAGGCAGACTGGAATTGAAATCATGGAGCTCATTATTATCTCCCAAGTTTAATTTGGGGAGATTTCTACAATGATCCATAAACAAATTTGAAAATTTTAGAGATTGAAATAAAGATTTTGAAAATGTAAATACAAGAAATAAAACTAAATACAAATGAAAATTGAGATTGAATATGGAAGATGGAGAGTTGGAGTGAAAAAGTTTGAGATGAAAATGTAGATTGTTGTTATGGTGAAATTGAGTTTGGAAGAGGGAGTTATATAGCTAAAATATGAACGTTACAAAGTGATCGTTTTGGTGAAAAATAGTCATTTTGACTGATCATGGCACTGAATCTTGTGGTCAAGATTCGTTTGGCCAAATATAGCCGTTGTGATCAATAGATAAACAGGGTGACACATAGCCAAAAAAAAAAAGGGTTGTGCGACCCAAATTCACCCTTGCGCAAGCAATCCTCAAGCCTCACTGCAAAGAGGCATGAGTGTGGTTTGCTTGGCAAGGGACTGTTTGCACAGTGCCATTGGGGGACTTTTGGGCTTGAATAGGGAGAGAGGGCTACCTGGGTGTCAGTAGAGAGGGTTGCCTCCCTCCCAAGACCGACCATTGTGGATTCTTTGAGAGAGTGAGAGTTTGATCGTTGGTGAAGAGGGTAAAACATCAAGTGCAGAGTTTTGACTTTAAGGTGTAACCACTACATCTAATTTTAGCCATCAATTAGGCTTACGAGATTTCGAGAAAATCTATGCAACATTTAAGTTAATTTAGGCTTATGAGATTTCGAGAAAATCTATACAACACTTAAGTTTATAAACTTATCTAACCTACTAGTCTATTATGTTTTATTATGTTGACTAGTAAAAGAAACCTCATTCACCATTTTCTTTTTCAAACGTAAGTTTAAAATTTGTACAAAATAGTGTGACAGTGAATAAGAGGATCTACATGCATAAATCCATAAAACTAAAAAATGCATGTTTTCTTCTTATAACATAACTTGACCACGGTTCAACGTACTTTATTAATATATATATAATTCTACTTGCAAGAGCATTGCAAAAGGCAGCTAGAAGGATGAGGAAATGGGCGGACAAGGAGGGGAAGGAGTCGCTTTGGAATTTCCGGTGGGCGAGTTTGCACCTAAGGTTAAGGGTCTTTCGAAAGATACAAAAGGGTCTTTTATCAAACTTTCAAAATTGAAAATTTGAATGAGTTCCATTGAGTATACTCGCAAGTTCTTGGTCAATTATGCTCAAGGAACTCATAATTTTTTTGTTTTTTCGAGTATTGGTTCATGCATTCGAAGTTTTTAGGATTTTTGACACAAGTTGATCAAAACAGAGAAATTATGGAAAATGATGGTATAAAGAACTTCAAACACAACCTCCGTGCAAACTTTTGCGACCAAAAATAAGTAACTCTGATCAAACCTTGTATATCGGGAACAACCCAAATCACAATGAATAGAGGAAAAAAAAACCCTTCTTCCAACAACAACATAAATGTAGTTTGACTGTGAGAGATGAGAGTATTTGAGAAGGAATTTCTATCTGAGAGTGAAATTTTTTAGATATGGAGAGATGGAGTTCAAAGCGAGAGCCGGAGGAGCTAGAGAGTTTCCTGATAGGTAGTATTAAGCGAAATGTGGTGGTACAAGGAAGAAACATTTGACATGCACGACGTAGTGGTATTCCTGCAATCCGAGGAAACGTGTAGGTGTACATAGCAGGGCACATTTTATTTCCTTTGTTCGATAATCCCATTCCACTTTGACAATTTGGAAGCTAATGGACAAGAATAAGAGAGAATATCCCACATTAGCATTAATCAAATCTTAGATTCCGACCATCAATATTGGATGAACCGTACAATCTCCATATAAACCAACACACAATTCATACTGTCTCGTCAACTTCTCTTCTTCTTTGATTCAGAGCTCATTAGAGAAGAAAGGAAGGAGTGAAGTCATGGGTGAGATAACTAAGCAGTACATGTTACAACTCCAACAACACCCATTGAGAACAAAGGTTCATTTCACTTCAATCCACAGCAATTCATCACTCCCCCTCTCTCTTTTCTTCGATTTTCGTTCTGGTTTTGTCAATTAGGACTCAATTGAAAATGGGGTTTGTTTAATTTTGGTTTTAGATTTAGAGGCTGAAATGGGGACTTCTAATTTTTTTTTCCACTGCTCTGTTCTGATTTTTCATTTTTTTTGTGGGTTTTTTTTAAAAAAAAAGACTTGATTAAACATTTTGTGGGTGTTCATTAATATGTATGATTTGATGTTGGAGCAGGCAATTACTGCTGGTATTTTGGCGGGAGTTAGTGACAGTGTTGCACAGAAGCTCTCAGGTATACAGAGTCTTCATCTGAAACGACTTCTTCTCAAAGTGGTAATTTCTTTCTGTTCATGACTATGTGCCTTTTGAAATTGATTAAAAGTTGTAACTTTGTTGTGCGAAATTGCTGATTTAGGAGTTGGTATTTCCTGTAGATTCATGGGCTGACTTTATTGAATATGTTTGGTGAGTATTTATTTTATGTAGTTCAATGGCTTCGTTAGGTAGTTTTAGAATGAAATGATTCTTACATTATTCTGATGCATTCTGTTTAGTATTGGGCTTCCCTTGCTCGAAGTTGTAGCAGTGTCAAAACATATGCAACAATTTATAATACTCATTAAGAATGTGATAGCTATCAAACACCGTTATTTCAAGTCTTACTTGACAAAAGACATGTATTTCATCGGAATTAAGGAAACATGTGTCAGAAGTCTCCAAGGCTTAATTACCTCATAAGGTCATAGCTGGGGATTTGTGATCAATTGGCCTCGTTGCACTTAGTTATTGCATCCTTGGCCGGCTCACCTCTGGCGACTATAGAAGGTAAGAGATTCCCACTGCCAAATCATCTACTCTAATACCATTTGTTAGGGAGCTCATTCGCTGACCTTGCCTTCAACTTAAACCACCCAATAGTTTGCATATTGCTGTGAAGTTTTATCTCAGAAGGCATCATGCATTAACTTGGAGAACACACTTACTATCCCATATGATAGACTGCAACTTAGTTGATGTGGATTATTCAATCTGCACATCCCAAACAATACCGTGACAAATGAACTTCGATTAGGTAGCCTTATTTAACACTCAACCAAATTTGAGAGGAAGAGAGTGGGGGAATACGTAACTTGTATATTAAAGTAAAATCAGGAAGAAACTGTCCTAGAATTCTAATTTGTTTATGAGTCACTAACCACTAATGGATGTAGATAGTGACACATCACATAATTAGTTGTTTGATACATAAGGAGCAAGTTGATGCCTCTAGACAGTTGAGATCCTTGAGGGAGTTATCAAAGTGGAGCCAAGTTGCTCCTTCAGTCGTTCTTGTCAAGTTAAGAATACCTTACGGGTTTTCTAACTCAAAATCATATTTGGTTATGACCTGTCACTCTATGAATCCTTTTCATATCTTATCATGACATGGTATAGAAAACTATATATGATGTATTCATTTTTCTTAAGTCAAGGTCAAGGATCATGGCAAGAGAGCCTCCCAAAATATCGTTGTTATTTTTCGTGCTTTTTTGTTTTCATTTCGTTTCAATTTAATTCATAAATTTATATGTAAAACTAAAAGTCTATGAACCATCAAAATATCATAGTTATTCTTTTACTTATTTGTTTCCTTTTCATTACTATTTACTTTACAGTTTGAATTGTAAAACCAAAATCACTGTGAAATCTATGGCTAAATTTCTAAATGATGAGTAACAATATGAGCAGTTCACAGGGCTTCATCACCTAATGTTACTCCTTTTTAGTTAATCTCTAAGCTTTACCTAGTCTTTTCATATAGCATCATGTGGTTCACCCTTTAAGTTTTACTACGTGCTATCTTCATTGGTGTTAAACCTTAAGTTGAATTTTGAGCAAATTATAGAGGCTTCCTTGTACTATAAAGAGATACGTACATGTTAAAATTCAGTGAATCTTGGACAGGAGTTTGTCTAATTTGGAATATGATTGGCTTTTGTCCTCTCTGACAAGTGGTAACTTGCGTGTAATTTGATACTATCATAGAGAGAACGTTGTTATCTGTTTGGCCTAACGTAAAATAAAATTCAGATTTTCGGATTTGCTTATGGAGGACCATTCGGGCACTACCTGCATAAATTCTTGGATAAGATTTTCAAGGGGAAGAAAGACACGGGAACTGTATTAAAGAAGGTAATATCCTCCGGCTGCAGTTGATACTGGCATCCCCAAATCAATATTGCTGACTGCTTTATCACCAAAGTCATTCTAACATGTCAATTGGTTCTGTTTTCAGGTGTTACTGGAACAGGTCACTTCTTCCCCATGGAACAATTTGTTGTTCTTGTTCTACTATGGATTGGTTGTAGAGGGTAAGATCACTTTGCATCTTCTAATCCTCAATGACACATGTAATTCAGCTTTTGTTTATATTACATATGGATTAGTTTTTTCATTGACTTAAGTTTGATATCAATACACATCTGAACTGGTACGCAAAGACCACAATGCTTAACAGAAAATGTTGAATACTAGAATCCTCCCCGCCCCAACCCCCCCTTCAATATTTGTGAATTGCATTTGCGGTGATGAAGACCAAACTGAGGTTCTGCTACTTTAGTTGTTGCTTTAATTCCTTCTTATTTCAATCTTTCATAAATACAGGAAGACCCTGGGGTCAGGTTAAGAGTAAGGTCAAGAAGGATTATCCAGCGGTGCAGTTGACTTCATGGACGGTACATATGCTAAATTCTTGCTCTATGAATCATACTAATATGGTATGTTGAACACAGAATGATCTTAATGGTAACCTTGCAGTTTTGGCCGGTTGTTGGGTGGATCAATCACCAGTATATGCCACTGCAATTCCGTGTCATCTTCCACAGCCTCGTTGCATGTTGCTGGTAATTTCCTTTTCCTCAGTTGCTTCAAACTTCCTCATTGTAAATGTAGTTGTTCTTATTCTTAGTGATGAATGGACAATTTTGCAACATCTAGGGGAATATTTCTGAACCTACGAGCAAGGACAAAGGTGCTTCCCAAGGCAAAGTAAATTCTGCAAGGGAAGAAAATTGATATACTTATTATTGATGATTAAAGCATTGAATAACTCTTTGGTTGCCGCAAAGGCCTCCTGGTTGCTCAATATGGTCAGCAGATTTAAGATCCTGCGTGGTTGATATACTTATTATTGATGATTGAACTCTGAATTTGCAGATTTAAGATCCTGTGTGGTCTACATTGTTGTAAACTTTATGGAGTAGAAAAAACTCATCTTTCACAATGACATTATTTTTCGACCTTTTCTCATCATTGATGTTACTATGGGCGTTACCTAATAATATTGCCAGTATTCTTCTACTTGCTTTTTTTGTCGTTATTTTAATGAATATACAGTCAAATCTTCCCTTAGTGTAGTTGAGTAGTTACTTCAAAGTCCATGGCTTTGAATCAGATGCATTTGCTCAAGAGATTAATAAGCCAAATACCTTGAAATTTGTAAAACAATCTATATTTGTTCAAGTCTTATATGTATAGTTATCCCTTTTTTTTTTTGGTTTGTTCTTCACAGTGGAAGCTAAAAGTCTTGAGAAAAAAGAAAATTGCAGCACTGAATGCTTGCATCAATCGTCTTGGAAAGAGTGTTGTTAACCAAAGCTTATTGTTATGGCACACTAATCACACTCCTCCCAACATGCATTGCGCCTCTTGAAAGGTTAATACCTTTGGTTGTTGGAAATTGGAACCCCAAACAAGAAATACAAAATAAAACTGCGATGAATTAGGACTTTGCTTATTTGTCTTGAGATAGGATTTTCTGCAAATTTTTGTTTTGAGTATCATTTGAATTTCCTGTTTTTTTAAGTATTTCATTAGCGCAGATAATAAAAATGTGATATTCTTCATGACAAAGACAAGAGACTATAAGTTGAAGTTGTTAGATTTTAAGATTGATCTTTGTAGGCTATTAAGTTGAACAAAGTGTTCAAAGTGTTAGATTTTAAGATGTGATATTTGTTGGCTATTCTAATTCTATGTGCTTTTAGAGGAGCCTTAAGCAGCTTTCTAATCTTTCCAACATATCTTCTACTTTATGTGAGAAGCTGGAATCAGTTGTTTAGTGGTCAAGAACCTGCTATTGAGCAGGAAGTCCCTGTATACGCAGTTTTGATTCTCCAAGATAATACATTAATCTTCCCTCCTCGTTTCAATAAAATGCCAAAGAGACATGGCAAAACCAATTGGCTGGAATGTTCTTTGAAAGCCTACCTCCCTTCAGTCAAGTCAAGTGAAATTAGCAATAGAGCACAGGGTCCATTGAGTTAATTCAAATGGAGAGTAATTCTTCTTCAAGTTCTCGAACATGGAGGAACGTGAGGTCGCGCTGAAAATGGGAGCATTTAAGTTAAAAAAACAGGATGACAGTTGCTAAACCATGGAAGGTGGACCTGTAGTGCCTAAAGAATGAGGTAACATCTATCCCTATCTGGATTCATTTTTATAATGTTCCTACATGCATTTAGAGTAGTGCAGAGTTAGGATACATTGCTAGTTATGTAGGAAAACCCACCCGTTTTGATAGGTCAACAACGACAAGAACTAGACTCAATTATGTTGCTGTTTGTGGAGGTTAAACCAACAAAGAACCTTCCAACTAAAATCAAATTAAATATTGGTAGAGAAAGAGAGTTAGATGAGGTTATTATTGATTATCTTTGGAGGCCTTTGTTATGTGCTGATTGTTGTGTTTTTGGGCACGAAAAAGGTAAATGTGTAGAAGATGTTATTGGCAAAGTCCAACAGCAAAAGGAGAAGATATTAAATCTTAAAAAGGGTTATGATATAACATTTGTTCAGAGGGGTAAGAAACATAACAAAAAGGTGCTACCAAGAAGAATACTAAAAAATGAGTAGAGATCAAAAGGACAAATGGGAATGTGGTAAATGAAAATGAGAACCTTAGGTTGGACAATAATTCCATCAATATCCTGCAAGGTTTTGATGCGAACAATGATATGGAAGGGACAAACAATATGGAGCCCTTGTGTGTAGATCCAGAGGTGGAAGAAGGCAAAATTGAAGGACATACTAATACTTCTGGCTAGAAAATCGTGCAGGGTGATAAAGATCAGCCCTTTAACGAGGTTGTCCATGAGCCAAGTATGGACACAAAGGATCAGTTCTTGAAGGAGATTATCCATGAGTCAAGTATGGACACAAAGGTAAATCAGTCCTTGAACGAGGTTCTCCATGAGCCAAATAAGGACACAGAGGTCCCTCAAGATGCTTTTTGGGATAGTAAAAGAGATGACGATAATGATGAAAATCACTCAGCAGAAAGATAATGCAAACTTGATGATAATTTGTGCGAAAAGAGTGTCAAAGCTACAAATGCATGTGGAGCTGACATAGCGGAGCTTCAAGAGTATGATGAGCCATTGAAGCTGACATATTGGGTTGTTGAAGGCGAAAAATACGAGAAACTCACTACTTTAGTAAAAGCTAACTAAGAAAATTCTGTACAAAATCCTCAGAGATTCACGAGGCGTAGGAAAGGAAACGAAAAATATGAAGCTTCATTTTTATATCTAATCATTAGGGATCACTTATAGAGATTGTAACCGAGTTTGACTATTTTTATTAATATAAAGGTTACGGGGTCCTTATGGTCCTGTTTGCTTTTAAAAAAAAGCGCAAACAAGAACTTCAGTCGGTATTATACAAACAAGAACTATCCAGAAGAATGGTGAAGTAGGCAATAGAGCTCAATTAGTTCGACATCAGTTATACTTCTAAGACTGCAATCAAAGCTCAAGCATTAACAAATTTCATTGCTGAGTTCATGGGCGTCAGCGAACATCTACCGAGCAACAATCGAGAGAAAGGAAACACCGAACCAACTGATCACGAATGGATTCTGTGCCACGACGGAGCATCCAACGAAAAGGGGGTGGAACTTGAATAATTTTGTACAACTTGGAAGGAGTAACGTTAGAAAAGGCGATAAAATTCTTTTTCAAAGCCTCAAAAAATGAAGCCAAATATAAAGCAATGATAGTCGGATTACAATTAGGCAAACACTTCGGAATAAAAGAAGTCAGCGTTTTCACTGACTCCAAATTGGCGGTCAACCAGTTGAACGACAAATTTCAAGTCAAAGACGCTCGGATGAAAGCCTATCACCAGAAGACAAGTGAGTTGATTGAAAGCTTCAAAGCTGTAACTGTTCGATGATGCGCAAGAGCGAAAAATGACAGAGCTGACAGCTTGGCCAAAGAGGCATCACTAGCTGAAGAAACCGATAATCCACTCATCACATTACATGAGAGCTCAATATTGGAGAACCAAATGCAAGAAACATGTGCAACAATTTAGGAAAGCAATTGGATGACTACAATCCTGACGTACATACAAAGCGGAACGCACTACCAATGGATAAAATGGAGGCCCATAAGCTACGGAACAAAGCAACGAGATACACACCAATTAACGACAAACTCAACAAAAGGTATGCAACAGGTTCGCTCCTAAGATGCCTTACACTCAGCGACGCCGACTATGTCCTACAAGAATACACTTCGGCATATGCGGGAACAATCCAGAAGGGAGAACATTAGCTCATAAAGCCTTGACATTGGAATACTACTAGCCGACAATGAAAATAGACGCAAATGAGGTAGTTCGAAACTGTGACAAATGTCAATGATTCGCTCCATACACTCACATGCCAAGCCAAAACCTAATCCCGATGAGCAGTCCGTGGCCATTTGCATAATGGGGAATGGATATCGTAGGACCAATTCTAGTGTTCGACAGAATGAAATTCTTCCTCGTGGCAGTAGACTACTTCACCAAATGGGTAGAAGTAGAACCATTGGCAAAGATTAGAGAAGTTCAAATTGAAAACTTCCTCTGGAAGGACATAATATGCATATTTGGAATCTCCAGAGTAATTGTCACAGACAATGTAACGCAATTCAAAGGCAAGAAAGTAAAAAAAGTTAGGTGAAAACTTAAATATATAACACTTCTCAGCACCTGTCCACCCACAAGCAAACAGACAAGGATGAGTGACCAACAGAACAATCCTAGAAGCAATTAAAAAGAAGCTCGAAACATCAAAAGGATTGTGGGCGTCCAAATTGCCAAGCATCCTTTGGACCTACAGAACAACAAACACAACTCCGACCGAAGAAACTCTGTTTGTTCTAGCATATGGATCTGAGGCAATGGTACCAGTAGAAATTGGCATGCCAACATTCAGAACCAAAGAGTTTCGAATAGAGGATAACAATGAAACATTACGAGTCGAACTAGACCTCCTCAATGACAAACAAGAAAAATCTTTGATCAAAACAGTAGCCTACCAACAAAGAATGGCAAGTTACTACAATAAAAAATAAAAAAAAGTAAAGTCCCAAACGCTCAGCATCGACGATTGGGTGCTCAGAAAAGTCCAACTCAATTCAAAAGAACCAGACACGGGTACACTGAATCCAAATTAGGAAGGACCATACAGAGTGGTGAAAATCAACAGACCATGAACATACTAGTTAGAAGATTCGAAGGGCGAACAACTAAAATGACCATGGCATGTCAAACAATTGAAGAAGTATTATCAATAAACTTTCGAATTCCAGGAACCATTTGTTTCATGCTCAAACAATCTAGTCCAGTCAGGACATCAAAGTCAAACTAGGAATTTACTCATAAATCTTCTAGTCCAATCAAAATGTCAGACCACAAAGCAAGCTTAAAAAAAAAGTTAGGACAAACAAGTCAGAAATACCCATAAAATTTCTGGTCCGATCAACCATGAAGTAAACTAAATGAGTCTGCACGTAGAAGTCAGACTCAATCTAAAATCTTCTGGCCCGACTAACATGTCGGACCACGAAGTTTATTAAGAAGTGTGGACGTATAAGTAAGACTTAATCGTAAATCTTCTGGCCCAACTAACATGCCAGACCACGAAGTGTATTAAGAAGTCTTGATGCATAAGTTAGACTTAATCGTAAATCTTCTGGCCCGACTAACATGTCGGACCTCAAAGTGTGTTTAAAAGAGTCTGGACGTATAAGTCAGACTTACTTGTAAATCTCCTGGCTCGATTAACATGTCGGACCATGAAGTGTGTTTAAAAGAGTCTGGACATACAAGTCAGACTTAATAAAAAAATATTTTGGCCTGATTAACATAACGGACCACATAGAGCATTTAGTCCGGACATATAAGTCGGACTCACTAAAAAAAATATTCTACCCAACCAACAAGCTGGACTACGAATTGTACCTAAAGAAGTCAGGACATATAAGTTTGACTTAGTCGTACAACCGATCAGATCACGGCGTATATCTAACAAGTCAAGACGTATCAAAAGTTTCAGACAACTAAGAAACAAGTACAACTACTAAGTTAGTCAAAGAGGTGTACAAAGTAAGAACGGCGAAGTAGACCATATTTATCGTCTACGACTAGATGTTAGTCAACCTACGACTACGACAATTTCCAAAGACACTGTATATAAACAGAGACATGCAGATCAGAAAACAATCACTATGAAGAAGACAAATAAACAAAAAGCACACAAATATAAACCAAAAGGAATTTTCATTCATCATCTATTTGGTTACATCTGGGGAAGAAGATACAATAATAGGAGAAGAGATCATGGAACTATTCGAAGCAGGGACAGACAGAGGAGCTTGAGTATCAACTGTAGTGGTATGATCAGTGGGGAGAGCTGGAGTCGTCATCGGAAGGAGTCAGACTCTTCTCTTTAGAAAATGGTGGTGGTGATTTACCTCCACCAACAGGGTCGGTCTTGACCAAAGCAGCAGGGTCAGAGGAAGGAGAAAATGTTTGACCTAAGTCCGTCGGATCACTTGGCGGATCCGAAACATTTCCTCATCATCATCGTTTTCAAAGACTTGGTCAGCCAAGTCACAATATTTTGACATATCGAGACCCTCATCTAATTCAATAAAGTTGATGATCTCAATTCTGCCCTCATCAATGCTAATAGGAGCATCACGTTCTTCCTCCTCGTAAGATATGACGACATGATCAGCATGAACAATAGTAACTTCAGAGGCTCAAGCCTCAAGAAACACAACACGCTCTGTTTCATTCATAGTGTACAAGCCACTACGCTCGACAACATCTAGGGCAAGAAAATCCTCCACTAGGGTTTAAGGAAGCGAGAAATCGATCATGGATTGCCTGCTCCGTTGCAGTCAATACATTTTATTCCACTTCCTAGGCTCCCAGAATGACCGCAAAATGGGTCGGTTGCGAAACTTGAAGTATCCAGAATCCATGGATGCATATAACCAAGGCTTCGCCTAGGACTTATAATCGTCCTTAAGCTTCCCAAAACAAGCAGGAGAACAAAGAAAACAAATACGACTATTGCTTACCAAAAGCCTCAACAAAGAGTGCAAAGTCTTCTTGTTTAGAGGAACGCCGGATAGAATGGCTCTCGCCATGGTTGCAACCATAACCCTCCAGCCGTTGGGGCTCATTTGAGCAAGTGCATTGCCCAAAAAGTCCAAATAAAACTAGAAGATCTTTGGAGCTGAAAGTTCAAGACCAAACTTGAACATGCCAGGATACAGTGTAATGTAACCAGGTCGCGGACGAGCAAGGGGAGTGCTAGTTAGCATTCAGTTGTCATCGATCTTAGGCTCAAAAGAACGACTCACAGGCAACAAGTTCCTCACCACTCAGAATCTTGTTAGCAGCCATGAGAAAGGAATTGTGCAAGATAGAAAATGAAGAAAGTAAGAAAAAACAAACTCTGATAATGGAGATAGCGTAATGAAAAAAACACATATCTCCTCCAACCTTTTATAGGGTTGGGCAATGAAAAGACTATTAATGGGAAGACATGCGAGATATGATGGCTGCACGAAATCCCAAAACTTGTGCCGAAACGAACAAACAAGTGGATAACGGAATAAAAACCGTATCGATGGCTGTAAACGACATTTAATGTTGTGCAAAAAAACAACAACGAGGAGGTCGAAAAGCCAACCGCTGAATAGTTAGTGGCCACGCAATCACGCCCACTAACTAGGAGGGAGTAGATGACGATATATCAAATAAGCATTCAATCAAGACCATACGCGTGGCACATATCATCTATCACGAGGAACATGCATTTCGATCTCAACGCAGATAACATGCCCAGTCCAAGACATGCCTAATCATTAAAGCCCAAAGAGGGCCCCGATAACAGATATCTCTGGAGTATCATATCAACTAAGTAGAGCATGTCAAACAAACTACACTGCAGCATGACTCAGTGTCCCAATCAAGGCCTAAAATATTGTTTTATTTCATTGTATTCAAGAGAAGAACTGACTAATCTCAAACATCACAAGTACTCAAAATATATAACGATTTCAAACCCTTTCCAGAAATTGGCAAAGGTTTGCCATTTATAATTTAGGAAAAGATGCTATGTCATACTCAGATATCGTAGCTTTGCAGGACGCAACAATGAAAAATATACACTCATTTTGGCAGTTGCAAATCTACTTAACAGTGAATCTTGTTTACACTCAATTTCTAGCTGTAAGCTATGTAGTGTATTGATGACAACCCATTAAGGAGGAATGTACAATTGAGGATTTTAGAAGAGCGCAAGTAAGACTAAAAGAATGCATGTCAAGGCGGAGTGAACAAGATCAAGGGGAATGAAATTACAAAGAAGATGTAACTATATAGATAGAATTGAATTGGCGAACACCATTACTTCATGTGCATGAGAGATCTGTTGGAGGTAGGAACAGATTTGAGAACACTAGAATTATTAGAAGATAAGGATTTGGATACAAAGCAAGTATTTGAACACATCAACTAAGTTATAGAGCCTCAGATGTTACCATTTCGGATGGACTTGCACCTCCTAATTTCGGATTTAGATGGTTTTTTTTTGTTTTTTTTTAGTTAAACCTCCAGTGGGGAAGGGCAACTATGGGATGCCAGACCTTGTAATCAAATATGTTGAAACACAAAGGTAATCAAGCAAAGAAGCAGTCACTCACCTGGCACGGGGCTAGGAAGTACTTTGCATTTGTTTTTCACCTTTTCTTTGAGAATAGATTTCAATGCTGTCAATTCATTGGGCTTGACTAATTCCTTCATTAGGTTTCAATTTAAAAGTTAATCAATGATCGTAGAAAAGTTAATGCTCAATTCCTATGAAAAGCTACAATACAATAAAATTTTAAGTGTATCATGGCTCATAATTTTGTTGTATGTTTCATTGGGTTAATATTAGAATTGCATTTACATTTAGGGGGGTGTATTGTATCTGAATTTTGTGGGCAATTTAATAAATTTCATGGATTCTGAAAATCCAAGTGTATTCAATTTGGATTTTAAAAAGTCCATAAAAGTCTAGGGGTATTCAATCAGGATTTTAAAAAATCTTTCTGAAATCCACAAAGTCTAGGGGTATTCAATATGGATTTCAGAAAGTCCACAAAAGTTTTAGGGTATTCAAAATATCATTCATATTTATGGATTTGGAAAATCATGGATTCTCATGGACTTTGTAGTGTTAGGTATAAATAACAAAATTCAATAGTTTGCCATCCTCCATATCAAAGATTTCAACGTGAAAAAAAGTCTCCCAAAGTTCTTCCTTGTGCCAGCCGCGAAGAGGTTGGTTCCCATCCTCTTGTTTTCTCGATTCTTTTTCTATCTTTGCATTAGGGTTTGGATTAGGGTCTATAAATCTGGAAGTTGTGTTATTAAATTAGGGTTTATAAACCTTATAGTTTTGTGCTATAACTTTACTCCTTACCCCGAAGTATGTACTGCAGATAAACCAGTGAGGCGGTGAGGTATATAATTAGTATTAACCAGGAATACCTACTTATGAAACGAAACTGGGTCAAAAGTGAAGTTTCCTGGTATATAAAATAGCTTATGAGCTTTTAATTCAAGTTAAGCAAGCACAACCTTGCACCTTCACTGAACTTTAGCACCATATCACCACCCAGTCACCCACAATCTCTTTGGACATGACTTGACAATTTATACGTGTCCATACCAGGACTTTATGGTGGCTGATGCAAGAGCTCTACAGAAAAGCAATTCAACTTTAATATTTGCTCCCAGCAGCTTAAAGTTAATAAAGTGCTTTAATAGTCTACTGAAACTGAAATTAGTGTTGATGTTTATTACCATAATGGCAAGTTCCACACCTCTCTTCCTCTTTCCCTGTAATTAGATGGGCCTCTCAATATAAGTGACGAACTGATCCCAGTCTTCACAATGTCAGACTTCAGAGCATCTTTAATTTCATTGATGCATTCAAACCAAATACTCGACTAAAGCTGTAAATTAGGGTTTATAAATCGTTGTGTTATATATGATGATTTTAGTATATTTGGTTGGATCATTATGGCTTACAATCCCTTGCATATTTGTTTTTTACGCTGGTTATCTTCTCATGTATGTTTTTGATGGTTAATTGGATCATATATGCTATATATATGATATTTTGCTATAGTTGGTTGCGTATGACTAGATTTATGTAACTATGGTTTTGACTTCCATGTGTTTGGATCATGTATCTCTCACTTTTGTTAATTATATGCGGACGTTTTTTTGTTTCATCACTATTTACCAACTTCTTTTTTATCTTGCAAATAATTAGAAATCTGTAAAAGTCGTTCATACAAAGTCCGTGGATTTTCATAAATCTCTAGAAAGTATGTAGCAAAAGTCTATAGATTTAAGAAATGAGCAGAAGTCCGTGGACAATTTAAAGAGTCAGTGGACAATTTAAAGAGTCCGTGGACTTTTCAAATTATTTATCAATTCCATAAGAATCCATATACAATACACCCCTCTTATTGTTTATCGATATGGATTTGAAGAGTGTTATCGAGTTTTCTTATTATGTAGTTAGTCGTTGCTACATACTAAATTGGTACCAAGTCACTGCTCATGTGCATCTTAATTAGCCAAAGAGAACATTATGAATCGTGACTTTCCTAACTTAATTCGAGCATATACATTTTTTTTAATATGAGTGTTTAAATAAAATGCATTAGATTTCTTTATGCTTTTTAATTTTTTTTTTCTTTTAAAACCTTAGTTGTAAGAAGTCCTTATTAAAGCATTGGGGTGTTAATCGGTTTGGTCGGTTCAAAGTTGGACCAAAACCAAACCAAGAATTCGGTTCTCGGTTCGGTTCGGTTTTCACATTTATCAAATAAATAACCAAAGCGATCGGTTCGGTTCCGGTTCGATTATTTTTGGTTTTTTCCCTTTTTATTCATTTTCTTTTATTTATTTTCTGCTACTACATACAACCGAGTTGGCTCTAGTACAAAGGGAATAAGTCAAAACTACAAAAAATGGAAAGAAGGAAATGAAGTTTGGTTTGCAAAGGAAGAAAACCCAGAGACAGAAACAGAGAGAGTATAAATAAAATAAAAGAGAGAGAGAAAGAAAGAAAGCAGTAAAGGGAAAACAAATGCCAGATGAACATAGAGAGTTTCAAGGCTCCAACTATTCATTTATAGAGAATTTTTTCTTGCCTATTTGTCTTGATAATTCCATAAGATTAAAATTTTTTTGTCCCGTCTCTCATATACACAATACTATAACATCATATAAAAAACTATAACCATAACTACATTGTTTGCATCTTAATCTATTTCCACCACACCCATGTGATGATCTGAACAAGACCAAAATCTTTTATGACAATTCCACAAGTCTCGTAATTTCATCCTGCAAGAAGTTTTTTTTTATCAAATCAGAAGTGTCGAAGTTTTCGTCATCGCCATTGCTCATCTTTGTTGCAAGCAAGCAAGTGAAAATTTTGGTTTTCTTCAACAAGATTGAGTCAAACTCTGTCTTTCCTTCTCAACTTGCAAGTGGTTGGATAGAGAGAGAGTGACAGTTAAAAAAGAGAAAAAAATGACATTAATAAAGAAAGAGAAGTTGGGTAGGAGGGGAGAGGTGGGTGGGGCTTAAATAAGATAGAGAAGGTAGGCTTTTTCAACTCTTTCTCCGAATGAGGCATTAAGAAAAGGTGAAAGTGGGAGTTAAGAGAGAGGGTGGGGACGTGGAGTGCATTGGAATGAGGTGAGAATTTAAATAAGAGTGGGTTGGTGGGGGATTAAATAAGAGATAGAGGGTTAGGGGATTAAAAACAAGAAAATGGAAAGGGTTTGGTTTGGTTCGGTTGTTTCGGATGTGTGAAAAACAAAAACCGAAACTGAACCAAACCAACTCGATTCGGTTTTCTAATATACGGTTTCGGTTTTTCTCGATTTGGGCTTTTTCGGTTATATTTCGATTCGGTTCGGCAGGTTTGATCAGTTTTCAGTAACCAATTAACACCCCTATTTATCAATGCATCACATTCAAAAAACATTAAAAAAAACAAGTCTCATACTTACAGTAAAGATTTTTCTGATTTTGATGCACCATAATCAATAAGTGGTAGTTCTCCAAAACATGCTCATATCACTAGAGCTTTCTTGCCATTGGAACATTGATGCAGGAGGATTTCTAGGGTTCCTAATTTAGTTTTCTAGGGTTCCTAATTTCGGTTTTTAGGGTTCTTAATTTTCTCTCAAAGTTATTTACTAAATAACTTATTCCTAATCTTTCAATTTAATTAGGAGTATTTTTAGTTTCCTTTTAGGATTAGGCTTTATTTTTTCTTTTAGGAATAGACTGTTTGTTATTTTAGTATTTAATTCTATTTTTTCTTTTAGGAATAGACAGTTTTCTTTTAAGATTAGGCTTTACTTTTTCTTTTAAGAATAGACTGCTTGTTATTTTAGTATTTGATTCTAATTTTTCTTTTAGGAATATGATGTTTATTATTCAAGTTATTTGAGCATTATAAATAGAGCTCTTCCTTAATATTGTAATAAACCTTTGATTTGATAATTTTAATTGAACATTAGAGTATTTCTCTGTATTTTTGGTAATTTTCTTGTGTTCTTCCCTGTGAATTATCTGTTAGAACTAGCCTGCAGGATAATCCATATTCTGCCCGGCGTCAGTTGGTATCAGAGCTTCAACATCTTCTTGGGGTGAGAATTCATCAGTTTCTATGGCTGGTGGTCATGATCGTGGTCGTCGCGGGCAGGTTCTGAACGAGGAAGCCCCAAATCGGGATCGTAACGTTAATAATATGATGATTGAGGATTTATAGTGGCAAGTTGCATAGTTAACCCAGCGTCTAACGGCGCAGGATTTCGATGATCGTGAGATGGAAGATCACGATTCTGATTCCAGTTTCGAAACCCGTATCACAATCGTGTTCGACTCTGGGAGCGTCGTGGTCGGGAGGATCGTCATGGAGACCTCGGTTTTAGAGTGGATCTGCCCGAGTTTTCTGGTACGTTACAGGCCGAAGGATTCTTTGATTGGTTGAATGAAGTAGAGCGTATTTTTGAATATAAGGAAGTCCCAGATCGCGTCAAGGTGAAATTGGTCGCCATCAAACTCAAAGGCAGAGCATCTGCGTGGTGGGAGCAGTTGAAGCGAGCACGAGACAGACAGGGCAAGGCTAAGATCACTGATTGGGAGAAGATGAAGAAGAAGATGAAGGGTCACTTCCTTCCTTTCAGCTACACTCAACCCTTATTTCAGCAACTTCACTCGTTGAGGACTGTTTTTTAAGCATACCAGTGTGCACTTGCTGTGGAAAAACAACAGAGCAGGATGCCAATAATCAACAATGATCAAAGCGGTAATTTGTCCAAGAAAGATGTATTGTCTCGCCTGAGAGAGCTGGTGAAACTAAACCCGTCTTGCAGTGGAAAACTTGGTGATTTCTGAAAAGAATTGCTTGTAACCGATGCATAAGGTAAGCCAGAATGTTCGAGTAAAGCTCCCTTACTATGATTCTCACCATCATTTAACTGACCTTCACCCAAAGAATAAGGACTAGGTGGATATATGTTCCTACCAGTAACTCCCATCTCATTTACTGCGTCAAGGGGATTGGTCTGGTTTTTCGTAACCTCATTGGATTGTATTAGCTGGGGTTCATCGTAAGTAGTAGGATAGTGGTTCTTCTCTTCTTCCTTGTGATTATTACTAAGATGTTTTGGCTCTTGGTGTCATGAATCATAGGACAAATAAAATGCCTGATCCTCGGCAGATTTTTGCACTCTTTCTGCATAATATGCATTGTGACTATCGTCTGAAAGAGTAGTAGCATGTGATCCACTCGAAGAACTTAGCTCAGTGATCTTGGATGAAACAACTGTTTTGCTGTCGCTGGTTGCTACTAACCCATGAGAACCTTGGGTAGAGACAATGTCTCTTTCTGATGTGGCCACTCCATCTGAATGAAGAAGCCTATCACATTGAAACTCTTGCGATTGTTTCTCATATTGATCAATAACATTAGACTGCAACTAGCCAGTTGATGCAGGCTTTTTTACCTGTCCTTCTGCCTTTTTCTTACAGAACTCTTTCAATCATTTTTTTCTAGCTTCGAGATGCCCTTGCTCACTCATGATCATTGGCCTCCTGTTCTGCTGTTTTTCCACAGCAAGTGCACGCTGGTATGTTGTAGAAACGATCATCAACGAGTGAAGTCGCTGAAATAAGGTTTGAGTGTAGCCGAAAGGAAGGAAGTGACCCTTCATCTTCTTTTTCATCTTCTCCCAATCAATGATCTTGGCCTTGCCTTGCTTGTCTCGTGATCGCCTCAACTGCTCCCACCACGCAGATGTTCTGCCTTTGAGTTTGATGACGACCAATTTCACATTGACACGATCTGGGACTTCCTTATACTAAAAAATAAGCTCTAATTCATGCAACCAATCAACGAATCCTTCGGCCTGTAACGTACCAGAAAACTCGGGCAGATCCACTCTGAAACCACGGTGCTCTCAGAGTCGAGCACGATTGTGATACGGGTTTTCGAAACTGGAATCAGAATCATGATCTTCCATCTCACAATTACCGAAATCTTGCGCCGTTAGACGCTGGGTTAACTCTGCAGCTTGCCTCTGTAAATCCTCAATCATCACATCCTGAACGTTATGATCACGGTGTGGGGCATCCTCGTTCGAAACCTGCCCACGACGACCACCACCACCAGCCATGGAAATTGATGAAATCTCACCTCAAGAAGATGTTGAAGCTCTGATACCAACTGACGCTGGGCAGAATAGCGATTATCCTGCAGGCTAGTTTCAACAAACAATTCACAGGGAAAGAACACAAGAGAATCGCCCAAAAAACACAGAGAAATAACTCTAATGTTCAATTAAATTATTCAAATCAAAGGTATCCTACAATATTGAGAAAGAGCTCTATTTATAGTGCTTAAATAACTTGAATAATAGGCAGCCTATTACTAAAAGAAAAAAGTAGAATCAAATACTAAAATAACAAACAGTCTATTCCTAAAAGAAAAAGTAAAGTCTAATCCTAAAAGGAAACTAAAAAAACTCTTAATTAAATTGAAAGACTACAAATAAATTATTTAATAAATAACTTTGAGAGCAAATTAAGAACCTTAGAAACCCAAATTAGGAAAGAGATCATGGTTTCTTGCCATTTTTGCGCTGATCTGCCAACTCAAGGTATCTCAGAGCCAACAACGTGCTATCTGACAACTCATCATCATCTGACTTGGATCCTCCTGCATCAATATCATAGAGGACATATTGACTTGGGTACCAGTGAAATATTTTGTTTGGTTTAGGCGTGTAAACAAGACTTTCCACAAGTTGCTTACTACTAGTGCTGTTTTTGGTTAGAAGCACCTTAGCCGAGCGATACAAAATGATACAATTACTGTATTATATCATTGTACAATCACGCTTTCAATGCATTTGATGAGATTCATGTCAAGAAATAATCACTCTTTGAAGCCTCATTATCATTGTAAAATTACGCTTTCAATGCATTTGAAGAGATTCATGTCAAGAAACATTCTTGGAATACATTCTTTCCCAACAACAAACAATTCAGCAATGTTTTATACCTTCATGACCATGCATGCTATGCTTCCGTTTTGTCTTTAATCCAAAATGTGCTAATGTTATTCTTAACTCATGAACTTGTACTGTGAATTGGATTGTCTGCAGAGGATTACCTTAAAACAGTTTGTCGTAATGATGTAAGGTTATTTAAAAGTTTTGTAGGTTTTCTATTAACTTATTCAGGTTTTCAAATTGGATGGATCGACTGTGGATGCCCTAAGAGTGTAACGAACAATAAAATGTATGACTTGGATCATGGATTGATGTATCATGTATGTGCCAAAGTTATCTATACATTCAACCACCTCCAATAACAATTTGTTTTTTGGACCCATCATAAGATTATGAACCATCTCGAAGAACAATCAATATATTGTACCGTAATTGGTGGAGAAAAGCAAAAGAACACGTAAAAACCTGGTCTTTCTCAAAACACACAATTTTGTTCTTTTATTTAAGTCTTGAATGAGGAGATCGAGTTGCCAATGAGTCCACGAATAACTTCAGCTTCTATTGAATCTCTGTTTAGCAAATATAAAAATCAGTAAAACCATTTGGAATACCTACTTTTCGAGCCATAAATTGCCCCAAAACATACTCTATGCTTCTTGGGATACATATAGTATAAAGTTGATATAATGGCGCCACAGAACAATTTTTCAGTTAGGCGTGTATACTACTATAGTATAATCCCAAGCCTTGTTGTTAGTATTATCTCGTAAATCAAAATAATACTGTTATTGCAAACATCCATATTTAAAGACATGCACCCTCCAGTGAAAGGGGTGTGAAGTGATTCACCCCTAAATCAAGCTCATCTTACATGATTTATTGAAAATGACCATCCATATTGCAAATAAAGGACGCGGTTTCTCAGCATTACATACTATTGCCTCTTACATTGCAATGATCAACACATGCACACACACATACTAAGTTCGCACACAACAAAAAAATCAGTTTATGAGTGAGTGTATATATGCTCTCTGAAATTCTACTGCACAATATTTTCTAACCATGATGCACCACGGCCTCCTTTACATTAGTTGATCGTCACATTGGTTCTGCTTGCTCCACCTAATAAAATCCCAACACATGGTAATTGTTATTAGTGGATGTTAACTTGTGAAGGAAGTTATCAGAGAAGAATCTTAGCAATGCCATATACAAGGCAATGCCTAGTTGTCAAAACAAACTAACACACTAAGAGACTTAGAAACAGATTAACTAACATCTTCATAGCTAATTACACTTAACATCCCCCCTCAAACTAAGCGTAGAGACATCGACTACTCTTAGTTTGTCGCGCAGCAACAAGAACCTGGAGTTACCAAGGGCCTTTGTAAAGACATATGCAACTTGATCAGCTACTGAAATGTGAAGAACATGAATGAGTTTTCGAGCAACTTTCTCACGCACAAAGTAAACATCTAGCTCAATGTGCTTAGTCCTAGAATGAAGAACATGATTGGCACTAAGCATGACAGTACTCTTGTTGTCACACCAGATAGTAGGAGTGTTACAACTAATCTTCAGCTCAGAAAAAAGAAATTGCAACCATATAAGTTCAGCCGTAATAGCAGCAAGACTTCGATACTCTGCTTCACTGCTACTTCTCGAGACAATGCTCTGTTTCTTTGATGACCAAGAGATTAGATTGTGTCACGCCCCGACCCGCCACGGGAATCGCAGCGTGTCGATGCATGAACTAACACGTACACAGGCGGATCGTAACCGGCCACAACATCATAATATAACACATTCTTGATACGAGAATCAAACGGAAATAAAACTACGCTAAAGTTTGAACAAAATAAATATATTTGATTCGCCCCGCCAGAGTCATAGCGACAAAACCAGTATACAAACATCTAGTATAGCAATATAGTACATTTGAAACACAGAGGAAGCAAAACATACTCGTATAGGGTGGACACAACCAAAAAGCACAAAACGCGCCTACAACGGAAACAAGGGTCTACGTGCCACGATCAGCAGGAACACCAACACTGCCTGCACTCCAATAGAAGCACACCCCTTGCGGGGTCAGCAAAGCACAAAGCTAGCTGGTGCGAGCGAACTAAATACAAATAACGAAATACTATACCAGAAAAATTCATGCCAAACAATAAATGATAAATAACAAGTTCTAAAGACTAAATCACACCGTGTCTCTAAAGATAATATTTCTAAGTTCAAGCAACAACACAAACATTTCAGATTCAACAATAACTACCAGTTTACGATATATGCCGATCATTACACGTGATTCAAACATGGTAAATATCAAGCAATGGAAATAAAGACAATCTCATAATTCTTCCTAGTCTCCTAGGTATAGCAATCAGGTTGAAACCAAAAATCCTGTAAAATTCTGTATAAGTGTCTCATATCGTAGGTATCCGCATACCCTACGAATGTGTCTCACCCAGACACATCCCACAACGTGCACCAGTACCACTTCGGGCTTGTTTGTATCCTAATGGGGTGCCATCTGCCAGGATACAAACCCAAACATCCCGAACGACTGGCCTAACACGGCCAACCTAACATAATCAAAATCAAGCGCGCTGGGAGGGAAAGCGAGTAATCTCCAAAGCACGTCCTCCGGGACCCGTCCTACTGCATTCTATAGTGGCAAGTGCGTGCGGGAGCTCACCGCACCTCAGCAAGCTTGCCACATGCAATAGCGTCCACAATGTCAGGTGCGAGTCATCTCAAGCACCATCCAACTCACGATGCAAGCAAGCTCCTAAGCATCGGCACAACATGCATTATAGCGGGGTAAAGACACTTATACTACTATCCACATGCATAAATGACGAGTCTGTACATAACTAAAGGTACAGACGTGCAATCATAAACAATCCGGCAATTTTTATAAAACCACGACTATGCCAGGGTCCCAACATGACCTAATTCACCACAATAAATTTATTCGAGTCGATTATCATACATGCTCAAGACTCGAAAATCCACGGTAAAACATGATATGCTATGCAAACTCGAAAACAAAGCATACAAGTCTCATTTCATTACACCAAAGCCTAATCACACCAAAATTACTATTCGATTTCATTCAAGTATATCATGCTTTCCGAAAATCCAATGCATAATTCATTCACACATAACTAACACAATCCTCGAAATATCTGAAAACTCCGAATTTCGGATTTGGATTCAATTATACACAATTGACGGTATAATGTAAAAATTCAATTCAGGATTTCACATAATTATTTTATCCAAATAAATATTATAATTCCACTCACCTGGGCGGAATGGATTTTCAAAACCCAATTCCTACCGGTCGAAGCTCTAAACACGCAAAACCACGAATGCGGGACCACGAAAATTCTAAAACTGCAAGGCGAACTCGAAAATGAGTAAACTAGCCGAAAACTAGAATAAATAAATAAATACAATCGGCGCGCGACTGAAAGAAAAACTTACATGCAATAGGAATTCGGCAACCACCCCGCCGAAACCCAAAGTTTGGCGAAAACGTGCCGAAACCCTCCTTACTCCGGTCTGATCGCCTCCAAACCGCACAACAGGCCGGAAATGGGTCTAAGAACCCTCAGAGTCACGAATGTGAGGCTCACCCACGCACCCAAAACCCGGATTCACGCCGAGGAACCCTCCAAACAAACATGCACCCTGATTTTTTGAAAAATTTTCGGCCAACCCCAAAACAACCTTGCATGTCGGTTCTAAGGGCTCCCAAGGACGCCACCAAGGCCCCAACACGGCTGATCGGAGCTATGAAAACCGATCAAACCCCAAACCCAAATGAAAACTGATTTTTTTTTTCGAAAAAAACAACCGAGAAATGAAGAGGGAATGCAGAGAGGAATAAATCAGGAGGAGGAGGTGAGCTTTGGGGGAGAAAAATCGACAAACACCACCGTTTTGCTCGCTGGGGACGAAGAGGGCGAAGGAAACCTCGCACTCTGCAAGAAAAAAAAGAAAAGGAAAAAGAAAGAAGGAAGGGGGGGGGGGGGTCGTTTTGTCTCTTAAAGGGTGGGTGGCTATGTGCCCCCACCACTTCTACTGAGTACACCCCGCCCAAAAATCTTTATTTTTTTTAAACGCAGGTATTACAGATTGGCACCCAAGTAGACACAATAGCCAGAAGTAGATCATCTGTCAGTGGGATCAGATGCCCAATCTGCATCGCAATACCCATTCAATTGAAAGGAAGGAGTGAGAACTATGTGTAGTCCAAAATTAGATGTAGCATTGAGATAACGTAGTATTCTTTTCACTACTCTCCAATGCGATTCAAGAGGGTTCTGCATGAACTGACAGACTCTATTCACAGAGTAAGCAATTTCTGGTCTGGTTATTGTAACATATTGTAAAGCACCAACTAAGCTTCTATACAATTGAACATTTTGAATTGGATCACTTCCAGTAGCAAATAGTTTCTCCCCACCACTCATAGGAGTAGGTAAACCATTTGCAAATTGCATCTTAGCACGACACAAGAGATCATTGATATACTTAGACTGAGATAAGAACAAACCATTGGTAGTGTGTTGGACTTGAATACCAAGGAAGTAGTGAGCAGGTCCCAAATCTTTCAAGGAGAATTGGGCATTCAGTTGATGAATCAACTGTGATACATCATGTGAATTGGCACCAGTGACAAGTATATCATCTACATACACCAAAAGAAATATAGGAGAAGGAGAATGTCTGATGAAAAGAGACGAATCAGACTTGGTAGAGGCAAAACCAATCATGTGTAGAGTATGTTTTAGTTTATCAAACCAGGCCCGGGGAGCTTGCTTCAGTCCATACAAGGCCTTGTGGAGCTTGCAAATAGCATTGGGACGAGAAAGATCGATGAAGCCAGGAGGTTGCATCATGTATACCTCTTCTTGGAGATCTCCATTCAAAAATGCATTATTGACATCTAGTTGAGACACTGACCAACCATATGTGACAGCCAAGGAGAGTATGATTCTGATAGTAGTAGGCTTAACAACTGGACTGAAAGTCTCTGCATAATCAAAATCAGCTACCTGTTGAAACCCTCGAGCCACCAAGCGAGCTTTATATCTGTGTACTGATCCATCTGCATTTTCCTTGATCTTAAAAAGCCATTTACACCCTACAATGGACCTATCCTGTGGAAGATCGACTAGTGACCATGTATTGTTCCTCATTAAAGCCAAGTATTCATCTTGCATAGCAGAGAACCAATGAGGAGTTTCTAAAGCTTCAATCAAGTTGGAAGGCTCAGCGGAAGTCAGGTACACCTTAGGCTTATGAATACCAGCTTTCGACCTAGTAACCATTGGATGTCCAGGTGCAATACTAGGTATAGCAGTAGGAGCAGGGCTAAAAGTAGGACTGGGATTAGTAGTAGTATTTGGATGTAACACTGAAGTAGGCGAATGAACCATTGGATTATGAGAAGAAGCATTACTAAACTTGGATGATTGACTGTCAGTATGTGTAGAGGACAAAGTAATGTTAGCAGGAGTAGTAGTAACTGATGTTGAAGTAGATGGACTAGTACACCACTTAGCATAAGGAAAATGATTTTCTTTGAACAAAACATCTCTAGAAATGTAGATACGACCAGTAGATGAAGGACATTTATAACCTTTATGTTGTAGGCTATAACCATGAAAAATACATTCAACTGACCTAAACTGAAGTTTATTGGAATTATAAGGTCGTGTGTTGGGGAAACATGAACAACCAAAAACTTTTAGAGTATGATAATCAGGGATCTTGTGGTAAAGAATTTCAAATGGAGAATGACCCTTAAGAACAGTAGATGGAACTCTATTGAGAAGAAAGACTGATGTTTTAACAGCTTCATCCCAGAATTTCATGGGAAGTGAAGCAAGAGCAAGAAGAGTAAGAGCTGACTCAATAATGTGTCTATGTTTCCTTTCAGCAACCCCATTTTGCTGATGTGTAGTTGGGCAAGCAAGTCGATGACATACTCCATGTTGACTGAGAAAGTTTGAAAAAGACCTATACTCCCCTCCCCAATCAGATTGAACACATTTTATAGCAAGTCCAAATTCTAATTCAACCTGAGCTTTGAACTTAGGGAAGGTTGAATATGCATCTGACTTGTTTTGTAGAAGAAAAACCCAAGTGAATCGACTGTATGCATCAATGAAATGTATGTAATACTTGTAACCACAAGAAGATATAGTGGATGCAGGACCCCATAGATCAGTGTGAATGAGTTCCAATGGTTTGCTATACATAGTAGAAGAAGAAGGAAATGGAAGTTTATGTATTTTTCCCAAGCAACAAGAAGTACACAAATCCTCATTGATAGTAGTAGGTACAACAATATTACAACTGGTAAGTATTTTCTGTACAAGAGGATAAGAGGGGTGACCTAGTCTAGCATGCCAAAGAGACAAGGAGGATGAAGACTTGATGGTAGTTGTATTGACACAAGCATTATTACTAACTGAGATGCTTTGATCGCTACAAACTGGAATACTTGTTGGAATGCTTTGATTGCTTGCTGAGACTAGTATGCTTGCTAACTGGAATGCTGAGACTAGTATGTTTGCTGGGACTAGAATGCTTGCTAACTGGAATGCTACTGACTGGAATGCTAGGACTAGGATGGTTGCTGAAATGCTGACTAACTGGAATGCTGAGACTGGCATTATGAGATTCTGACTTAGCAAAGGACTTGGGCTTTGAATCAGCAAGATGCATCGATGGGAAGACATATAAACCTCGTTTAAGCTTCCCTTCCAGGAGGATTTGGTGTGTGACCTGATCCTTGACAAAACATAGATCAGGATGAAACTCAAAGAAAACACTATTGTCCTTTGCAAACTTAGAAACACTTAACAAGTTCTTAGTTAATTTAGGAACCTGAAGAACATTCCTAAGATGCATTACTCTAGTTGAATTGAAAGATTGTAAAGTTGATTGACCATTATTCTCAATGTGCAGTGCAGTACCATCTCCAACAAATAATTGTTCATTGCCATGATAAGGATTAGAAGATATCAGACTCTGAGTATATGGAGTGCAGTGGTCAGTAGCCCCGGAATCAGGGTACCATCTACCATCAGGAGGTGTAGAAGCAATACATGGAGATTGTGACTCAGCTCTCCAACTAGGATGAATAGGCTGATTAGTGGAAGCAGAGAAAACATGATGAGGAGTTGATTGAGATGGTGTGCCTGATGAAGATGTCTGTGAAGTAGAGTTCCATGGATTTGAAAAATTACTGTCAAATTTGTTATAGCATTTGAATGCAAGATGTCCTACTTTCCCACAAATCTGACATTGTGGCCGATTTGAATGGTAACCAGATCCAGATCCAGATGGTCTAACTCCTCTACCAGATCCAGACTTTGCTCCTCTTGTTGAAGATGGATTGAATGGTGCTCTGGACTGAGGTCTCCAACCTTGTGAGTTTGATACAAATGATCTAGGTGAGGGTTTGTATGATGTATGAGCCATGTTTATGGAACTAGATACATCAAGATCTTTGAAATGTCTTTCTATTCTTGATTCTTGAGCAAGTAAAAGAGACTCGATCTCAACTACATTGTAATCTTGTGACCTAGAGCTCACTGATACTACAAAAGTATCATACGACTGTGGCAATCCATCAAAAATGGCATTAACTTGATCTTTTGAAGAAAGTTGATGCCCTACGGATGCAAGTTGATCAATGATGGACTTGAGTTTCAGTAGATATTCATTGATAGAAAGGTCTCATTTCTTGAAGTTTTGTAGCTGAGTTCTAAATTGAGAGATCTTGGCCATAGTTTGAGAGTTGAAGAAGGTTTCAAGAGTATACCAAATGTGTTCGGAGGTTTCGCAGCCTACTAACCTTGTAAGCGGTGACTCAGGCATTGAAGAGAGGAGCCATGAAAACAGGAGTTGATCTTGTTGCTCCCAGTTGAGAAATTCTGGATTGACACTATTGTTTGCTTGATCTTCATTGGTGAGAAATCTTAATGGAGGTGAAGCTTTCTCAATGAATTTCTGAAGTTTATGCCCTCTAATTGTTGCCAACACTTGTTGTTTCCACAACAAGTAGTTGTGTTCATTCAACTTCACAGACAAAGAATGTGTAAACATTATTTGTCTTGAATCCACCATGGCAGACTTTGTAACTGGCGTAGTATTGGAAGAAGTTGACACTGCCATTACTACTGAGAGAAGTTGAAATGAAGAAGACAAAGAAAAGGGAAATGAAAAAGCTCTGATACCATGTTAGTTTGTGAAGGAAGTTATCAGAGAAGAATCTTATCTGTGTTTTTAATTACTGGAAATGTACAGGTTACATTGCTTATATAGACAACTCTAGCAATGCCACATACAAGGCAATGCCTAGCTGTCAAAACAGACTAACACACTAACAGACTTAGAAACAGATTAACTAATATCTTCATAGCTAATTACACTTAACAGTGGATCACCGTTAACTAACTATAAGACTGATAGTAACTATTATAAAAATTAGAATTAAATGGTTGTAGAAGAAGCATTGGCAGGGTAACCTGGTAGTGATTGCGGGTGGTGCGTATATATCCGCCATCTCGAGACAACGGAGACAGGCACTTTTGTCAAAAAGGTGGCTCCCTATGTGAACAGGCAAGTTAGAATGGAATGAAGCAGTTATTTGAGCCTCAAAGTAACGAACTGCCTCCAAAATGCATATATAAACTCCCTTCCCTATTACAGATTCCTTTGCTCCCCTTGTTTCTGCCCTGTCTCAGAAGAAGGTATGAAGAAGAACCTGCTATATAGTTTTTTAGAGATTAGTTGTTTTCATGGTTAATTATCTTCTTCAATGCCTTTTTTATTTTTATCTTGATGCGAGTATTACATGTTTTTTTTTTATAAATTGTTGAACTCCTATTTAAACTTTCATCAATCTCTTGAGTTTTGTTATTTTTTAACATACAAGTTCATGTTTATGTTCTTGTTCAAAATTTTCTAACACAAAAAGTGTATATAGTTTGCATTCTTTAAGAATTTGTGTTCTTGTTCATAACCTCACTTTTTAAAGGCTTGCAAGCACAAAGGAAGTTAGCCTAATTAAGATCCTAAATTTTTTTTTTGGTTGGTGGTTTAATATATCTATATGGAGTTTTTTTTTTTAACCTGTTCGTATCATCTAATAATTGTGATGGGTTTTTTTACCCGTTCACAGTCTCTAATAATTGTGATCAATTGGCTAATTTGTGTTTATTGTCTGTATTCCTTCTTTTAGGCTTTCAAGCATTGAGGAATCCACTCAGGCTTCCTTCATTGCCAACACAATCGACATGGGAAGCAAAAGTCATCAAACAATGGCTGTGGAGACTACTATCTTGCCACCAGAGGTTATAGAGGAGATACTGACTTGGGTCCCAACAAAGCCTCTCGTCAGGTTCAGGTGCATAAGCAAACATTACCAAACTTTACTTACTAGTAAAAGTTTTGTTAAGAAACACCTCAGCCGAGCAAGTCAAAATGATGAAAATCATAGTTTCATTTTCCAAACCGGAAGTTTGAATGACAAACAACATTACCTTTTGTCTAATGGAACATTGAAGGAAGCTGTAGAGCTTGATAGTTCGTACATAAGAAATAATGCATTAGTGGTGGGATCTTCTAATGGATTGATTTGTCTTTCTCATAAGCATTACTCTAATTATGGCTCGGTGATCTCCCTTTGGAATCCTCTCATTAACAAATATAAGAGGCTCGAGCAACTTGAAATCCAAATTCAACTACCAGTTGGTAGAATAAAAGACAATCTTGTTACTCTTGGGTTTGCTTTCCACCCTACCATTAACGAGTACAAGGTGGTTAGATTTGTGGAATTTGAAGATCATGGCAACAAAGATTTCACAGATTATCATAGTAAGGTTGAGGTATACAGTTTGAGTACAGACTCCTGGAGTACATTAGGAGATATTCCATATCGTCCTACAATGACAACGTCTGTTGCAATGATGAATGGAGTTATTCATTGGACTTCAAGACGTGAGAATACATTAGTGTCCAGATGCGAGAATATGTATTATGAAAATCATCATGCATTGATTCTTGCTTTCAACATGGCTGAGGAGAAGTTTCTTGAGGTGCCAGTGCCTGATAGTTTAGAACGCGTTGATGTGTCGGAGGTGTTTCTTCGGGAGTTCCGAGGATACCTTTCAATGTTTGTTGGAGTTGCAGGGAAAGGGAATGAGTTGTGGATTATGACGAACTATGGTGTGAAAGAGTCATGGACTCATATGTTCACAATTGCATATAAACCGTGTCCTAACTATCCAGTAGATATCTTAAAGAATGGTGATATTTTGCTCAGAGAAATGCACTGTCGGATGCATAAAGACGTTTTGTTCTCATACAATTCAAACAGCAACACATTTATGAGGATTCAAATACGTGGGCTTGAAAAGGAAGTTCAAAAGAATGCAGTTTAGTGGAATTTGAATACTCATCTGACATTATTCTTCATCTAGGTCATGAACTATGAGGCGAGAGGACAATGGGAGGGCGAGAAAGAAAGTAGCAGAAACGAATTAATAAAGGATACAATACTCCTGCAGTTTTTTGTTTATTTGACATTGTTCACCAATTACTTCATCACCTAAATTGTTTGTGGGGAGCTTTGTGTCTTTCTTTTAGTAAGACTTGATCTTTAAACAGTTATATGGTCAGCATAAATTGTGGGCTGTTTTCACCCTGCTATTGATACCATGGACGTATCTTGGCACTTGGCATAGTCCCTCTTCATGGCTGGTAATGTTTTAGAATTACAGTGTTTACGTATCTAATTCAGTGGATATGCATCTGATATCCAATATCTTACAATTGATTCAAGAATTCAGAAATTACATAACATGCTAACTTGTCAACAATAGCAGCCAAGTGACTATAGCTCGTGCCAAGATTCATTTTATTCCCATCGATACATGAAGATTATGGTGGCGCATCAAAGATTGGAATTATAGTAGGTTAAAAAAAAATTGATATTAAAATAACATTATAGTAGGTTAAAATTTACAGAGATTGGAATTTTTTTTCCTTAGGAGAATTCCCCTGAGAACAAAAATTCAATATTTCGAATTTCAAAAGATATTTTGGTAAATTTAAAATAGAAAATATTTCGTGAAATTTTGACATATTTTCGAGAAATCACATTCATTGATCACATCATATATATACAAATAAGAGTTATGCGAATTTCCAACACCCAAGTTTTCTTTTCAAGAAGATAATCCACAACGACAAAATTCTCTCAGTTCTGATCAACAAGTGAAAGCGCTCTCAAAACAAAATGACACATTCTACAGACCCTCTACCTGACAACAATCAAGACAATCCTTTCGCTGGAGAAACTGAGCTACCAATAGTGCACATCACAGACCCATAAACAAACATCAGAACAATCATGCCTGACTACAAAAAGCCACAACCCGAGGTGCTCTAACATCCCAAACACCGAGAGGCACCACCACGGACCCTCGTGTAGACTTGCTCATGGACCAAATGGGCCATATGATCACAATGGTGAAAAAGCTCACCCAACGGTGCGCTCGATCTGCCGACCCCGTTCAAGCAACACCCCGACAAAACTCGACTAACGAAGTTCCTGTAGAACCACGACAGGTAAATCTCAAAAGCAGTGAACCACTTAGTCGAATTAAACTTCAAAGCCACAAACAACGAAGTCGAGTATGAAGCAATGATAGCCGAATTACAATTGGCCAAACACCTCGTAATAAAAGTAGTTAGCATTTTCATTGACTCCAAGTTAGTGGTCAATCAGTTGAACGGCGAATTCCAAGCCAAAGACGATCGGCTGAAAGTCGATTACCAGAAGACAAGTGAGTTGATTGAAAGCTTTAAAATTGTAAACGTTCAATGATGCACAAGAGCGAAAAATGACAAAGCTGACAGCTTGGCCAAAGAGGCATCATGAGCTGAAGAAACTAATAATCCATTCGTCACAGTACATGAAACTCAATACTGGAGAACCAAGCGGAAGAAACATGTAGAACAAATCAGGAAAACAATTGGATGACCCCAATCCCGTCATACATATAAAGCAATACACAACCAGCAAATAAAATGGAGCCTCGTAAACTATGGAATAGAGCAGCGCTATACACACTGATTAACGACATACTCTACAGAAGGTCTGCCACAAGTCCGATGCTAAGATGCCTTACACAGCTAGTGACACCATTTATGTCATACGAGAAGTAAACTTCAGCATATGCGGGAACCATCCAGAAGGGAGAACATTAGCTCATAAAGCCTTGACATTGGGATATTACTGACTGACAATACAAAAAGACGCAAATGAGGTAGTTCGGAACTGTGACAAATGTCAACGATTCACTCAATACAGTCACATGCCAGGCCAAAACCTAATCACAATGAGTAATTCGTGGCCATTTGCAAAATGGGGAATGGACATTGTAGGACCACTTTCAATATCCGACAGAAAGAAATTCCTCTTCATGGCAATAGACTACTCCAATTGGGTAGAATTAGAACCATTGGCAAAGATTGGAAAAGTTCAAATTGAAAACTTTCTCTAGAAGGACATAATATGCATATTTGGAATCCCAAGAGTAATTGTCGCTAACAATGGAAGCTTCGAAGGCAAGAAAGTCAAAAAATGTGTGAAAACTTAAATATCAAACAACACTTCTCAGCACGCACCAACCCAAAAGCAAATGGACAAACAGAGGTGACCAACAGAACAATCCTAGAAGCAATAAAATAGAAGCTCGAAGCATAAAAAAGGAACTCCGATCGAAGAAACGACGTTTGCTCTAGCATATGAATATGAGGCAATGGTACCAGTAGAAATTGGCATGCCAACATTAAGAACCGAAGAATTTCGAACAAAGGATAACAACGAAGCATTACGAGTCGGATTGGACCCTTTCGATGAGAAATGAGAACAAGCTTCGATCACAACAACCTACCAACAAAAAATGGCAAGTTACTACAATAAAAAAGTAAAGCCCCGAACATTCAGCTTTGGCGACTAGGCACTCAGAAAAGTCTAAATCAATACAAAAGAACCAGGAGTGGGTAAGATGAATCCAAACTGGGAAGGACCATACAAAATGGTGAAAATCAACAAACCAGGATCATACTAGTTAGAGGATTCGAAGAGCGTGCATCTAAAACGATAATGGAATGTCGAATACTTGAAGAAGTATTAACAATAGGGCGTGCACTTGAACCAGGAACCCTTCGTCTCATGCTCAAACAATTTAATCCAGTCCGGACATCAAAATCAGGCTATGAATCTACTCGTAAATCTTCTGTTCCGACCAAAATGTCAGACCACGAAGCAAGCTTACAAAAGAAATCAGGACAAACAAGTCAGACATACCCATAAAACTTCTAGTATGATCAACCATGAAGTAAACTAAATGAGTTCTTGCTCGACTAACATGTCGGACTACGAAGTGTATTAAGAAGTCTGGACGTATAAGTCAAACTTAATTGTAAATCTTCTGGTACGATTAACATGTTAGACCACGAAGTGTGTTTAAGAAAGTCTAGACGTATAAGTCAGACTTACTCGTAAATCTTTTGGCCCTACTAACATGTCAGACCGCAAAGTGTTTTTAAGAAAGTTTTGACGTATAAGTCAGACTTACTCGTAAATCTTTTGGCCCGATTAACATGTCGTACCACGAAGTGTGTTTAAAAGAGTCTGGATATATAAATCAAACATACTCGTAAATCGTCAGGCCCGACCAATAAGTCGGACCACGAAGTGTACCTAAAGAAGTCGGGACATATAAGTTAGACTTAGTCGTACAACCTATTGGATCACGAAGTACATCTAACAAGTCATGACATATCAAGAGTTTCAGACAACAAAGAAGCAAACTCGAAAGCGAATATTCAGCCAAGTCTAAAATACTAAGTTAGACAAAGAGAAGTACAAAATAAGAATGGCGAAGTCATACCATATTTATCATCTACGACTAGATAACAAGGTTAGTTTAGGCATTAGTCAAACTACGACCACGACAATTTCCAAAAACACAGTATATAAACATAGACATGCATATCAGAAAACAATCACTACGAAGAAGACAGAAACAAAAAGCACACAAGTATAAACAAAAAGAATTTTTCATTCATCAACTATTTTGTTACATTTAAGAAGATACAATAATAGGATAAGAAATAGCAGAACTATTCGAAGCAGAGACAGTCAAATGAGCTTGAGTATCAACTGCAGCAGTAGGATCAATAGGAAGAGCTAGAGTCTTGTTTTCGAAAGGAGTCAAACCCTTTTCTTCAGCATATGGTTGTGGTGATTTACCTCCACCAACAGGATTGGTCTCGACCAAAGTAGCAGGATCATAGGGAGAAGGAAACGTTTGACCTTCGTCAGCAGGATCACTTGGCGGATCCGAAACATATCCCTCATCATCATCGTCTTCAATGACTTGGTCAACCAAGTCACGATATTTTGACATATTGAGACCCTCCTCTGATTCAATAAAGTTGATGATCTCAATCCTGCCATCTACGACCCTCTTCTAGTCCACTGCTTCTGCAGCCCTCAACCTATCCGTAACCACTGAAAGCTCATTCTTGGTCGAGACAAGTTCTCTTTCAATAGTGACAAGCCTCGCAAAAGTCTTTGCCTTAACATCAACAAGATCAGCGGTCAACTGCACCACTCGTTCCTCAACACTCTTACGACAAACAAAATGCCCATCAGCAGAACGCATTGCCTTGTCACGACCAACTTTCTCAGTAGATAATTCCTTCTCAACAACTTCCAACCGATCACGAAGCTGGTTCATCTTCATCTATGAGGTTTCAAGTTCGGCAGAAAACTTGTCTGGGATAGACTCCACTTCCTTCAACAAAGCCTGAGTAGCTTAAGCTACATTCTCTTGCACAACACGTTCTGCCTTCAGCTTATCCGATTGATGTAAAATATGGGAAAACAACAATGCTTGCACAACACGTTGGCCAGTTCGCCCTCAAGAATTTCGTCCTGCCCAGCAGCCACCACAGGGTAATTCTAACTCACATATTAAATGTTTTAGATGTGGTGAACATGGACATAGAGCGACTGAGTGCAGGAAGCTTGCTATTTAGAAGGGTAACAATCTCCTAATTGAGGAAGACGTGGTAGACGAAACTGAAGAGCTTGGAGAGCATGTGTATGACACTGATGAAGAATTGGATATTGTTGATACATATGGTTTGCAGAATGGGAATGTTGGAGTTGTATTGAAGACGTTGAAGTGCACGAAGAAACTGATGGGGAAGGAGGTTGGGACCTTGAGGACTTGGAGATGTCCAACTAGGATCAAAATCCCATAGAAACCAATATAGAGCTCCCAGTTCTCGAAGCAAGATCTCTAGAAGAAGCTTTGAGGCAGGTGGGGACAGATTTTAACACTACAACAATTAAGGCATTTTTCAAGAAAAAATATCCTTGACAAAACTCAAAATTTTGTTGAAAAATATTTTTAACAAGGAAAAAATTTGTTGGTGGGTTCCTGGAGGCATCCCCGTAGCTAAAGGTATTTGCCAATGAATTACAGTTTTTGTTGGTAAAATGGATGCTAAGTCAAGGAAATATTTTGTTGGTAATACTAACAACTACCAAAGAAATTCGTTGGTAAAAATCAAATGTATTTACCAACAAATTGTTTGTTGCAAAAACTATTTTATTTACCTATGAATTTTTTCTTGAAAAATCTTAAAATCATCAAGGAAAATTGGCGTTGGCAAAGATAACAACCTTTATCATAGAATTTTTTCGTTGGTAAAATGCATGTGTATCAACGAAAGTTTTCATAGGTATTGTTAGTAATTACCAAGGAAATTCGTTGTTAAAACTCAAACATCTTTACCAACGATCCATTTTGTTGCAGAAAAGGGTTCGTAAATCCAAGGGTGATTTTTGTGGGAAGAGGTATTTACTTATACCAAGAAAAAAATTTGTTGATAAACACATAAGCATATATACCAAGGAAACACAATTTTGTAGCTAAACAATATACTTTCATCAAGAAAACATTATTCCTTGATAAATATATAATATATTTAACCATGAAATGTTCCTTGAAAAAGGCTTAGAATAAACAACAAATAGTTGAACATTTTCCAAGAAAATTTTGTAGGAAAATTTAATGAATACCAACATAGTTTTCGTCAGAAATAGTTTAATACCATGACAAATTGTTGGTTTTATACCCAGGAAAATTGTCTTTAAAAAACATGTTAAACTACTTTAATCAAGGAATGATTTGGTTATAAATTTTCCTTCAATTTTCTGTCGCCAAATTGTTGACTACTCTTCAACCAACATTGGATATTTATCAACAATCTTATGAAAAAATTAACCGAATCTGTCATAGAACAAATCTTGAAAATTAAGTCTAACAATATAATCATCAAAACAATCTTTAAGCTCCACTAACAATCCTACAAACTTCGTATCAATTAAAATTCAATAAATAATTTCTAAAAATCAAGTAAATATTAATTCCGTCATAGTGGAATTCAGAAGTTCTTCGGCATATGCATGCTAAACAACACCCACAACTTGGTTGAGTAGCCAGGTGACTTCGAGGTGTACTTTCTTCAAACAATAATATCTTTTCTAGTGGTTCTCATCATTGTCGCTCTCCTCGACTCCATTAATATTGCTCTCATCTCTGAAAATAAAACAATCTTTCAATCAGCCAAAAGATATGGTAATCATATTGTAAGCATGTTGGACAACCAAATCAGCACACAATACAGTTGGACCAGCCAGCCACTGTCAAAGTTGATGTCATACAGCAACAAGACTATGCTTCACAAATCAGCACACAATACAGCACACAATCAGCACACAAATAGCATAAGACTATGCTGTCATACTCCACAAATCAGCACAGAATAGTCTTGTCATACAACAACAAGACTATGCTTCAGAGATCAGCACACAAATTCAGCACACAATAGCACACAACCCATTTAAAATATAAGTACGATGAGTGACATTCATAGTATCACCCAACCTGTTTAAAATATAAACCACTTATGCTTCATTATCATTAAAGAAAAGGAATGATGCCCAGTAAGGTTATGAACAGTAAGGTTTGAGAAAGAAAGCCCAATTGCCAGAGTTTGCTTTGATCTTTCTTTCTCACTTTGCTTTTCTTCTCCTTTCTCAGCCTGTAGTTTTGAAAATATAGCCCAAACATCCCACATTCAATGCTATCACTTGCTCTTTCCAAGCTCCAAGTACAACAAGTTTTAGTGGGTGAAAGCTGCAGACTCTCTGGAAGTCTTTTTACAAAATTTTGGGAAAGTAACGAAGTCATTTTCTTACCATCAATTGAAAGATATCACTTTTCCAATCAGGAAAAATCTTCAACACTTTTACAGAATATACTTAACACCATCTTAGCCATATGAAATCACTTCTAGCATGTAATATTAATGGTTATAGCATATATGATCGAAACTCCATCAACCATTTCACAAAAGTTTTAAATTAATGGTTATAGCAGTGCAGTGAAACTATTGTTGGAATGAGATAGAAAACTCATTGAGAAAAAAGAGAGTTACATGCATGTTTGTATCTTAGAAATCAAAAGTTTGTTATTCAGCTGGTGTAGGGTGTTTATGGAGTGCCAAGGTGTCTGATTCAAGGGTTATGTAAGCTGTTGGGAGGAGGTTCTTTTTGTTTGAGATGGTATCTTTTGTTGGTGTTATTTTCGGGGAAAATAGTCTCAGCCTCCTTTCAATCTGTCTATATCTTGTAATCTATATCTCATTGAGAATCCCATTCCATAATTCTAGGAAATAAAGCTAACACAAAAGATGGGTTCAAGAACCCTTTCAATCTTTGAGTCCCACCTTGTCAAATACTACCACACAAGAGAGCAAAGGTGGCTTCACAGTTAAACTACTCAGATTCTAACAGATACTACTCATACTACTTAGATACTACTCAAATGCTTCACAATTAATTCATATAAGTTGATTAATTCATTGCACAATGAAGTATCCATTCATTTGTTTGAGCTTGTCCTCCAACAAACTGAATGTGGCCAAGGTATTTTTTTTAATGTCAATTCTGTCAGTTGAAAAAAATACTCATTATGTGTATGTCAACATAGTGAAAATAAGTAGTGCAAGAAAAAAAAATAAAAAATAAAAAATAAAAGATAAAAAATAAAAAATAAAAAATAAAAAATAAAAAATAAAAAATAAAAAATAAAAAATAAAAAATAAAAAATAAAAAATAAAAAATAAAAAGAATAAGAGGATCATATCCTTTCTCCAAATGGTGTACGATAAAAACCAGCAAGGTTACGAACTTTATATGGATATCTATTTTCATGTTTGCTCACTTTCTTCATTTAGTTTAATAGCATCAGCCACAATAATTATAATCTTTTTTTTTTTTTTAATATTATCTTCTCTTCATGAAAACTCCCATTATCTTGCCAAATCCAGGCTAATGTGATTAAAAAAACCATAGAAGCACTCCAAGAATCACTCCTTGCCAAATAAAAGCAATGATATTCCATCTGGCATGATTTCCTCTTTAATACTACTTTTTTTTTTTTGAAAACAAACAATATTATTAACGGGAAACGGTATACATCAAAACATCGACAAATATGTCTTCATAATTTATTTTAAACCAAGAACTACAAACATACAAAACAATTGTAAATTGTCTAAAATAAAATCCATCATCAGTCACTTAATCTAGGTACCTTCCAGTACTGGATTGTTATTATCTGGATCGAACCAGTAAATACCTTCAGTATTAGCAAACCTATGGCACTAAAAAAAAAGCTACAGGCACAGACAACAAATCCCAGCTAGACATTTCTTCAAATAGCTAAGCTACATTAATAAATGGAACACAATCTCACAAAACCATTTACCACCAATCCAATTAATCAAATTCCAGTAAGAAGAACATGAACAACACCATAAAATGATCAAGAACACCAACAATTCAACTTGGTATCGTTAAGCAAAAAAAAAACAAACAAACAAACAGTAATAGTTCTACAGCAACATTATCAAGAGTTCTCAAAGAGTCATCAATGTGATTAAGAAGAAATAATAGATACCTAGTTGTATCGTTCTCCAACAAGTGCAGCAGCAACACGTCTTCTTCTCCAAGTTCTTCCTCCAATTAAGCAAAAGGCAAGGAAGGAAAGATGTAGACGGTTAGGGTTATATCTACTGAGATACCCCATATTTTAGGAAGTGTATCAAGGGTTGATTCGTGAGAAAAAGGAGGGAAAATCGAGCGGGAATGAGAAGATCTGCAATAGGCATTCACGATTTGCCAATTTTCACAATTTGGGGAGTCTTCAGGATTTGGGAGTCTTCACAAGTTTGAGAAATATTTTGATGTTGGGAATCTTCATGATTTGGGAGTCTTCACGATTTGGGAGACTTCTCAATTTTGAGAAAGTCTTTGAGAGAATTGGGAATGAGTGAGAGAACGTGTTTGAGAAAATTTGAGAAAGTGTTTGAGAAAATTGGGAGACTTCTCAATTTTGAGAAAATGTTTGAGAAAATTGGGAACGATGGAAGTTTATTTTCCCCAATAAATTTTGAGAAAATATTTTGTTTATATATTTATATAGTTTTATTTATTATTTATCAATAAAATTATGTCTATTATTTACTAATGGCATGATATCATTTTAGATTTTGGCACTTTTAATAACATATTTTCTTACCATATTATTATTTAAATTAAATTAAAAAACTTATTTTAGGGTTTTTTAACTGCATAGTAGTTAAAAAAAATACAACTATTATGTATTTTAATTAATTTCTAATTAATTCATTCCATTGCTTATGGTGTTAGGTCTCAAATAAATGGTGGTGTAAATTTTGGAAATATTTTGATCGATACTGATCAGTATTGAAGAGTTTATTAAATATTTTGATCGATACCTTGACCACTCCCTCGAGCTTGACTCCTAGTCGGCCACACTCAGGCATGCCTACTGGTGAGTTGTTCCGTCAGCCATGACAGATTGACCAAGGGTATGTGTTCAACAGCCAACACGCCACATTATTACCTTCTGAAGAGGGAAGCACCCGTTCCATTGGATACATGATTCGAACTTGAAACCATGTATCCACCATCTCCCTAAATATTTCAGGATCTGTGAGAGTTAAGAAGGCGGTAGTATCGACGCTTTCATGTATTGTTCAAGGAATTATTTCAATCAAACTATTATTCAGAGAAGTGTTATCTCATTCCTCTCTAATTGTAATAAACCTGCTATCAAACTAATTGTACTAATCCTCAATAAAAAGGGTTATGTAAAAAGTATCATAATTTTTTTTCTATTTGAAAGCATGGGTGTAGCAGTGTTGACGACTATCATCACTCAAGCTTGTTTTAAAAATCCAATTGAGTTTTTTCACAAAAGACTTTTTGCCTTGCATTTAATACAAATGACTCTGAAGCATAGCTAATTAATAGTGTATTTTTTATCTTTATAAAATAATTTAATTTATTTGAACTTAATGCCCTTAATAAACAATACTACAGTCAAGGCTTTTATCAACGAAATTTACTTCATTTGAAAATAGTACATTTTTAGTTGAGAAAAACTTGTACCAACAAAACATTTGTCTCTAGATTTCTTGAATTATCCTTGTACAATATTTTGCAATGAAACAAAAAAAATTGCCAATAAATAAATTTGTTGACCATAGTACAACAATTTCCAAAGAAACAATAATGAGTTAATGAAGTTTAGTGAGAAATAAATTTTCATGGAAATGATTATTAGTTTTTAACAAGAAAAAAGTTGTTACCAATAAGGTTGCAATTACCAACAAAATTGTATTTTTTTTTATAAAGATGTAATTAATTTAACAAGGAAAAATTAGTAAACGACTATCTGAAAGGGTTATGTAATAATGATTGATTATTCGTTGCTATTAGTATACCAATTTCCAACAAAATAATGATTTGTTGCTATAAAATAGTTAGTGAATTTTAACAAGAATTAAATTTTCATGATAGTAATTATTACTTTTTACCAACGAAAATAATTTGTTATTAACAAGGTTATAATTATCAATGAAATTTAATTTCCTTGCTACAGAGATTTCATTAAAAAAAGATATTGTTTCAACAAAATAAAAAACCTTGCCAGTAGTATAACAATTTTCAACGAAATATTACTTTGTTGCTATAAGTTAGTAAACGAGTTTTAACCAGGAAAAAATTAATGGAAATAATTCTCAATCATTATCAACGAAACGAAACATTACAAATAATGTGATTATTATCTAGGAAAACATATTTCCTTACTAAATAAGTGTTAATATTCATTAGCAAGGAATGTAATTTGTTGCTAAAATTAGTCTTCTTTAGCAACAAAATATTTCATTTTAGATGATGTCATAATTACCGAGGAACTAGTATTTTGTTGTGGCTATAAATTTTTTTTTGTTGGTAAATCAATTCGGCAGGAAATTAGATTTGGAGGGAATGCTTCCCGCCACCTATTTAACAAGGAAAGTTTCCCACGAAATATATTTTGTTGAAAAAAAGTAACAAGTTTATGGTTGTTTCAAGGAATTTTTTTTTTCGTTGCCAATGATACCATATTAACAAGGAAATTAAATTTCGTAGAAAATTTTTTGTTGGTAATTGATAGATTTCTTGTAGTGTAAGTATTATTATGCTCATACATGGTTCATGCAGATGGATAAGTTCATTCCTTATGTCAATATGGATGGGCGTGTGAATGCCCTTTACTCCACCCCATCGATATATACTGATGCAAAGCATGCAGTAAATGAGACATGGCCATTTCACACTGATGACTTCTTCCCATATGCAGCCCGTGCAAATGCGTACTGGCCAGGTTATTTCACCAATAGGCTAGCCATCAAGCGATATGTTAGGATGATGAGTGGTTACTATTTGGCAGCAGACGTGAATCCAAATTTTCCAGCGGAGGTGCAACCGCTAGCAGAGTTTTCTGACCTGATACCAGAGGATCCTCCTCCTGGGCTACCGCCAGAGGATTCCGATGAAACTGTTGTGAACTCGAGGATGAGTTCTTTCCAACCCGGGGTGACTGATGCAGGAGGATTTCTAGGGTTCCTAATTTGGTTTTCTAAGGTTCCTAATTTGGGTTTCTAGGGTTCTTAATTTGCTCTCAAAGTTATTTACTAAATAACTTATTCATAATCTTTCAATTTAATTATGAGTATTTTTAGTTTCCTTTTAGGATTAGGCTTTATTTTTTCTTTTAGGAATAGACTGTTTGTTATAGTATTTGATTCTATTTTTTATTTTAGGAATAAACAGTTTCCTTTTAAGATTAGGCTTTACTTTTTCTTTTAGGAATAAACAGTTTGTTATTTTAGTATTTGATTCTAATTTTTCTTTTAGGAATAGGCTGCTTATTATTCAAGTTATTTGAGCACTATAAATAGAGATCTTCCTCAATATTGTAATATACCTTTGATTTGATAATTTTAATTGAACATTAGAGTATTTCTCTGTGTTTTTGATAATTTTCTTGTGTTCTTCCCTGTGAATTATCTGTTAGAACTACCCTGCAGGATAATCGCTATTCTGCCCGGCGTCAAACATATAGGCTTACAATAGATATTGGTTTATTACCTATTGGTACTGTGGCAATGAGATTGTACCTTTCATTAAGAAACAGTCCATTTGATCTGTCAGATAATATGTAGTTTTGGACTATGATAAAGAACCCATGAATCAAAATTATAGCTTATATTTGCTGTCCTGAACAAGGGTTTGACAATTCTTGTAACTGTTGATTCTGTTGTGTAGGAAACATTGTTGCACCCTAGTTATCCAAGCGAGGCATAATGGGCCTGCTACTTTAGGCCCAATCAACTTAGTTCATCGTGCTGAGTTTCGACCCACCTAAGTTGCAGATCAAGCCCACACCATGATTTGAGTGTTTACGATTGTGTGACGATGTGTTTGATCATCACAAAACCTCTTTTAGCCCAACAACAACATCACCTACATCTTGCATGTTCTCAGTTTCACACAAAGCCACCTACAATGGCTGTGCTTCTCTAGTGATCCAGTAGGGAGAGTCATTTACCTTGTTTTATGTGTGCTTTGTTTGATAATGGTTAGGTGATGTAGCCCTCAATTGACTGACCAAATATTTAAGGAAAACACACAAAACAAGTCCCCATCTCCCAAAAGATAGGTCACCTCACACAATTACATGGCAATTGGTTTGGGAGCCTCCTTGCAAAGGATGTGAACCAGCAAAAAAGGAAATGGTCCAAGTTCAAAGAAGATGCATCCATTTGGCATTAACTTTCTTCAACAAATATCTATCTGCTTCCTTGGAAGGATTGTTCAATTTAATATCCTCCCTCCTGCTGTTCAAGAAGGATGGAACTCACTAGGATCTCCCATAAAATGCTTCAGAATGCAGAAGATTAGAGTATAAACTGAATCAGGGATCTCTAAACCTTGTTATGTTTTTATAGGATTACCTAATAAATCAATTTTAACTGAATTAAAAATTGATTGTTGTTCCTCTGTTGTTAGGTAATTATCCTACCATCCTTTGAGTAGACCAGAAAAACCGACAATGATAAGTGAGGCAATAGTCCTATCATTTTTGCCTTCGCTACAATGAGCTGAAGCCATCATAACCATTTCCTGGGTTAACTCAATGATATTTTCTTCAGTTAAACCATTTATATTTCAAGTGTAGAGGTTACTGGTTGAAAATGACCCATAGACTTGAAGAGGTTTCTCTTCATATTGCATGTCAGGGAGTGATGGTCTTGGATAAAAATTACTAGTGGTAGGAAGAGGATTTTGATTTTTCCCATAAGTTCAAGCATGCTTAATGGGATTGACTTCATAATGGATGTAATTTAAACGATCCAATTCAGCCATAGGATCAAAATCACTATCTGAATTCATTGCCAGTGAAGACAATGTATTGATTTGAGGATTATAGCTTAAATTTAAAGCAACTAATTTAAGATCGATTTCTTTAATCAGCTGATTTGGTGTTGTTAGCACATTTTGTTCAACAGACGTAGCTGTGAAGTACATTGCTGGTTTTGAAACATTAAAGGCTTGCTTTTGAGCCAATTGGTTATGAGCCAATTGATCTTGGTGAACTTTATCTTTGATCAATTTTTCACCAATCTCATGAAGCAATAAATTGGTATAGTTATTTTGTTGAATAACTTTTCCAAGTCCTTTAAATGTATTGTCAACCTGGGGATCTTTGAATGGTGATGCCAAAACATCACAACCTAAAGTAGAAAATTTAATTTCTTCTAAAGGTGGCAAAATGGATTCTTTGACGGAATTAGTTTCAGTTGTATGCCAAAATTTTGAATTAGTTTTAATAACATATGCTTGGAAGATAATCAGAAAAATACCAGTCTAAAAATGATAAATTATGTTCCATTTCTTCACAACATGCATATATAAAATTGTTTTCCTAATTCGTTTCTTTGTTCTTCAGTGGTTTGAGCATACAATTGTTCTCGTCTTTGATTATTGTAAGGTTTTACAAATTCTTGTTTAATCCATTCTTTAGTAAGGATAAACTCTGTTTGTAAAACATTTAATTGAGGATGGGAAGGAGGACGATCCTCCATCTCAGATTGAGTCGGAGACTCCGACTCAGGATTGTATATTGGTTGTGGGATCTGAGGAAATTGTGGATTATTTCTCAGATTAGCAAGATCTAAGTATGGAAGGACATCAGGAGGTGTCTGAGTCCTTGGGATCTGTGAAGGTGCTATTTTGAAAGAAGATACTGATATTCTTCCTGAGTCAGACAGTTTTAAACTTGTCTTTCTAGACTCTGAGAATTGTAATTCAACCGTTCCGTCTTCAAGAGTCAGAATTTGACTCAATCAATTTGGGACAGGTCGTCAAGGTTCAGTGGGAACCTGCCAAGTGACTGGAAGGGTGATTTGGTTCCAGTGAATTGTCTTTAGGACAATAACACTTGTTTTTTCTTTGTTTGCCTGGAAAAGGATGGTGTATCCTTTTGCAGACTCCATTAATGCCTTAGGACTCAACTGAGTCTTCATGGCCTTGTAAGTTATTTTGTAGATCAAAGCCAATGGTTTTAATCCTAGAAGCATGTCATATCCAGATGTCTGGATATTGAGAGTCAGTGTCTCAAGGATATGTGGATCCGTGAGAGATACTGAATAATTAGGGTAACAATCAAAATAGATTGGACCCATTGCTAGGGTTGATTCTGCAATTCCTAAGAGCGAGTCATCGAACCTATTGTGCCGACAATCGCGAAGGGCGATCAAAGCACATGTGTCTAACCCTGTTCTTGTAAGGGGTTTTATCCCAATTTGAATCAATCCAATATGGATATATTTGTATTCATGACTTTGAAGGAATTCCAAGGTTTCATTTGAAAAAAGTTGTTTTGATTCCATAGATCCGTCGAAAGATATAGTTTGTTCAACCATATCAATCAGATCTTCTGTTTTTTGAGAAAACAGGGATTTGGAAACATTGAAAATGTTTTTGTAAGAAATCTCTGGTATTGACCATTTTTGTAAATTCTTTTCTACGTCTGAAATTCTACATTATGGACCTAAACAACTTCAGCCCAAAGACTATAATCAATTTTATAGCCAACCCAAGAAGTATGGTACGCATAAACCCAAGCCTACTAAGCCATTCAAGAAATATCCAGCCCATACCCATTCAAAGCCCGTCTGCTTTAAATGCGGTCGTCCTGGTCATTATGCAAAAAATTGCAGAACGGCCCAAAAGATTCAAGAGCTTCATGCTCCTGAAGATATCAAAAATATGTTCTTACAAGTCCTTATGAATTCTGAATCTTGAAGATTTTCAGATTTTTAATTTGAATTATTCTTCAGATTCTGATCAATCTGTGCCAGAAGACAATGATGTATGTGTAGAAGCATGCCATTGTCACAATATTCAAAGTATCAATATGCTTTCCAAAACAAAAGAATCCAGTATTCTTTTAGACTTTGTTGATCGTATTGAAGATCCTAAACTTAAAACAGAATATCTTCAACACATCAAAACAAATTTAATCAGATAAAGATGATCTCTGTAATCCATTAATCCGAAGATCAAGGAGAGAATGATTTTGTTTTAAAATCATAATATCTTTTTTAATATGGTTAACTTCTTGCTGAAGATCAGCTAGATTGACAGGAATAGAATAAGTGAGTCTTCTAAATCTATCAATGATTTGTTTGTGGTCATAGAACGGGTTTATGACCTGTGGGGTTGGTTTTGTGGTTAAATTTGTTTTGATGTGTTGAAGATATTCTGTTTTAAGTTTAGGATCTTCAATACCATCAACAAAGTTTAAGAAAACAAGTATTATTTCTAATATTGTTGATTTCGATAATTTCAGATTTGTAAATGAAAGGAAATTCTATGTCTGTCCCAAGAATTTGGGTTTTGATGCCTAAAGATGTAATTGAAAATGGATAAATTGCTGCAAAAATGGTATTCCAAGAATAATTTTCTGGGCCATATTTTGAACAAGCAAAAAATCATGTTTGATACATACTTTATCTTGGCATATATGAGCATTTGTTAATTTGTATTGTATAGCCAGAGTGGAGTTGGTGGCTATATACAATTTTTGTTTTGTAAGTTCAAAGTATTTGATAGGTATTAATCCTTCCGCAACACAGTTAAGATCAGCATCTGAATCAATAAAAGCTTTACATGGGATAGTAATCTCTTTATTGATAACAAGGTTTACTTGGCAAAACCATCGCTGATGAGTAACTTGGGTGATTTCATTAAGAAATAGTGGAGGAGTAATCTCTACAGGAGGTTTAGAAGAAGAAGGCATATCAGATAAAGATGATCTTTGTAATTCATTAATCTGAAGATCAAGGAGAGAATGATCTTGTTTTAAAATCATAATATCTTTTTTGATATGGTTAACTTCTTGCTGAAGATCAGCTAGATTGACAGGAATAGAAGAAGTGGGTCTTCTAAATCTATCAATGATTTGTTTGTGGTCATAGAACGGGTTTATGACATCTAGGGTTGGTTTTGTGTTAAATTTGTTTTGCTGTGTTGAAGATATTCTATTTTAAATTTAGGATCTTTAATACGATCAACAAAGTCTAAAAGAATACTGGATTCTTTTGTTTTGGAAAGCATATTGATACTTTGAATATTGTGACAATGGCATGCTTATGCACATACATCATTGTCTTCTGACACAAATTGATCAGAATCTGAAGAATAATTCAAATTAAAAATCTAAAAATCTTCATCTGAATTATCTGATTCAGAATTGATAAGGACTTGTAAGAACATATTTTTGATATCTTCAGGAGCTTGAAGCTCTTGAATCTTTTGGGTCGTTCTGCAATTTTTTGCATAATGACCAGGACGACCGCATTTAAAGCAGACGGGCTTTAAATAGGTAAGGGCTGGATATTTCTTGAATGGCTTGGTAGGCTTGGGTTTATGCGTACCATGCTTCTTGGGTTGGCTATAAAATTGATTATAGTCTTTGGGCTGAAGTTGTTTAGGTCCATATTGTTTTTTGGACTTAAATTGTCTAGCAGGATGAGACCTGTATTGAAGCTTTGATTGTGAAGGTTTTTTATGAGGAAGTTTAAAATCATCATAGCCGTATTGTTGACAGAAATCACCAAGTTCTCTTGGTCCATTGATATTCTGTTGTTTGAGTTGATGTTTGAGTCTAAAATCATTACAAATATGCAAAGCACATTTATTACTGAAACCAATAATATCTCCAAATGTAAGACGTTCATAAGGAATGTCTTCAGTGTAGATATTTTGTAATTTTTCTCTAACAGTTTCAACAAAGATTGGTGGAAGACCAGAAATGAATTTTCTCTTCCAAAAGGGGTTATTTGCATCAGATTGAAACATAACCTTTTTAAGGAAAATATCTTTGTACCACCAAAAGTGTTTCAAAGTCGGACATTTGTGGATCATCAACAAATTTTTTGATTTATTTTGGAACTCACTAGGATCTCCCATAAAATGCTTCAGAATGCAGAAGATTAGAGTATGAACTGAATCAGGGATCTCTAAACCTTGTTATGTTTTTATAGGATTACCTAATAAATCAATTTTAATTGAATTAAAAATTGATTGTTGTTCCTCTGTTGTTAGGTAATTATCCCACCATCTTTTGAGTAGACCAGAAAAGCCAACAATGATAAGTGAGGCAATAGTCCTATCATTTTTGCCTTCGCTACGATGAGCTGAAGCCATCATAACCATTTTCTGGGTTAACTCAATGATATTTTCTTCAGTTAAACCATCTATATTTCAAGTGTAGAGGTTACTCGTTGAAAATGACCCATAGACTTGAAGATGTTTCTCTTCATATTGCATGTCAGGGAGTGGAGGTCTTGGATAAAAATTCCTAGTGGTAGGAAGAGGATTTTGATTTTTCCCATAAGTTCTAGCATGCTTAATGGGATTGACTTCATAATGGATGTAATTTAAACGATCCAATTCAGCCATAGGTTCAAAATCATTATCTGAATTCATTGCATGTGAAGACAATGTATTGATTTGAGGATTATGGCTTAAATTTAAAGCAGCTAATTTAAGATCGATTTCTTTAATCAGCTGATTTGGGGTTGTTAGCACATTTTGTTCAACAGACGTAGGTGTGAAGTACGTTGCTGGTTTTGAAACATTAAAGGCTTGCTTTTGAGAAAATTGGTTATGAGCCAATTGATCTTGGTGAACTTGATCTTGGATCAATTTTTCAACAATCTCATGAAGCAATAAATTGGTATAGTTATTCTGTTGAATAACTTTTCCAAGTCCTTTAAATGTATTGTCAACCTAGGAATCTTTGAATGGTGATGCCAAAACATCACAACCTAAAGTAAAAAATTTAATTTCTTCTAAAGGTGGCAAAATGGATTCTTTGACGGAATTAGTTTCAGTTGTATGCCAAATTTTGAATTAGTTTTAATAACATTTATGCTAGGAAGATAATCAGAAAAATACCAGTCTAAAAATGATAAATTATGTTTCATTTCTTCACAACATGCATAAAATTGTTTTCCTAATTCGTTTCTTTGTTCTTCAGTGGTTTGAGCATACAACTGTTCTCGTCTTTGATTATTGTAAGGTTTTACAAATTCTTGTTTAATCCATTCTTTATTAAGGATAAACTCTGTTTGTAAAACATCTAATTGAGGATGGGAAGGAGGACGATCCTCCATCTTAGATTGAGTCGGAGACTCAGGATTGTATATTGGTTGTGGGATCTGAGGAAATTGTGGATTATTTCTCAGATTAGCAAAATCTAAATGGGGAAGGACATCAGGAGGTGTCTGAGTCCTTGGGATCTGTGAGGGTGCTGTTTTGAAAGAAGATATTGATCTTCTTCCTGAGTCAGACAATTTTAAACTTGTCTTTCTAGACTCTGAGAATTGTAATTCAACCGTTCCGTCTTCAAGAGTCAGAATTTGACTCAATCGACTTGGGACAGGTCGTCGAGGTTCAGTGGGAACCTGCCAAGTGACTGGAAGGGTGATTTGGTTCCAGTGAATTGTCTTTGGGACAATAACACTTGTGTTTTCTTTGTTTGCCTGGAAAAGGATGGTGTATCCTTTTGCAGACTCCATTAATGCCTTAGGACTCAACTGAGTCTTCATGGCCTTGTAAGTTATTTTGTAGATCAAAGCCAATGGTTTTGATCTTGGAAGCATGTCATATCCAGATGTCTGGATATTGAGAGTCAGTGTCTCAAGGATATGTGTATCCGTGAGAGATACTGAATAATTGGGGTAACAATCAAAATAGATTTGATCCATTAATTGCAAGGGTTTACTCTGCAATTCCTAAGAGCGAGTCATCGAACCTATTGTGCCGACAATCACGAAGGGCGATCAAAGCACAGGTGTCTAACCCTTTTTTGTAAGGGGTTTTATCCCAATTTGAATCAATCTAATATGGATATATTTGTATTCATGACTTTGAAGGAATTCCAAGGTTTCATTTGAAAAAAGTTGTTTTGATTCCATAGATCCGTCGAAAGATATAGTTTGTTCAACCATATCAATCAGATCTTCTGTTTTTTGAGAAAACAGGGATTGGAAACATTGTAAATGTTTTTGTAAGGAATATCTAGTATTGACCATTTTTGTAAATTCTTTTCTACTTCTGAAATTCTACATTCCATATGATTTACATCATCTGGAATCTGTCTTGACCTAGAGCTTGAAGCTCGGGTAAATTTTGAAAGAAAAGACATTTTTCAAAATCTTTGAGGTTTGAGGATTGGGAACACTGTACTCGGACCACCTACAGTTGGAACACCCATGTAAAGCTCTTATTGATTCAGGCGCTGATCTTAACTGTGTTGCGGAAGGATTAATACCTACCAAATACTTTGAACTTACAAAACAAAAATTGTATACAGCCACCAACTCCACTCTGGCTATACAATACAAATGAACAAATACTCATATATACCAAGATAAAGTATGTATCAAACAAGATTTTTTGCTTGTTCAAAACATGGCCCAGAAAATGATTCTTGGAATACCATTTTTTGCAGCAATTTATCCATTTTCAGTTACATCTTTAGGCATCAAAACCCAAATTCTTGGGACAGAAATAGAATTTCCTTTCATTTACAAACCTGAAATTATCGAAATCAACAATATCATAAATGATACTTGTTTTCTTAATTTCATTATTCAAAAACAACAACATTTGCAATCCCTCAAAGCAGAAATTGCATTTCGACGAATTGGTCAGCAAGTTCAAGACCCTAAACTTCAAACTCAAATTGTTCAATACCAAGAACACTTTACAAATGAATTATGTTCTGAACTTCCAAATGCCTTTTGGCATCGCCGTCGTCATGTTGTCCGTCTTCCCTATGAACCCTCTTTCAATGATTCAATGATTCAATGATTCCAACAAAAGCCCGACCAATTCAAATGAATTCAGAGCTAATGGAACATTGTAAAAAAGAAATCAAAGCTTTGCTTTCCAAACAACTTATTAGGCATTCCAAATCTCCTTGGAATTGTGCAGCCTTTTATGTTAACAAAGCAGTTGAATTAGAACGAGGAAGTCCCCGATTAGTCATCAATTATAAGCCCTTAAATCAGGCTTTACAATGGATTAGATATCCTATTCCAAACAAGAAAGATCTTCTTAAAAGATTACACTCAGCTTGTGTTTTCTCTAAGTTTGATCTCAAATCTGGATTTTGGCAAATTCAGATTCATCCATTTGATCGTTACAAAACAGCATTTAATGTTCCATTTGGTCATTATGAATGGAATGTTATGCCTTTTGGCCTCAAGAACGCTCCTAGTGAGTTTCAGAATATCATGAACGATATTCTCTCCCATTTTTTCAGCCTTTACAATTGTGTATATCGATAATAAACTGGTCTTCTCAGAATCCATTCCAGCCCATTGGAAACATTTATATCAATTTGAAAGAATTATCAAAGAAAATGGTTTAGTTCTTTCTCCAACAAAAATCAATCTTTTTCAAACAAATGTCCGATTTCTTGGACATAAGATCTTCCATGGCACTATTACACCCATATCTAGGGCAATTGATTTTGCAAACAAATTTCCAGATGAGTTAAAAGATAAAAATCAGCTACAACGATTTTTAGGATCTCTTAACTATGTTGCAGATTTTTACAAAGGCCTTGGAGTTTTACTCAAACCTCTATTTGCCAGACTTAAGAAAAACCCAGGCCCATGGACTGAAGCCCATTCTCAGGTTGTCCGTCAAGTCAAGTCCAAAGTCAAGCATCTTCCTTGTTTAGGAATTTCCAATCCCGATGCCTTCAAGATTGTAGAAACAGATGCGTCCAATTTAGGATACGGGGGTATTCTTAAACAAAAACTTCCAGATTCTACTATCCAATTGGTCTGATACCATTATGGTATTTGGAACCCCGTCCAATTCATTTACTCCACAGTCAAGAAAGAAGTTTTATCGATTGTTTTATGTATCATGAAATTTCAAGATGATTTAACTAATCAAAATTTTTTATTACAAGTTGATTGTCAATCTGCCAAAGAGATTTTAACCAAAGATGTTTTAAATCTCGTGTCAAAACAGATCTTCGCCAGATGGCAAGGTCTTCTTTTAGCCTTTGATTTTGAAATTAAGTTTATAAAATGAGCTGACAATTCCCTTGCAGATTTCCTAACCAGAGAATTTCTGCAAAGATGAGTTCTTCTAACTCATCTTCCTCCCGTCCTCCTCCTTTTTCAAAACCCAAATCAAAATCTCAATATGCTATGGCGCCTTCTTCCCCAAAGCATCAAGCCCCTCTTTCTTATGCTCTTTCTCTTTCACAAAAGTTGACTCCGTTGAACCAAGAAGAAGCAACTGGTTCTACCATGACTAGTTTTACAAAGCCGCAAACTTCGGCACCAAATCCATACATTCCTAAAGCATGCCTTGATTATATCACTATAATCGAGCCCTCCATGTATGCTTTAGTCAAAGAGCCCCAGCTCATAGCCAAGAATTTGTTTCCTCAACAACAACAGTTTGAAGAAGCAGACACTCAAAAAACCCAAGAATTCTATGAGTTCATTCTCGTAGACTCAGATTCAGTGATAGTCACACATCACTATGACAAAGACAACCAAGAAAGGATCGCATTCTCCAAGTGTCAGATCCTCAAAGTCCTCTCAGAAGCTGATTGGAATCAGCTCCCTCACTACCACAAGAAGTTCTCAATGAACTATGTTCCACAGACTTACAATTATCTTGACTACAAGCTAGCTTGGTCAAAAGCCTTCTTCATACAATCGCAGAATTGTTGTTTTAAAAGAAGTTCCTTCTCTCACATCAGTTTGGGATCAATTCAAAGCATAATTAAGTAATTCTCTAAAATGAATGACTATGTTGGCATCACCATCTTCTTCTTATATGTGCTTGGTAAATTAAAGTTTGATCTTGAAGTATTCTAATTATAAATCCAATAAGTTGTCTTATAATCAAATCACTATTTACTTTAAAAGTTCGAGTTGTTAGTGATAACAAATGTATCATGTCGTTAGGGCACACAAGGGGTATGGAAGTTGACTTTTAATCCAAATAGTCTGAGGCGCGATAGGAGTGGACTTTGATTTAAGTAGTTGATGCTTATGAACAACGAGAGTAGATCGACTTTAATCTACTAAGATGGATATCTAATATAAATTTATACGTGTCCTAAAGTTTATGTATTGCGTCGTGATACTTAAATAAATTTTAAATCTTAAAGTGGTTCATACCAAATTTAGATTGGATTTGAATGAAGACTTGGAAGACTTTTCATGAAATCAATTCAAATTATACATCAAACATAAATAATCCATTAACAACACTACAAGCCACCATACCTAACTCTCCCTAAAACAAATCTGATTATTGTATTTAACATGTGGTACATTGAAGCATTATTTTTTCATTTTTATAATCTAAAGGAAAAACACTCCTCCTAGATAAACAACCAAACCTGAAGCAGAAATTCTAAATGTCGAGGAAGTGAGCGAGGGAGGGAGAGAGGGGACCGCCCATTTTCCTTGAGATGCGTGCACAAAAAATGATGACATGCATCCCGAGGGGGATGGGCAGTCCCCTCTCTCCCTCCCTCGCTGATTTCCTCGCCCGCTTCCTCGCTGTGTAGAACAGCTCAACCTGAAGTGATGTTATAGAATTCCAAATGGATGGCCAAGTGTATGGGGAAGGTCGATCAATTCACCCTCCATGTCATGAGCTGAATCAAATTGGAATTTCAAGTCTGCCAATTCAATAAAGGAGACTCCTCTATCTGCCTGCCATTTGGGACCCTATTGTCTGGTTGATATGGTCATGTAAACGTGTGTTTGTTAGGTTCTTCTACTACGCTACTTTATTTGTTAATGAACAAAACGATCATAAATTGGGCATTCCCCGTGGGCATTTATCCTTCGACCCCCATGTTTTAATACCATTAGATTTTGTCTACAAGTCTTGATTTGGTGTCATTATCAAAGAGAGTTAATATTGGTAAGGAGCAATTAGAGTGTGTTTGTTGTTTTTTAAGCCTTTCGTAAGCATTTGGTACTTGGTAGTTAGAGTAAATGTTTTTTATGCTTAGGCAAATGTTTTAAATTCATAAATTTCGTAACTTTATTTTTACTAAGAAAGTTAGAGTAAAAAGTAAATAATAGAATGACACTTTGTTGGAAGTTTGTTGCTATAATGACATACAAATCATTTGTCTGACCCGAGTGAAGCGAAATCAAAAGTCTTATTTTTGACATCTACTTTCTTGTAATTGGATATTTGTAAAACTAATATTTTGGGATCCATTTTTAGCATACAATTGAACATATATTTGACATTAAAATTGCCAAAAATGATTGATCATGATAACTGTGATTATTTTCTTTGTAACATCACATCTACAACTACACTTGCAACTCGATTAATTGTTAATTCAAAATAATTGGTAATGGAGTGCTCTTCTAGATTAAGTGAATTGAACAATAAGCAAGCTTAATTAATGGTTAGTTCAAATGAGCACATCCATCAAGGCAAAACCAACATTGAAATCAAACTATTGATTAGTTTACCAAAATTATCAACAAATTAGTGACCAACCCATACTCTTAAATCTTGATCATTCATTAGGGAATTGCCCATTTACACGTGTACCAGCAAAATTTTCACGTGAGAGGTTCTAGAAGACATGCTGGTACAACCGTTACTACCTAATTTTTAACAGCCATTTCTTTCACCATTTGATCCATCTATCAACTTTATTTATGGTTCAAGATTTGGATAGCATTGGTTGAAATTGGTTGTGCTCAAAACCAATTTGTCAAAAAATTGTTGTTAGATGTGTTGAAAATTTTGTAAAACACATGCAAAGTTAATTTGTAAAACAAAAATTCGGGGGTGCCTTCGATAAGAGTATCTCCAACCGTGCCCTCTAAAACTCGTCTCGTTTGTAGCATTTTTAAAGTGTGGCAATCAAGTCTCATTAGTTTTAGTTGGAAGTTGTGCAACTTAGATTCTTCTGCTATCCATGGATAAATTTTTTCTGACAATAATATTTGCCTTTTTTAATATCTTAAGTTTTTAGAATAGATGATAATTTATCATAATGTTGTTGTCTAGTTGTCTATATAGAAAAAGATCTAATCCTAATCAATATGGAGAATTATGACACTCCACCCTACATTGAACCACATGTTGGGAGAGAGTATATGGAACTATGATGACCACAGAATAATATTCTTGGAAGATACTTTTTTTATACTTTTCCAAATTAAAGTGTCACCATGTGGTGACCTCAACTGATCCAATAAGCTAAGCCACCACACAACCCCACAAGGTTCTTAACTGTAAGCAAACCCTTTATAGCTACGGCCTTTACTTTCACATCTAATAAGAGAAAAAGCAATGGTATGACAACTATGTTGTTTTAAGCAATGGTATGACAACTAAGTAGTATCTCAATCACCCTGCATCACATTTAAAAAACAAGTGTCATACTTGCATTAAAGAATTTTCTGAATTTGATTCTGTTGTGTAGGAAACATTGTTGCACCCTAGTTATCCGAGCGAAGCGAGGCATAATGGGCCTGCTACTTTAGGCCCATTCAACTTAGTTCATCGTGCTGAGTTTCGACCCACCTAAGTTGCAGATCAAGCCCACACCATGATTTGAGTGTTTACAATTGTGTGACGTGTTTGATCATCACAAAACCTCTTTTAGCCCAACAACAACATCACCTACATCTTGCATGTTCTCAGTTTCACACAAAGCCACCTACAATGGTTGTGCTTCTCTAGTGATCCACTAGGGAGAGTCATTTACTTTGTTTTATGTGTGTTTTGTTTGATAATGGTTAGGTTACGTAGCCCTCAATTGACTGACCAAATATTTAAGGAAAACACACAAAACAAGTCCCCATCTCCCAAAAGATAGGTCACCTCACACAATTACATGGCAATTGGTTTGGAAGCCTCCTGGCAAAGGATGTGAACCAGCAAAAAAGGAAATGGTCCAAGTTCAAAGAAGATGCATCCATCAAGGATGTCAACCAGCGAAAAAGGAAATTGTGTATATAAGAGACAGAGCAAAAAGAAATTTAATCTTATGGAATTATTAAGAAAAATAGGCAAAAAAAAATTGAAAGAATTCTCTATAAATGAATAGTCGGAGCCTTAAAACTATCTGTGTTCATTTGGCATTTGCTTTTCCTTTACTGCTTCCCCTTCTCTTTCTCTTTTTATTTTATTTGTACTTTCTCTGTCTCTGGGTTTTCCTCCTTTGTAAACCTAGCTTCATTTCCTTATTTCCATTCTTTGTAGCTTTGACTTATTCCTTTTGTGCTATAGCCAACTCGATTGTATGTAACAGCGAAAAATAAATAAAAGAAAAAGAATAAAAGGAAAAAAAAAAACCGGAACTGAACTGATCGGTTTGGTTCGGGTTTGGTTATTTATTTGATAAATGTAAAAACCGAACCGAACCGAGAACTGAATTCTTGGTTTGGTTCGGTTTGGTTTGGTTTTTGTCCAACTTTGAACCGACCAAACCGATTAACACTCCTAGTTATTTCCCATATTAGTTAAAGAATCATAAATGTGTACTCTTCTTGGAAATCAAAAGTATAGTTATCAATATCATGGAAATATACATTTCCCTTGCTTATATCATCGATAATTAGGGCTTCGACTAAAAGTTTATAACTAATTACGTAATACCAAGTTTACTATTTTTAAAATTTAATCAGACATTACAATATGTTGTTAACACAATGTGACAGGATCAAATCCGTATCTGCATTCTACTAATGTAATAATTTCATCAAAACACCAAACAAGCCAATAGAAGTATGTGACAAAAAGTTGTGCACCCGAAAAACTAAACTAAAAAAGCAAAGAACAAATAAATAGGAAGCAATTTATTAATACCTAGGTATTAGACCACGTCAAAACAATGTCAACCCAAATCAAGGAACTCATCAGGAGAAGAAAGAGTTAGAGAATATGTCAAACACTAACACTTTCAAATATTCAAACTTGTAACAAACATTTATCATATCGGTAACTGTTACAGTACATCACTTATCATATCAACTGTAACACTTATCACATCCCATCATATATGTAACTGTTACAGTGTATCACCTATCAATTCAATTATAAATAGAATACTCAAACACCCCAACAAAGTGTGAAATCCATTATTCAAATCTAACTTGGTATCAGAAGTCTAAAGTATCCTAAATCTAACTTGCCATTATTCAACATGAGCTTCAAACTATGAGAAAATGTTCTAAAACCATGTCTCAATATTTCTTACATGCCAAACAACTTTCTGATAGTCTTGCTGCTTCTGAAAATCCCATAAGTGACTCTGATCTACACCAGATCATTCTCAATGGTCTTGATTCTGCTTATGATATTATTGTAACCACACTTAGGGCGACGGTTACTGACATCAACATGAATGATTTTTATGCTCATCCTTTTGCTTTTGACATGCAAGTTGAGGCTCAACAATCATTTCTTCAACAACATCCCATGGCTAATGTAGCTATTTCTCCCCGATCACAGCACCACAAAAACACTCGTGTTCGGGTTAATCAGCCCAATAATCACAACTTGAGCAATCGTGGCTCTAATCGATCTTAGAATCGCCATTCTCCTCAACCTGGTGCAAATTTTTCAGGGCCTTGTCAATTATGTGGCAAGAAAAATCACATTGCTGCTGATTGTTGGCACCGCTATGATAAAAATTTTCAGGCTCCATCTGCTCGTTCTTCTGCCATGGCTTATGTGGTTGCGCCTAATTCTCTCATTGATGGCAACTGGTATCCTAATAGTGGCGCAACTCACCACCTCACCTCTGATCTGAACAACTTACACATACTGTCAGAATATGATGGCCCGAATCAGATCTGTGTTGGGAATGGTAACACTTTACCCATAGCCTATGTTGGTACTGCCTCTTTCTCTACCCCCCTTCGTATGTTTCATTTAAAAAAATATTTATCATGTGCCTAGAATCTCGACAAACTTACTTTCAGTTTCACAATTTTCCAAAGATAATGATGTTTATTTTGAATTTCACTCAATGTTTTTTCTTGTGAAGGATTGCCACACGGGGAATGTTCTTCTTCAAAGCCAGAATATAGGAGGACTTTATTGTCTTGGTCATGCTCAGGATATGCCAAATACAATTTTCAATTATGCATTTGATTCAGAGTCATTGCCTTTATGGCATCAACGTTTTGGTCATCCAATGCTTCGAACAGTTAAACGCATTGTGGATTCAAATAGTCTTCCCATTTCCAATAAATCAGTTTCCTTCTATCATTCATGTCATGTTAGTAAAAGTAGGAAACTACCTTTTTCATCTAGTTCAACTTCTTATGACAAACCTTTGAGTTTAACCGTGTTTGATTTATGGGGTCATGCCCCCGTTGTTTCTCGCAATGGATTTCATTATTATTTATTATTAATGGATGTCTTTATTCACTTTACTTGGATCTTTCCATTGGCCAATAAATCTAACTCTTTATCTACTTTCATTTTGTTCAAAAATAAAATCAAGAATCTCATAGGCTACAAAATCAAAGTTTTCCAATCTGATAATGGAGGTGAGTATCGAAAATTCACTTCATATTTGGATAGCCAAGGGATCTTCCATTGTTTTTCTTGTCCTCATACTTCAACTCAAAATGGACTTGCAGAAAGACATCATCGACACGTTGTGGAATCTGGTTTGTCAATGTCGAACCATGCTTATCTCCCTCTTTCATTTTGGGCAGATGCTTTCAGTACAAGTTGTTATTTAATAAATAGACTTCCATCTTCAAAAATCTCCACCAAGTCTCCACTTGAGTTGTTATTCCATCGTACACCTGATTACAAATCATTGCGTTTCTTTGGATGCTTATGTTATCCTTACTTGCGTCCATACAATAAACATAAGCTTGCACCTCGTTCTTTGTCTTATGTGTTCATTGGTTACAGCAGTGCTCACAAATGGTATTTATGTTTTCATCCTCCTACCAATCGTATTTACATATCTCATCATGTAGTTTTTTAGGAAAGTTCCTTCCCCTATTCGGCTAAGTACAAGAACATTAAAAGCAATGGTAATCTTTTCACAGGTAAGAACAATCATCATTTACACTCCCCACCACCACTCCCTCTTCCATCTTCCAATGAGCAACCATCATCCCTGCCTGCTTCTACACCTACTAAACCCATTTCCCATAGTCTTATTATTCCAGTTGATCTGCAAACATCATCCATGCCTATCTCACCTACTACACCCATTTCCCATAGTCTTATTCCTACTGATCTGCCACGACATCATATGATCACTTGAGCACGTGATGGAATTACAAAGCATGTTAAAAAAATGTGTTTAACTGTCACTAAGCATCCATTGCAGGTTACAGATGTTGAAGAACCAACTTGCTACTCTAAAGCAGTTACTGATCCTTCTTGGCGCAATGCAATGGATGACGAGATCAATGCACTCATTAAGAATGGGACTTGGACTTTGGTTCCTGCTACACCGAACATGAACATTTTCGGTTGTAAGTGGGTATTTTGGGTGAAGCACAAGGCTGATGGCTCTATTGACCAATATAAAGCACATTTAATGGCGAAAGGCTTCAACCAGCAGGAAGGTATTGATTATAGTGAGACATTAAGTCCAGTTGTCAAACCTTGCACCATTCGGATAGTGTTGACTATTGTTATCAATAATGGCTGGTCTCTTCGTCAACTTGATGTTCAGAATGCATTTCTACACGGTATGCTTACTGAAGAAGTATATATATGAAGCAAGCACCAGGGTATATTGACTCAATTTTCCATCTCACGTGTGTCAGCTTCACAAGTCACTATATGGTTTAAAGCAAGCTCCAAGGGTTTGGGTAGAGAAAAATGCTAATCTTCATAACAATAATCCTCTAGCTTGTCGAACTTGGTCATGTACTTCTTCAAACCTTCGATATCAATGTTCCATGGGATACCAAGGACTTGCAATCCAATCCATAACCAACAAAAATCAGTAAAATGGTGCATCTACAAAACGAAAAATAAAGAGAGGGGGATACTAACCACAAGCTTGTTCTCCATTGGATTGGATTGGGATTCGAGAGGGTAAATCCGAACGAAATATCAAAAGATGGAGTTTGAAACCCTAACTTTCAACTTTGCCCTAGCTAGGAGATAAGATATGGTAAGAAAGACACTCTCGAATCTCTCTTGTGTTATGGGGGCACTAGACACTGGGAATTCACTAGACATCTCACCCACTAAGCGAACACTTGTTACAACCCCTTCATACATATCCTTAATGATATGAACATAACATTGAGACACTTTCTTCCTTTCAAGCACTCACCAAATTAATTCCCTGGGGACCCTATCCTAAGCTTTCTCCATATCAATAAAAACCATTTGCAAACTCTCGATATTTTTCTATAATTTGGCTAAGCAAGAAGAGGGCCTCCGTAGTAGACATTTTCATATTCTTTTGTACCTAGTCTATTATACAGATCATCATATGCTCTCTTTTTAGTTTCTCCTACTGCTTTACTACTCAACTTCTTAGTTTTCTTATATAGCTCATAAGACTCTAGGCATCTATCTATTTGCCACTTCTTAAAGCATCTTTTCTTTTCCGCAATGTGTTGTTGCACATCAGCGTTCCACCACCATGTCTCCTTATCATATACACTTCCTCTTTTGGCCTCTCCTAACTCTTTCTTCACACATCTTCTTATTCAGTTTGTCAAATGCTAAAAAAGATATGTGCTACTAGTCTTATCCTTTGGTTCTAGATTCTCCCAACCCTCTGAAACTGACTGGCCACCCAAAATCCTCTTTCTATTTTTTTTGCACACATCTCCCTGTAAGGTCCACCACTTAATTTTCGGTCTAAACTGCTCTTTAGCAATACGACCCCTACTCTTAAGATAAAAATCGAGGACTAACAACCTATGTTGGTTTGTCAGACACTCCCCTGGTATAACCTTACAATTTTTACACCTACCTAAATCGTGTGTTCTAACAAGAAAATAATCAATTTGACTTCTATTACGCCTACTCGGAAATGTCACCGAGTGATCTTCACTGATCTTATAAAAAGTAGTCACGGTCCTAAAATCCTTAGCTAAAGCAAAATCTAGAATAGAAATCTCCATAGTATTTCGATCCCCAAAGCCTTGACCTCCATGTACCCTCTCATACCCAACTTTAACCTTACCGACATAGCCATTCAAAGAGGGAATTCCAAGAACTAACTCCTCTAAAGAGTCCCAAAAACTCTTCTTAGTCTCCTCGTCTAAATCCACTTGGGGTGCATACGCACTAATAATATGCATTATCTCTAGTTCTAAAGCTAATTTAATACTTATGATTCTATCTCCAAATCTCCTAACGTCGACTAATGCATCCTTAAAAAAATTATCTACCAATATTCCCACTCTATTCCTAGTTCCATCTTTTCCATAATAGAAAAGTTTGAACCCTCCTCCTAAATCTTTAGCCTTGTTCCCCTTCCACTTTATCTCTTGGAAACAAACTATGTTTACCTTTCTCCTATACAGTGCATCCACTAATTCTATTGACTTACCAGTCAAGGTTCCTGTGTTCCAAGAGGCTAATCTAATCATTCTATCTCTAGCTCTAGCCTGGACTAGCTTCTTTACCCGCCCCGTCCAGAATGGAGCGAGAACCATTGCCTATAACACTACAGCCGAGCGCTGCTGCAATGCGCCTTGCTCATTTGTCACTACACTGGAGCGTAGGTGCAGCGTGTCTCTTATAGCGGGGGACGCCCTATCTTTCCTCATTGATTTTAGTGCTTTGAGTAGTGAAATTGTTTTGCTAAAAGTCCTTCCATAATGGTAGGTATTGCAAATAGATTTTCCATAAAAAAAATTTCATGTCACCCGTCAAGCACCTACAAATAAAAACTTCAGCAAACTAATTGCATTTGAAGTGGATTTGCAATGAACCAAGCAAGGCCTAGATTACTCCTCTGTTTAGTATATCGATGGCAATGCATTTTGTTTATGGGTCAACACAATATTTTTAGTGTCCGGTTCAGTATAATCTTATTTTTTTTTCTTTTAATAAAGTTATGCACTTTAGTTGAAGCTAACTCACAATCACCCTACCACTACCTTAACCATCATCACCACCACATATAACCACTCAACCACCGTCACCTTCACAAATAACAACCACCACCATGCCACAAGCACCACTACCAATAGTATCCCTAGCCAACAAGATACTAATCTATTGTAAGGTCATTTATTGCAAGTTAATGCATATGCATTAGTTAGCAAAATTACAATATTTTAGAGTGAACCAAGTAGAACATAGGGATCCATTAAAGTTTTAAGTTATCAAAAGGGGAAAAAACAAATACAAATATATAAAAATAAATAAAAATGGAGTAAAATAGTGTGCTTTAAAAAAAGAAATTTTTTGGTTCTCACACCAATCGTACTAGTACGCCCAATGAATTGGTATGGGAGAGGTTTGTAGTTTGTTAATAATCCCCATTACAAATCAAAATTTTAAGTTTTTCGGAACCAATAAATTCAAATATCAATTATCTTATATTGTTATATGAAAATTTTAATTAAGTAGCATAGCATGGTCAATCATAATAAAGCGGAAAAGTTACAATGAGGTAATCTTACTCAGGTGTGTAATACTTTTATGTTTCCACCTATAACAAGAATATGGCTAACAAGTTTTATATGTAGGGTATGTTTGGCTGCATGGAATCTCATTCTATGAAAATGTAGCGGATAAAAGAATGGATGGAATTCCTATATTCCACGAGAAACTTGAGAATGTGGTATATTTTAAGAGGATTTACATTCTATGGAATGAGATTCCATGTAATAAAATATACCCATGTGTTAATTGGTGAGAATATGGTATTTTGGTCGCGGAAGCTATAGTTAATTGAATGAAAATGGACAACACATTGTATAGTGATAGACAACATTTTAATATTTTATAAGATTTTATAGCACAACTCATTATTGCGTGATTTTAGGATAAAAAATTGCGAGTTTTCGTGATATTATATCAACTATGACAATGTGTACAGATCACTCGATTTGTATTCAATTTTTCAATATGAATCAACAAATATCCAGAACAATACAATCTCTAATCATTAGGTTATTTTATTGTTTTGACTTAAATATATAGTACAATGTAAATTAACTACATATACATGAGTATATGAAAACTATATCATTTGAACTCCATTTGAGCTGGAATTTTGAAAAAAAAAAAAAAAAAACAAATTATGACCAACAACAAAAGCAATGTATCAAAATTTTAGCTTGTTTCGACATGTGTGCCTCAAGATTCACACTAAGTATTATAAAGGAAATTTCTCACAAACACCGTTTATCCAAATATTTAATGGCAGTGACCTAAATATGTATCTCAAGGAACAATGTCGAAATAGGCTAAAACTTTAGCACGTTAAGCTTAAACGGAGCTCAAACGAATTAAAAAATAATTTTTTTTTTTTAATTTAAGAGGGTCCTTAATTTATAATAAAAATTAAGGTGATCCTCCTAGATTAGTAAAATCCATTTTTTGCCCCGAAACTCCCAATGCCCCATCTAATAATAATAATAAATGTTTATACAACTAAGAACATGAAATAAAAATCCACAGTTTCCACATTTCCTACTGTCTTATTCAAAATTCAAATCTTCACATAATCTTATGCCAACTAGTAATGCATCCATGTTTTGATTATTATAACATTCTAATTAATGAGATTCATATCTCGTTACAGAATTATAATAGTCCACTTAAAACACATTATTGCTACACTGTTTGGTTCTATGCTAATAATCAAATGTGATTCGTTGTATCTTTTGTTTTATGGCCATCACCAAATATTATATTTTAAAGATAACCCAAAACATCATCATTGGTGGATGGATTACTTTTTAAAATGTGTATAAATTTTAAAACACGTTTGCAGACCATGTCAACTCATGGTCAATTAATAATCCCCGTTGGTAGTTTGAAAATGTTAAACAAAAAGACTTGATCAACTCTGATAATTATTTGGTTCAACACGTCAATTTTACAGTCTTCTTTGGTAGGTTACTTTAGCAAAAAATCATCTATAAATACTAACAAGTGCAGTGGCATTTTGTATCAAAGTGTGTTAAGTCTTTATCTATTTGAGATTAGTTAGTGTCACCCCTCTTCATTCCCTGTGAAGTCCATAGTAGCTAGCCATGGCATTTGAACAAGAGATGTGTGAAAATTATATGCTTTTGAATCCAAATGAAGGGAGCATACTCGATCTCTTCCGTCTCTTGCACACCCAAGACATAAAAGAAAATAATTTTATTACTGGTCCCTGCAAAGGGTTTGAGGAAACAAAGCGTCAGGAACGATGGATTCTGGTGGGTTCTATTGTTATTCAGAAAATACTCCTTTCCATGACCAAACATTTGGCTTGGGTTGGATCGAAGCAGGAGATGTGGTTGAACCTTTTGAACAACAACGGTAGCTTTGGTCGTCTTATACTCAATTTTCTCCAAGGTTAGTACAGAGTTATCTAAACTAAAACACATTAGTATTTGTAAATGGACAGTTAATTCTTAAACCTATGCTGAAGAATCCATGAAACTGGGTAGCAAGCTAACTCATTACAACTGGATTGTTTCCTTCACCTCTTAATCTAATTAGAGATTGCAATTTATTGAACAGGTGCTATTTTTTCATAAAACATAAAACTGTAATTAAATAAAAGAAACAATGGAACCATTAAACCGAATTATCTAATTATTTGCAAGAATGGGAGTTTGATCTATGGAGATCAATGGGGAGGGAAAGTAGAAACTTTTAGCTATGTTACAACAAAGGTACGTGTTTTACCATTTCAAATAATCAAAGCAGATAGAAGGATAGAAAAAATAAATAAATAAATTCAGTCATGAGGTATGCTATTCAGTCATTGCATGTTGATTAATAAGATTTGTTGAATGTTTAATTCCTTCAGTTGTATTAAAAAATTAAATATGTTATTGCACTGTATAATTAAGTTCATATACCCCTTTGACAGGAGGTATTCCATTCTCCATGACCACCACCATTTTCTCAATGACATGTATATATATATATTTTTAATTCCATTAAACTATGTAGAATTAATATGTCTAATAAGTTTAGTGTTATGTTTATCTAATTCTATAACTATTAGAAGTATATATATCAAACTTGCTATTCTGAATATCACAAACACAGTGACTTTTCACCTAATGACAGAAACAAATGCCCTTTAAGAAGTCATAAACTCATAAGTTTTTTTTTTTCAACTTTTTGAATTGGAAAAACACCCAACTCCTTTATCACGTTTTTCTTGAATGGGAATCTACCTGGCAAATTATAGGAAAGAGAGAGAAAGAGAATAAATAAAAGGGAACAATAGATAGTTCACGAATTTCTTGCAAGCAATAGTTCTCTTGTCATATCACTTTTGTTTTTTCGGAAAAATAAAAGAGATGAGTTAATGATGTTGTACCTAGTTACCTACCCCAATAGGAAAAACATCGATAATGGTTGGTTTGGTTGCCAGCCAGACAATTGAAATATAATTGATGTCAGTTATTACCCATAGAGAAAATTTTCATTTAAGCAGAAACCCACTTGAAATGACTTAATCAATATGCAGTGTAATTGGTTTAGAATCCTTTAAAAAATGGCTTGCTGATCCTGTTGGAGATCAGATGAGAGAAATGACACATACTCATGAACTACCCTTTTTTTTTTTTTTTTTTTTTCAATCTTTAATTAAGGTTGTCAACAAGTTGCTATGATCACTTAATCTCACATTTTCCATATATAACACCACTACATTAAATTGGCATTTTTGTAACAATCCAAAAAACAGTATCACTTTTGAAGTGTAACAATCCACCTAACAATTTTACACATTTATACAAAACAAAATGATACAATAATTGTATCACCATGAAGAGTATGGTTATAAAAGTGATACTATTCATGGTGATCCAACTTATTGTATCATTTTTTTTGTGTTACTGTTTTTCATTTTTTGACTAAATTTAGTTTTGACTTGAAATTGTTTGGTGGATTGTAACATCTCAAAAGTGATACTGTTTTGAGAGTTGTTACAAAAGTGCCAATTTGGTGTAGTGCATCTAATCCATATTTTTCTTTTTCTTTAATCATTTTATAATCGTTTTGCCGAGTCAGAGACTGACACTCGCGCATTGTTATATCTTTATATTATATTGTGGTAAACATGTTGGTTTTTATTTTTTGTGGAAATTAAACAGGTTTGATTATGGTTGCAGGGAAGGTGGTGATTCCTGATAAGAATTCTTCAACTTTCATATCAACAAATGGAAATTTTGACAAGAGACAAGAGTTGGACAAGAATATCAAGCATGGAGATAGTAGATATAATGTTGCTCTTTCGATGATGGCTGCCAAACTAAGCTATGAAAATGCAGCATTCGTAGAATCCGTTGTCAAAGACACTTGGGAGGTAAATAAACTTATTGAAGCCTATACACATAAACTACAGCCTAAAGATGTCTATTTAAATGTAACTGCTTTTATTTTCAAATTAAACGATACTCCTTGTCAACATCTCACGTTGAATTTCTCCTAATTTGATTTGCTGCAGATGGAATTCTTAGGATTCTATGATTTTTGGAATGGTGAGAAACTATTTTTTAACGTGTAGTAAAATTGCAAATATTTTTTCACCATAGTATAGGAGAGTCCTGAATATATATGTTTCATCCTACTCTTTGCAGATTATCAAAAACAACGAACAACACAAGCATTCATGTTTTGTGATAAAAAGGTTGACCCAGAGCTAATCGTGGTAGCATTCAGAGGAACAGAACCATTTGACTCGGTTGCATGGCAATCAGACTTTGATTTGTCTTGGTATGAGATCCCTAATATAGGCAAGGTCCATGGTGGCTTCATGAAAGCTCTTGGCCTTCAAGAAGATCAAGGATGGCCAAAAGAGGTCGGGCAAGTAGCAAATGGGCACGAAACTGCCTATTATACCATCAGAGAGAAATTGAATAAATTGTTTCTTCAGTATCCAAAGGCCAAGTTTATCATGACAGGACATAGCCTTGGAGCAGCACTGGCAATTCTGTTTCCAGTTGTGTTATGGATGCATGGAGAGATAGAGTTGTTAGATAGGTTGGAAGGAATTTACACATTTGGGCAACCAAGGGTGGGAGATGAGCAGCTTGGGAAGTTGATGGAGGAGAAGTTTAGATTGCACAATGTGAAATACTATAGGATCGTTTACTGTAATGACATTGTGCCGAGGTTGCCCTTCGATAATTCAGAGTTCTTGTTTAAACACTTTGGGACTTGTGTATACTACAATGGCTTCTACCAAGGCACGGTAAGCATCTGCTATAATCCCTGAAACACCACGAAACTTATTATCTTCAACTGTGAACTATTGTCTTAAAGATGAAAATATGGATAGTGATGTATTGACTATTGATCAAATATCGTTAATTTGTACTTTTGATTCATGCAGATCATGACTGAAGAACCAAACAAGAACTACTTCTCAGTGGTATGGGCAATACCGATGATGTTGAATGCAGTGTGGGAGTTGATTCGAAGCTTCACCATAAGCTTAAAAGAGGCCCCAGAATACGCAGAAGGGTGGTTCTTGAGAGTTTTTAGGGTGTTTGGCTTAGTAGTTCCTGGATTTCCAGCTCATACTCCTCGAGATTATGTCAATTGCACCCGACTAGCGTCACAATTCCCACCTCCGCAAATGAAAGTTGTCAAGTCTGAATGATCTGATTAGATACATATGTAGCGGGCATCCATCCTTCATTCCATGTTTCTATGATATGTTCTTTTTTACTAATATATCCAGTGTGCCAATTAAAATTGTTGGATCAACTGTGCCTTTTAGACTATCTGCCCATCAGTCCCTGAATGAGCAATTGTAATCAGACCACAATCAAATTTTGTGTTGGAGTTCTGTGTTCATCTACTTGTACTAGTGGCAACAACCTTTATACTTAAAACTATGCTAGTATGGGTTGTAACTAGTTGAGAGTGATCTCATGTGGGTGTGAAGAGATATTTCTATCTCTTATATATTTGTTGTACCAAAATTGTATCTATAATTCAAAAGAACTACAATTCCAAAATGGTCTTCTCAAACTTGTTCTGATATTTCAGGGTGTTAACTAAAGAGCTAGGTATTTAAACCGTAGTTTCTGGTCATCCTCACATATGCAATTAACTGCCATCTAGTTTTCATTGATCCATGTGACATTTCCTAAGCTCTAACTCAACCAAAGTGGTTTCTTCTCTTTCTGGCTAAGCTAGCTATCTAAGATCCCATTCATAGTTGATATTACTACCTCAGGTTCCATCCTAACTAAGGTCTTGTAGATACCAATTATTCACCACTGCACCTGAAACACACATAATGCATGATGGTGTGTAGTATCTCAAATGAACTAAGTTTGTTCTTCTCACTGTGATGTACACACCTGATATTGTGAAGAGCTATATATGGCGGGCTTGAACCTTGCTTTCACCAGTGACAAGTAATTTGCTGAGGCATAACTAGGGGTGGGCACGGGACGGGATGGGATGGGACGAGATATGCCCATCCCTATCCCATCCCGTTCATACGGGATCGGGACGGGACGGGACGGGATGGGATGGGAAAAATCTCATCCCGACCTCGTCCCATCCCAAACGGGTTCGGGACGGGATCAGCGTGCTTGAACATGGGTGGGGCCCCACAACGCTACCTGATAAGTAAAAATTGTCATCTAAGTTATTAACCTAGTGTCTGATTGCTTCTGAAGTTGCATTTTTGAAGGTTCCTTGTACACCTTTAACCTGTAGAAACATTACAAACTTTATAGTCAGTATTTGGCAGTTTTTCACGTCCTGGGGACATACATTCTTTTATCAACATAAAATCCTAAAACAGTTTATTAATGAAAATGACTTTTTTTTCTATAATTAATTTTTCCTTGAAAGAAATATATATACACACACTTACGGGACCGACACTGACTTAGAATTCTAGACAAAGGCTTGACTAAATCCGATACCATTAAATACTGGATTCAGTTGTGTAATATTCCACCTATTCCCCTTTGTGTAAAATGAGTTTATACATGTATATATAGCACCAATGACTGTATTTCAGGCAGGTGGACCATGACAATCAAACCTTGGTAAAATTGGATAAAACAAGACATTCTCATCCTCTGAACAAAATATGTTGCCATGAGATTTCAGTAATACCCGAGCCCCGAGTAGCTTCATCTGTAGAACATTAGAAGATTGTTTCTCTATGTCAGTTGATCCCATGCAAATGTTCATAAAATAAATAAATAAGTAAATAAAAATATTAATAATTAATATTAAAAAATTAGTTCGGGACGAGATTGGCGGGATTGAAAATATTCATCCCATCCCATCCCATTCTAGATCGGGACGGGACGGGATCGGGATGAAATTATTCAATCCCACTAAGACCCGAAAAAATCGGGACGGGACGGGAACGGGATCGCGGGATGGGATGCCCACCCCTAGGCATAACTCATGGGAAAACCAAATTAGGATCGGGCTCAGGCTTGGGCAAGTTTAGGCTGGGCTCGCAATACAGCAAGTCAGTCAAACCCAACCTGATTTAGAAACCTAGCTAAATCTGAATTCTAAACTAGGGGTGGGGTGGGCCGGGCCGGTTAACTGGACCATGTAGTCCAAACCGAGGACTAGGCCGAAATTTTAAAGCCCACAATTTTAGGACCTAGCCCGGCTCGAGTGACCCCGGTTAACCGAAATTTCGGGTCGGTCCGAGCCGGTCTCAGTAAAGCCCAACATTTTCAACCCAATTGTTTTGAGCCCAATATTTTTTAGCCTAGTTTTTTCAGCCCAATTTTTCAATCAATTTTAGCCCATTTATTATTCAAATCCAAATCTGAAATTGAAACATAGTTTTCAAGTTGCGCATGAATTTTTTTGCTGTTAAACCCAAGGCAAAAATTCTAGAGAGCTTGGGTCTGCTGCCTGGTTTTCACGCCTGGCCGAGCGTAATTACCCTTTTGCCCCTCCTTTATTGTGGTTATATTCAGTGTTCTAAAAATCGCAGGCGCTGGGCGGGCGGCGAGCAGGTGTCTAGCGCCCAGGGGCCTAGGCGGGCGCCTAGGCGGCACCTAGGCGGTCTTAGGTTTTGTATTATTACTTTAATAATTTACAAAAGTTAAGCATAATACATTATCAATTACATCCAATTTAATGCCAATATACATATGCAAAATTTAAAAACATGAAAAATTAACAATCGTGAACAAAATTTATTAAAACTCAAATGACTGAAGTTAGTCATGATGGGTACTTTATATAAATTTGAATTTGTGTACTCTTTTATTTTTCTTCAAATTGCATGAATAACCTCAGTTATGTTTAATAAAATCTACATTAGTAAAATTGGTACCGGCAGATCCTTTGAGAATTCCATTAAGTAATCATCATTTGCTACATTTAGACATATACTGAATAAAAAACAATTAAATAGTTTATTTCTAAAACATAGGAACACAATCAGCCTTATTAAAAAATAAAAAAATAAATAAAAATAAATAAAATCGCCTAGACCGCCTAGACTCGCCTAGAGTCCGCCTAAACCCCGCCTAGATCCCGCCCAGACCCGCCCAGCCTGCCCAGAATCGCCCAGCCATTAATCTGGGCGGTTTTCCACCTTCTAGCGCCTAGCCTACCCAGAACCGCAGTATGTAGTCTTTTGTATCCGTCTCGGGGCGTTCGTAGTATGTAGTCTTTTGTATCTGCCTCAAGGTGCTTGTTGTTACATTTTTCCAATAATCAATAGAGTTTGTTTATGAAATTCTTGTTTTATTTCTTAAATGATTGCGAATCACATAAGTTTCGTAAGAACTCTAAACTCAATATTGACTACCGAAAGGGAAACAAACAACTTATAGAAAACTAACTGTAGATGGAGATAAACTGATCTTGGCTTCGAAGCGAATTCAGACAGCTTTCACGGATCATTTAGTGGACTGTCAAGGCGTTACATAGGTTACTGAATAACGAACCTTGCAGAGGGGCGGGTCTCCGCGCCGACGGAATGTCGGGGGGATGTGTTCCCGCTTGCCATTAATGCTATTACCAAGGATTGTGATTTCGTTTTTCGAGTTAATTTTGATTTGTTGATTTTAAGAAATATTTCGGGAAATATTTTGGTGTGTAAAGAAAAAACGTAAAAATTTCGAGGATAAATGAAATATATATCGAATTTTGAGGGTATATTAAATATATGAAAAAATAATATGCAAGTAAATAAATGTATTAAACACATTAAATGAAACTAAAATGCCTATAATTAGAAAATCAAGGGGTAGTTTAAAAAATCAATATATTTTGAAAAAATCTTCGAAAAAATTTAAATTTTAGTAGCTGACTTTGTATTTTTACGAAAAGACCCCGAAATTACAAAAAAAACCTCAAAAATTTTCGAAAAAACCATCATAATTTTTTTTTCATTCGCCCTTTTTCTTTTCGTAATTTCAAAAAAACAAAATTTTCGGCGAAATTTTGCATAATTTCACGAAATCACAATCCTTTGCCATTACGACTCACTGGGCGGGAGAGTTGACTGCTCCTATACCGCTTGAAAATGGTGTCCCTTCCGTCTTTTGGCCTTGCACTGGGTCAGGCTGTTCTGCATGATGTAGCTGGATCTAGGAGCACTCTATCTATTTCAGTGCGGCGTAGTGGCAGCCTCATGCCATAGGTTGGTCTCCACGTATTGTCCCTTTTGAGTTGTTAGCAATATACTTAACACACTGGTGAAGGGTGGAGACCACTGCTTCCATTTCATGTAGCCACGGTGTTCTCAGGATAAAGTTGAAGGACGACAGTGCATCCACCACCATGAAATCTAGTAATAGGACCTTCTTCAGTCGATGTTCTCCAGCTACCGTGGCAAATCTTATCTTTCCGATGAGAAAGCATTTCTCCCCACTGAATCCGATCAGCGAGTGCTCTGATGACACTAGGTTTTCCTCTTTGAGGTTCATGCTGTGGAAAGCATTGTAGAACAAAACATTGAGTGAGCTTCCTGTGTCAACAATAGCTCTCTTCACTTCCCACTTTACGATGGAAACGGAAATGACCAAGGTATCATTGTGCGGTGCTCGGACTCCATCGAGGTCCTTGTCCGTGAAAGTCAAAGTGGGAATGGGGATCTAAATTTTTGAATAGCAAATGCGTATGTCTTCATCTGCGGTTTGTGTCCACATATCCAGTAGAGTTCGCTTGCAAGACTTGCGCGACTAGTCTTCATTCGGTCCGGCTCCATGAAGGACGTATATTATCCCAGTAGTCTCATTCTCTATCTCTTTGACTGACTCCCCATGTTCCTGGTCTGTTCTAGTTGCTTCTCAGACTTCAGGAAGTCTTTCAATTTTCCCTTGCGAATCCAGTGCTCTACTTCATACCTCAGACTTTTGCAATCATTGGTGTTGTGGCCACCTTCCTTGTGGTACGCACAATACTTGCCATTATCCCTTCTGGCAGGGTCTTCGCGTGTCTTAGGAGGCCACTTCAATTCCTCCCAACTTTTTATGGAGTTGAGTACATCCTACAAACTAGCATTTAGGGGTGTCACGGCTTTGGATACAACGTTGTTGGATGACTTCTCTGTCTTGAGATGATCAGGATCCAGTCTGTTGTAAGTGTGCTTCCTCTTGCTCCGCTCCTCATCCTCGTGTATCTTTCCCACTTTCTTATCCTTAGAAACTCAGGGCTTCATGTTGTCTCCGGTCTCCCTCTTAGCGGTCCTTGACTCCTCCAAGGTGATGTGTCTCTAGACGCTCTTGAGGAGTTCTGCCATGTCTAGAGGGGGCTCCAAGGTGAGGTCCTCGAAGAGTTTTCCCTCTTTGAGGCCCACAGTGAATGCAGTCACAGTTGTATCGTCGTTGCACCCGTCGATGAGGGTCAGGTAGTTGTTGAAGCATGTGACGTACTCTTGGAGCATCTCGTCGGACCTCTGCCTTAGAGAGAGTATGTAGTGCGGGCCTTTTTTGAAATGTTAACTTCCGACAAAACGTATCAAGAATTTCTTCGTCAATGTTTTGAAGGAGTCGATTAACTTCGGTGGAAGGCTATGGACCACGTCAATGCAGGGCCTTTAAGTCTGGTGGGAAAGGTTATACACATGACAGATTCATATCCTTCCTTGAGCGCCATTACGTGCTGGTAATGGCTAGATGATCGAAAAGATTGGTGGTTTCGTCATAGGAATCAAGCTTCGAGGGAGTGAACTTTCTCGAAAGTACTTCACTCATGATTCGGTCAACAAAAGGTGGGACGAAGAGGCAATATAATACGTCTGAATCGTGCACTCCTTTGCGGAGAGGTTCCCGAAACCGAGCCTCTTTGTCCTGGTGGCTGGATCAACGTTAGTCGCACAACTTCCCTTAGTTCAATAGGAACTGGTGGGGGCCTAGCTCTCCTACGCTTGCTCCCTATCATCCACTAGAGGTGGAGGTCCGTGTTGTTCTTGGTCTCCATCAGTAGCGGGTAGATTTCATCGTGTGAGTGTCTCCACCGCCTTGATAACCAGCTGTATTTGGGATGCCATCACCTCGATTCTGGGGTAGATTTCGTTGCCGTCGTTGGTGCAGGGGTGTGAGTTGTCTGCCCATGCATGGCAAGAATTGGTATAGGGATAGCCAGAGCGTTGGAAGTGTCCCCTGGTTCGTTGTTTCATGACATGGTTGTCACCATTTCTCTGGGATTTGGTAGGGGACCACTCTTAGTGGAAAGTTAAGAACTATGTCGTCCCCACGGACGCACCAAACTGATGCAGTCGATTTTCGCTCATTGCTTTGACCATGTTTCTGCTGACCTATACAAGTAACGAATGTGAGCCACAGACCACCGTGGGGTGGCTGATGGCACTCTGATGCTAAAATCAGACAAGGATCTTAGGAAAGTGTAATGTTGTAACAGGGATTTTGTAGCATACCTTATCTTACCAACCTCATGTCTTATTTATAGTGTTAGGAGTTCTGGTTCAACCAGGCCATCGTAGGCGTAGTTTAGGGAGGAGATCTTCATGGAGATCCCTCTCTAATTAAGAGTCATGTTGTAGAAGGGAAGTTCCCTGTTAGCTCTGCACTCCTAGATACACGAGAGATAGTTCCTAATCCAAGAGCAATCCATAGAAGGGAGTTTCCTTGTGTGGAAGATATTATGGTGTTTGCTTCCTAGTGCCTGTCTGAAGCTGATCCTCGAGATACTTACCTGAAAAGGGCTTATGGATATTGAGGATGGATGTGAGACATGTGGGCCTAGCATGCTGTGAGTGTCCGGGTCTGCTTGGCGGACTGAAGTTGAGCGGGCTATGATCCGCTTGGGCTGGATCTGTGTTGGACCGATGCTTGAGCCCGTACTTCCTTGAGATCATCATGACACGTGGTTCGGCTCAGATGTGTGACCGTTTTTATGTATCATTACCCCCAATTTCCATAAAACATATCTCAAGGATGATCTAGAGGCCTTTAACCAAAACCCCTCATCTATTTTCTTCAAGCTCCCCATCCATTTTTTTCAACCTCCCCCTTGTTTGATAATGAACCACCTTGTTCCTTTACTTCCATGATCCTCCCCCCACACCTTCAAACAAATCACCGTCCCATCCTACCACTTCCAATGCCACCATCACCCCCGACCATGAACACATTTAATTAATTCAAATCCACCACCATCAAGACTCTGCTATGGGTAGTGTTGTTCATTTCCTACAAAACCAACATGGTGAACATACCCAAGGAAAGTTGATTGCGGATCCGGTTTCAAAACCTTTAGAAATCAGTGGCACTGAAGTTTTAGATTACACAACTTCAAACATGGATTCAGTTGAAAGCACCAAAGAAAACAATTTATGCTCTAAAACTGTTAGGGTTGAATAAGAAGGCCATGAAGCCCAACAAATGGACACGGAGATTTTAGTGGATTCTTCAACTAGCCCCGTGAAAGATAAAGAACTCAAAGAAGGAGAGATCACGGGTGATTTAGCAATTTCTGACCCATCAAATGATTTGATCCTTGAACATCTTGTTGAATTGGATAGGCAGCAGTTAGAGGCTGTTGGAGGTGCCATAAGTCTGACGTTTGAGCTGAAAAAGATGAAGACATGTTGGATGTGCTTGAGGTGTTCATAAAACTAGACATGCGAGGTGGATATCACCAGTTTCGAATCGAGCCTGAAGACGAATGGAAAACAATTGTCAAGAGCAAGGACGGATTATACGTGTTGATTCCATGGAAATTTCCAACAATTTTAGTTTCTGATTTATACGAGTTTCGTGAGGATAAGGCTGTCTATTATGACAATAACTCGGGGTCGACTTATTTCGAAGTGGAAGAGACTGATGTAGGACATGATTTTAGTTCCAAACAAAAACTAAAATTCTATTCCAAAGAGGATTTCAGTTCTATTTTTCAATAGGTTTTTAGTTTATATTTTCCAATAAGATTTTAATTTCTATTTTATAATAGGATTTTAGTTTCTATTTTCTAATAGGATATTACTTTCCATAGGTTTTAGTTTCTATTTTACAAATAGTATTTTAGTTCGTTTCTAATAGGATTATAATTTATTTCCCATTAAACATTGAATTTTCAAAACCTATTAGGACAATCCAAGGTTAAGTTAGGTCTTTATATAGTTCTCATGTTTGCTAAAAAATTATTCAATCAATTATTATTCAAAAAACCCTTGTGTTTTTATCTTTGTTGGTGGATTCCAGTTTTTTTTTATGATGGATTCTAGATTGTTCTAGCTTGTGATGCTCAACTACCTTCGATTGAATCAATCTAACACATTAAACACCTCCAATTTGAGTTTAACCAAATAAAATTTAGAATTAATCACCCAACTTCACTTATCAAACTCAACCAACTCACCCACCACCTTGTGTTATCATCAATAGGGCATGACAAAAGTGCTAAAAATAAACATAACCATAATATGAGACATACTTCCCCACTGTTAATACATAAATGAACAATCCCCACCCACAGTTATATAAAGTATTAGTGACACCTCCTCATTTGTATCATTCATGGAGACATCTTCTAACAAATCAGTAACTTATAAATATCAGTGGTGGTTCTGATTCAATTGACAGTAGGTGGGTTTTCATAAAAGGTGGAAAATCTAGTTACAATGAAGGTGGTGGGTTTGGTATAATTGAAGTTGTTGGTGGTTTGATACAATTGGGTATGATACAATTGAAGTTGCTGGTAGTGGCAGTTCAGTTGGAGATGGAACAAGGCTAGGTGATGGTGGTGGGATGAGGCGGCGGTTCAGTTCCATTGATGATGTTGGAGGGACAACGATAAAGGTGGGGTGGGGGCATGATAATTGTGATTTAGGTTCAAAATAAGTCGATATTGAAGAATACAAATTTGGTAAAGGAAGAAGATGAAAAGGGGGTTTTGATTAGAATCCTTAAGTTATGTTTGCCAAGTACGGCCAAAAGGTGTAAGAAAATACCTGAAAAGATCTTTAAGATACTTGTGCATTCCATAATCTGGAACAACCTAAAAAGATAAATCCATATAGCAACTCGTAATTAACTTTTTTTCTATATATGTGTGTGTACACAAGTGAAAACAAATAGTTATCAAATTTAGGAAATGGTGAAGCTTTCTACGTTAACTATTTTGACAATTTTACTCAATTGAAGGGGTTTGATCAGTAGTTCTAAAAATATTCCTTTAGTACTTGAGCCTCCCACACATTGTAACAAATGATCTACAACCATAAAAACTATTAAAGGGAGTTGCTACGTATACCCGACTATTTGCCTCGGTTGCACCAACTCTTTGTTGCAACGATAGTTTGGGATGTTTCGACTTTGTTGCATCGACTTAAAGTATGTATCACCGACTATCATTTTTTTGTAATAATAAAATCATTTTGTGTGAAATTTTCTCGTTTAGGAGCGTTAATTGGCTATTGAATGAAAGAACAATAATAGCCATCATCTATAAACTATAAAACTAAAATTTAATCATGCATTCATTAAATTTCAATGTGCTCATTTACCATACAAGGGTTGACAAAACCAATATGTACTAAAAATAAAAAATAAAATTGTTGCAACTATATATCAAATTCTAAAAAATTGCATTCAAAACCTAAAAAATTCAAAATCCAAACATTTACATTAGAAATCCTTTATACAAAGTCCCCAATTAACAATATGAGTAACGTATTTTGTACGATTTAATATTAACAAAATTTGGTTGGGTACATCAAACAATTTTTAAAACTAAATCTAAACATAAAGTTGGGGCCATCGAGCCAAACGGTCGGGTACACGTAGCAACTCCCCTATTAAAATGTTGAGATTCCCTCATGTATGAAAACAACTTCATTCCCATGCTTTGATAAACAAAAAAACAAAAAAACAAAAAAACAAAAAAACAAAAAAACAAAAAAACAAAAAAACAAAAAAACAAAAAAAACAAAAAAACAAAAAAAAACTTCATTCCCATGCTCTTTAAAACTTGATATAAGATTAACATAACATAGTGCAACAATTCAGTTTTAAAGGGGAATGAAAGCCTAAGACAAACATATGGTGCAATTGGGAAATAATACAACCAAGTTCCTAGGCACCCCGAAAATACCTAAAAGAATGCAAAGATTAACATAATACTACAATGAGAAATTTTAAACAGACCACTAAACAACTCATCATCATCATCATCATCATCATCATCAAAGCCCATTCCCGAGATTTTCGGGACCACTAAACAACTATATCATAAAAATTGTCATTGACAGCCATATGAGTAGACCATTCTTCTCTCAATGGAAAATTTTGCTTTATAGCAAATGCATAATAAATAAATAAACCCATTAATTACTTTTCTAGCAACTCCACTCAAGTACTTTTGGATAAATATTTACCTTGTCAGGAAGTAGAGGCATTCAAGGAGATTCGAGGTTTAAAAGTGTCTCCTTCTCAAACACACAAACTCTCGTTGAAGTTGAAGTTGAAGATGAAGATGATGCAAGTTTTGAAGTTGTAAAAGGTGCTACTTATACCATCGTTGAATGTAATACACTATGTAATGCCTTCATAAGAACATTTGAAGACTCCGTAACCGGAATCAACACGTAGCAAAAGTCGTTCTACCAGTGCATAAGTGACATCTACAACGATATAGTTCCTTGTGGGTTTTGAAGAAGGGATCTTGTATCTTTAGAAAATAGAATCAGAAGATTGAAAAAATTATGGCAAAATGGTCTATTTGCATTGAAAGAGTAGCACAACTAAACCTTAGTGGTGCTAACGAGAGGATCGGGTGTTTACTCAGTTTTTACAATGAAATGGTAAAGTAATGCATTTGCACAAAGTCTTCTAGCTGAGAAACTTTTTCAAGAAGATAAGCATACATCGTTCAAACGGGGTCACATTTATCCGATATTGATGAACTGAGGAAGGTTCAATTTCACAATTACTAGCTCAAGAAAAAAGTTTGGTAAGAAGGTTAATAACAGAACTATGGGAGTTGAAGTTGCCTTTACCAGTCCTCCAGGTTCGGCCTCGACATGCTTGGAACCTAACACTCCTTATTTAGTAAGTGGGAGTAAAAGGTTTGCTTTTGAGGCTGGGATCTCTGATGATTTTGCAGGCTTAGAGGATGAATATGATGAAGACGTGTTTGTTGGTGATGACATATTGCCCCTACTGATGACATTCTTCCACTGGGAAAAAAAGTACATGAATAAGCCACAAGAGAAGAAGCCAATGGTAAGGGAAATAAGTGGCTTTATTAGCTGCGTCTCAAAAGAATGGAAGTTAGTACAAAAGAGCATTAAACAAGATAACATAGCCAAATTTAAACAGACGCTTGTAGACCACCTGAACATAGCAAGTACACATCGTAGCGTGTATGTTTAAGATCATAAGAAAAAAAATATATGATATGGAACAACATAGACTTGATATATTCGTGAAGAAAATAGAAGATTTGGCGAAATATATTCAACTTGAAGAAGAAAAGGCTGAAATTGGAAGGATGAATGCTAACCATCAAATAATGACTATGAAGTACGTGGATTGTGAAGATGAATAAAAGTGTGTTGGTTGTAGTTGATGGTGAATTGTTGCATCCTGATAAGCATGTTAACAGATGAAGTACTCAGCATAATGGCCCTCTAGGTTCATAATCATAGCTACACTCAGCCAGTGGGATATCACTAGGAAATATATTGATCATGATCAGGCGGCCGACCATGTTCATTTTCAACAATAATTTTTGTTCAAAATGATGCAAGTGAGCATAATATCATGCATTTGGCTCTTACTCCAAATTCTTGTGGGTTTATGAATAATGGCCCACCGTGCTTGCAATATCATTTCTAAATAACCTATTTTTGGTGTAATAGCATTTCTAATTAACAACATTCCTTAATAATGCTATCGGAAAATTGTTGTAATAGCATTTCTATTTGACAAACACAATAAATATTATGAGTCCATTAAATATGAAATTTGTGCCATTGCATTTACGTGAAAATACCATCATATAACTGTTATTAAAGGCTATTTTTGTTGTAGTGGGTATAGTTGGCTCCAATGAATCAAAGGTATATATATATATTCTTATTTTTTATTAGTGTATTGTTTATTGTGTCTAGTTATTTGTGATTTCGAAAAAAAAACTCAAAACTCTTTATTCTGTATTATTAGGTTTTAGCAAGGATTTATCCTGCGCCTATGCCATCAAGAAGTTATGTTACCTAGAGTTAGATTTGAATAATGGCTCTCACACATTGTTGGGGTGTTTGAGTATTCTATTTATAATTGAATTGATAGGTGATACACTGTAACAGTTACAAATATGATGGGATATGATAAGTGTTACATATATGATGGGATATGATAAGTGTTACAGTTGATATGATAAGTGATACACTGTAACAGTTACAGATATGAGGGGATATGATAAATGTTTGTTACATGTTTGAATATTTGAAAGTGTTAGTGTTTGACACATCCTCTAACTATTTCTTCTCCTGATGAGTTCCTTGATTTTGGTTGACATTGTTTTGATGTGGCCTAACACCTCCCCGCAAGTTAAGCGTCGTCATATTTTGGACGGTTAACTTGTCTCGAAGAAACTAAAAACAAAAAGTGTTAAGCCTCTTAGTGAAAATCAATGTTCTAAAAAGCGCTAGGCGGTGGGTGGCGGCAAGCAGGTGCCTAGCGCCTAGGCGGTTTTAGGTTTTGTATTATAACTTTAATAATTTACAAAAGTTAAGCATAATACCTTATCAATTACATCCAATTTAATGCCAAGATACATATGCAAAATTTAAAAACATGAAAATTTAACAATCATGAACAAAATTTATTAAAACTCAAATGACTGAAGTTGGTCATGATGGGCATTTTATACAAAGTTGAATTTGTGGACAAATATCCAAACCCACTCTTTATTTTTCTTCAAATTGCATGAATGACCTCAGTCATGTTTGATAAAATCTACATTACTAAAATTGGTATCGGCAAATCCTTTGAGAATTTCATTAAATAATCATCATTTGCTATATTCAGACATATACTGAATAAAAAACAATTAAATTGTTTATTTCCAAAAAAAGGGAAAGAAAAATAAAATAAGAACACAATCAGCTTTAAAAAAAAAAAAAAACTCGCCCAGACCCCGCCTAGACTGCCCAGACCCCACCAAGACCCGCTCAGACCCCACCTAGACCACCCAGACCTCGCCCAGTACCCGCTCAGCCATTCATCTGGGCGTTTCTCTAACGCCTAGGCCATTTTTTAGAACACTGGTAAAAATTTTAAATTTTTAAGTACAATTTATATAAGAAAAATGGAGCTTATATTGTTTAGAGTGAGTAAAAATACCAGAAGAACTTGACCCAATATTAGGGGAGGATTCCTCCGAATGGAATGGGGGTGACCTATCAATTCTCGGTGGTCGTGGCGTCATACCTTAAAAATGCACAAAAAGTGAGCTAGTGCCATAACATAATAATAATACATTATAACATTTGATGACTATTAAATTACCATAGTTTAAACATCAACTCTTTTTTTTTTCTTTTCCTCTTTTTTTTTGGTGTTGTTTTCTGACAATGGAAATGTTTCCATTGGAAAATTATCTCTATTCCATACAACAGCATGATCAACATCATCATTTGGTGCACAAGTGATTGATGTATCCCCTGGTACTAAGGGTTGCAATGTCTCTGTTTCATCGATGGTTGCCTCGTCTTCATGTTCTAGCACGACATAAAATTCACGTGGTGCAACTTTTGTCACAACTAGCCATCCCGATCTTGCATTGTCTCTAACATAGAAAACTTGTTCGCACTGGATTGCTAAGACGAATGGTTCATTTGTTGGAAGTGTTCGTTGGGAATTAACACTTACAAAACCATGTCTATCATTTTCAATACCTCGTCCAGGGCTATGGATATCTCTCCAATCACACTTGAACAAAACAATACAATTTCCTCCTAAATATTGCAATTCAACAACATCAATAAGAACTCCATAATAATTCAATCTATAGACTCCATTATCTCTATTAACAACCACACCACACCACTATTTTGCGTTTTTAACCGAGCTTCCCAGCTTTTCGTGTAGAACTTAAGTCCATTGACAACATAACCATTCCATGACAATACTACTTTGTCAGGACCACGAGCTAATGGGCGCAACTGTTCAATTGATTCATCACTACTTATTCGACATAATTCAACCACCTATGTAATGAAAAGTACCAATTATGTTATGAAAAATATTCTTAGTATGATTGTCGACGATGAATAAGGTCTAAGTTCCTTACACAAGCCTCAAACCACTTTGGGAATTGTCGACGATGAATAAGGTCTAAGTTCCTTGAATGTGTATGTTTCAAGATTTCTTTATGTTCCTTGCAAATAAGTAACATATGTTAGATAATTTGGTGACCTAAAAACACACAAGTAATATAAATGGTTATTTCTTACTCAATAAAAGGTATCACATCTTCACAATTTTGCAAGATGTACCAGTGTGCTTGGATCCATTCTTCCATAGTTAACTCTTTTACAACTGACTTTCCCTTTGTTGAAAATATAGAAAGTCCACCTTGATGTTGGTCACCAGAGCCATCAAAGTTCCTAGGAACTTGATTAAACTTTGTTTCTATATCATGCAAGTACCTTGAACAAAAATTCATACACTCTTCTAGAATGTAACCTTCAGCAATTGATCCCTCTGGTCGGTTTTGTTCAGGACATATGACTTCAAGGTTTGCAAGTACCTACATTAATTGGAATTATAAGTATAGTTCTCAAACAAAGCCTACTTGTGGGTACTTACAACAACGAAAATATATGTACCTCTCAATGGGATACATCCAATGGTTTTGAACAGGACCAACAATCTTGACTTCATTTGCCAAGTGGATCGGTAAGTGTACCATCACATCAAAGAATGATGGTGGAAATAACATCTCTAAACGGCACAACGTAATTGCAACATTCCTTTCTATTCTCTCTAGTTCCTCTACTCGAAGAGTTTTTTAGCATAAATCAACAAATAAACTACTCAAACCGATCAAGGCATCACACACATCATCTGGCAATATGCCTCAAATAGCAAATAGAAGTAGTCATTGGAGAAGAACATGACAATCATGACTTTTTAGGCCAATTAACCTTTTTTTCTTTTACGTTAACACATCTGGATATGTTTGAAGAAAAACCATCTGGAACCTTGATATCTTACAAGATTTGTAGCACACGACTCTTTTCATCGGATGACAAAGTATAACGAGCGAGAGGGAGTAAATAAGTGTTCTCGTCTTTCGTAATTGGATGTAACTCTTCTCTAAGCTTTAACTTGCAAATCCAAACGAGAATTGAGATTATCCTTTGTTTTTGTTGAAACTCCTAGCAATGTCGCAATCATTATCACACACATTTTTCTCAATTATGATGCCCACTTCCCTTGGCTTGTTTCTTCCCACTTCTCAATGTGCATAACATCTAGATTGAAACGAATGAGCAAATTTTTCCAGTACGGAAGATCAAATAATACAGTCTCTTTTTTTCCAATTATGATGCCCACTTCCCTTGGCTTGTTTCTTCCCCTTACCAAATGTTATTTGTTCTACGTCTTCCATTTGCTCGAGAATATCATCACCTGACATAAACAACGGTGGAGGTATTGGTTCTTTATTGCAATCAAAGTTGTGTTTGTTATCATGCCATTTATGTCACGCCCCAAATTTTTGAAGAAAACAAAATTTCCAAAATCCACGTAGGATTATCCGTTTTTCCTAAAATTCGGGACATGAATTTTCATTCACTAAAAGTAACAGGTGGCATCTACGAGAGATAATCAAATGCACAATTTACCAAATTAGAGAAAAATAAAACAATTAATCTAAAAGCCCATCAAAATGAAGGAAAATATTTTAAAGCTCGTAGAACCAACTCTAATAAGTTCAACAAATCACGAATGTATCTCTCCCAAGAAATAATAAAAAAGAAACTCCAAGTTCTATTACAAAGGCTTAAACTGTCACCTACAAACAAAAATGACCTAATCTCTCAAACAACGTGCAACTCTCAGCAATGCTCGTCACGTAAGAAACGAACTGCTCTAAGCTCGCCCGAAATTACTAAATCCTTAAAATAAGCTAGTCGGCTACATTCCCGAAGGAATGTACCCAAGAAGCCAAAGCCCACTTGGGTTAGCAATAAAGCTGGTGTGAAATTCTTTGTTCCCAAAAATCAATACAAGAAATAGCATGACATGACAGAAATATATAATGCGACAAAATAACCAAAACAAATAGGTAGTTCCTCCACGAGGCCATTATGTCATCCTAATAAGTAAAAATGCATTTACTTACACTTACACGGTAGGAGTTGACTATGGCAAGTCTGTCCTACAGAAATATTAGTGGACTTGCCATCCTGCATAAAAAGGGTTGGAAACAATATAAACATAATTTATTCATTTTTATTTGAATTTTGATTCATCTTTTAACAAATTGATCACTTAGACGATACCACATTCGCACCACCTCCGTGCCGAACATACATGCCCGTATGCCTCTCTCATATAAAGGAGGACTTCTCCGTCATCAATGCCCAAGTGGGGACACATCACATACAGGCATGCATCACCGGATACTCCTAACTATATGAGTAACAAAAGTCACTCTTGGGCTATCAATGCGCATAAAGTCACGTCACATTTTTTACGGATAAATATCAAAGCCTATCTTAGGCATACAAATTCACCTCATTTTCGGAAGACTAACCCGAAGGTTATTTTAGTTTCTCTATAAGAAATAGGTGCCCCACCTCCGCAAGACAACCCGCAGGTTATTTAGTTTCTCTAGTAAGAGAGGGGAAACAATAAACCAAGAAAAGAGGTGTGGTAGTTCTAAGTGATACAATTCTAGGTGATTTAAATTTTTTTTTTTCGGGAACCAAAGTTTATCGATATTCTTTATTGTGATGTCTCACTTTCCTTTCACAAGGGCATTTTGTCATATATCAACCCATTTCTTCGGGGAAACATAGCATTTGACACATTGCCAAATCATAAACAGCTTCATCAGAATATTCTCCCATTGTTCTGGGACAACCTACATCATACATTAAAGCATCCAATTGACACCAAGATACACAGTTAAAAACAATACACAAATCAGAAAGCCTGGAACATCCTTCAAATAACCCCAAAATAAGTTCAAATCAAATAAGTCACAACTATAATACACTTGTCTATCTTGACCAGTAGAAACCTGCATCAAGACATCCCTGCCGTACAACAAATCAGTGTGGGACCAATAACACTAATCAACCATGCACACACGTCACAGAGGGGAACTAAACATCAATTCTGATGAGACCATTTGTATATGAACAATCCGGACCAACCAATACTAGGTACAACATCTTATCACTCTCCACATTATTGGTGGTTAGATCAGATACAACAAGATGTCACGAAGATCATGTGCGACTCTCACATTGACAGGCCATGTGACACTTTTGATCTGAATTGTGGCCCAATCAGTACTTTAATCATGGAAAAGAAAAAGCCAATGGGAAGACATGTCCACATGACTCCCAAGTCCTTAGATTTATTTATTTTTCATACTTATAAAACACAATCAAAACACCTCCAACCTATCAACATCGAAATTTGGTGAGATGAAAAGATCTTAAATCTTTAAAAAATCAGAAAGAGTTGCTGTGCATGCCTAGCAAAATAGGGTTGACACAACCCAAACCCTTTGACTCTATGAGTCATAAGCTGATTTCCTATTAAACTATTGCAAATACATGCATGCAGAATGAATTTGATTCTGCAGTGGGACCTAGGGACTAATTTGTTTTCTTCTAATTGTTGTGTGAATCTGACATTGGAATGAATACAACTTGGACATGATCATGAAATTGTGTATGGGTTTTCGGTCTTTGAATTCACAACTATTTATTAGTTGTCCTATGCAGACACAGAAAGAATCAAAATGAAAAGAAATAGAGAAAAAAAACTCACCCTTTTTTGTTTTTTTTTCTTTCTCCCGTTTGCTCCTTCTCTTCTTCTTTTTCCTTTTTTTTTTCTACAGTCTTTTTTTTTTCTAAGTCGCCTGAGAGGAAACCCAAACCTCTATTTAACTAAACTAAAGGTAAAACCCTACAAAGTTAGGGTTTTTTTTTTTTTTTTTTTTTTTGCACCAGGTTAGTGACACCCCCTCATTTATTTAGTTATTCTACGACTAAATCTCAAATTTAATAAAGCCCAAAAAATAAAATAAATAAAAATAAAAATTATAATGTGTTAAACTAGGGTCGTTACAATTTATGATCCAGTGGCAAGAATCTTCGATGACACATATAACATTGTTTCTTTCCATACACTAATCTCTTCAAACATGTCTCAACGTCACAAGCTGGGTATGCTAAACGTCCTTTAGTACTCCATCCTGAGAGAATTGCATAACCTAGAAAGTCACTAATAGTCCATAATAAGGTTGCCCTCATTTGGAAGGTTGTCTTATTGGATGCATCAAATGTATCCACGCCTTCTTCCCATAATTCTTTTAACTCATCAATTAATGGTTGTAAGTAACCATCGATGTCATTTCTAGGAGCTCTTTCTCCCGGAATAAGCAGAGACAAAATCATATTTGTTTGTTTCACGCATATCCATGGGGGCAAATTATATGGTATTAGAACAACGGGCCACATGCTATATGATAGACTCATGTTGCTGAATGGATTGAAGATATCACTTTCCAATCCAAGTCTCACATTTCTCAGTTCAACACTAAAGTCAGGATACAACTGATCAAATGTTTCCAAGCCTCTGAATCTGCAGGATGTGCTAGATTGTCATCTCTAATACAGTTATCATTGTGCCACTTCATTTCAGAAGCAATTTTGGAAGACATAAACATTTTCTGAAGCCTTGGTTTTAAAGGAAAGTGGCACAAAATATTTCGTGAGACTCATTTCCTCCTATTAGAATATCCAGTAGACTCCTCATCATCATCATTATCTCCACAATCAATTTTTTTTCCATCTCGATTCTCCATAAGTTGGGTAATACTCTGCGTAAGCATGTTCTTTGCGAAATAAAACACAATCATTGATGCACGCATCTATCTTATCATTTGAATGCCCAAGATCTTGAAAAATCTTTTTTGCTTCGTAGTAGGACTTTGGTACCGTCTCACCTTTAGGAAAAGCCTTCTTTAACTCCTTAAGCAACATGGTAAAGCCTCTGTTAATCATTCCCCCAACACATTTAATACGTAAAAGTTTTAAGATGAAATACAATAAATAAATCTCACACCCAGGATATATGCTAGTCTTGGCTTTTTGAATGACCCTCAAAATGCTTTCAGCCTCATTTTGTGGTACAATACTGCTAGTAGTCTCCATCTCATATCTTTAGTCTCTGACATTCTCAAGATTAAACCCTAGTAAAGTATCCGCTATCAACTCGTCTATTTCATCACATTCAACCTCATTATCAAGCTCTAACTCGTCATCCTCACTGTCTGTGGTAGCATGTCTATCTTCACCATTATCAAGCTCTAACTCGTCATGTGTAACCACGAAGAATGCCACTTATGATCAAATCTTCTCTAACTTCATCCATTGTCCTAAGATGACCATTGAAGCACTTTCTACATGGGGAATATATGAGGTTCCCAGATTTTGTGTGCTGAAACGCAAAATAAAAAAATATTTCCACTCCTCTTATATAGTTGGGGTCCAAACGATTCCCAATAACCATCCAGCTTTTGTCAAACGTGGCCATTAAATCCCTCTTCTTTTTTTTACATATCAAAGTGAAAGCGAAAAAATGAAATAAAATAAAAAGGAGATAAATGTATAGAAAGGATTACTCAAATTTGAAACAATCAAGGATGAATATACCTGATCTCAATAGAAAATCCAGATAATTGTACTATTGGATAACGGAGAACGACTTTTGCTTTAACAAATAACCTAATTGGCTTATCTTCTCCAGACCGCATTTGTTTTCTGCATTATCCAATAACAAGGGTTGAAGTGAATATGTAGAGCTCATGAAAGCAACAATCGAAAGATTATGAACCACACAATATCGGACAATATTATTTTAAATTCCAATGAAACCTAAACTTATGCAATTACAAGTAATTATCTTGGTGTCATTCATCTTGAACCAAATCAACTCTATCATATTCGATCACAAAAGATGACCACTTCTCTTCCTATAATTGATCAGCTTTTGTTATGAATTTACAAGCCAACTGATTTACAACCAAAGTTGATGCATCATTTTAGATCCATCACATTATCGAAATCCAAGTATCAAACTCAATTTACAAAAAAGCTCTAAATTCAGCTGAAACAACAGCCCTTGAACTTATTCATATAACAACGTATAACCACATCTTTCCTTGCTATAAAACAGTTGAAGTTACCTTCACATGCGTGTTTGCCATGTGCAATTGATGTATTTTATAGCATACAGTATGAGGAGCATGATAGGAAGTGGAGGAGAAGAAAAAGAAAGAACGGCCCATGATAAAGCAATGGGTGCATGAAATGGAAAAGAGAGTAGCAGGGTGATTTGGGTCACGGTTGAAGAAAACCATTGACTTCATTCCGCAAAAGGTGAACACGTCACTATGACATATACCATACATATATTAGGTACAGATGTGGAACACATTTGAGTAGTAATTTACATGGATAGTTTGGATTGACGAAAGAACCAAGTATGGAATTAAAATTTCATATGTATCCTCGTTTATGTCTCTGATCACTTCCTAGCTCTCAGCTTATCCTTTCCCCTTTCTTTCCATGAAATTTAATCTATAAAAAAACAAACAGCCGAAAATTAAGGGTTTGGATGAAAGTGATGGTGGATGGTGAGTGTAGGTTAATAACGTTACCTTATAATCTAAAAATGATAAAAGAGTTGAGTTATTCCAGTTCCTAAGAGGATATCTTTCCACCCAATCACTGCCAATCTTATCCATGCTAAGCTACCATCCTACCTATACAACGCAAAAAGGTATTTACTCTAATTTGCATACTAGTGGTAAACAGTAAACTGTTGCGATTTAACTTCATTTTTAAGCAAGTGGAAGAGTGTCACTTAGGCATGGATCAAAGACACATGAGTGTTAACAAAAAGATTTAATAACAAATGCATATATAGCTATTGAATTTATTGTTGGTTTTTGAAACTTATTTTTTTAATTAATTTATGAAAGCTAGGTCTATGAAACAATGGATGGGCATGGGCTGTATTAGGTTGAAGGGTGTGACATGAACTTGTGCTAATCAGTTAATTAAGATATCCTTACAAGAACTACTTTTATGCTCAAGTCATTTCCCCAACTTGCATTGCATACAACTATCTAGCTATGCAATATGCATTCTTCATTTAGTAAACTAATTAGCATCTATTAATCTGTTTGTATATAATTGAATTTTGATAACAGAATCACCCGCCCACCAGAAAAACAATCGAATCACAAGGCTTAATCGCATCTTTAAAATTTATTCCAATTTATCCAAAAAAAAAAAAAAAGAATTTGTAAGCAAATCTTACCTGAGACGCGAACGAAAACCCTAAGTTGCAGCAGCTTGAAATCGTGTTTGACAAGATATAAATGAATGTTGTAGCAACAATCTCCAATTAACAAGAAGCTGATGAGTCAGTGTGCAAGGACCAAATAAGCTGACCAGCGAGAACGAGGAGGAGCAATTAGAGATTGAGAAGGAGACTATGGATGTAATAAGCCGAAACCTTATTAGCAGGATCAAGCACAAGACTCCAGTGGATGTAATTGATAACCTATTCCACATCTCGTGTTGTATTGAGTCTAGGAAGTATCCATGAAATAACCTGGTAAACACACACCTTCATTCAGAAAGAATGAAACACTCCATCCCATTGCAGAAATACACTCAGCATCATTCAGAAAGGATGAAACACTTTTTCATCCATTGCAAGAACTAGTGCTATTTTTATCACTTAAATGAACAAAAACGAACTAAAAACTTTGATGGATTTTAATCTTTCCCTTAAGGGGGGCAAAATAGGGTATGAGATGCACTAAGAAAGTGTCTAACCATATTGAATAACTACGGCTTACAGGAATTTTCATATGTTTTAAGGCAGTTTTTGTAGTTTATAAGATAATTTGAGGTTGCCTGCCAAATGGTTAAAATAAAAATAAAAACTCTTCAAAATAATTTCTAGAGATCTACTAGTCATTAATAGCAACCTGTGGGTTTAGCTCACGTGTTATATCCTTGTCTCTCCCATGCTAATAATAACTGCCCTGGATCCTTTCCTAGAAAATAAATAAATAAATAAAATAAAGGAGTAAGAATAGTAAAAATAGGCTGGCCAATATACACACTTGATGGCTAATTAGAGCATAAAACAAGTAGAAAAATTATTATAGAGTGAATTAAGCCAGGGTTAGACTAGGCAACAAAACTGCTGAACATGGGACACAGATTGGACTACCTATAATCTGTCATATAGAAGATTTTGGATAAACTGATCTGTGCATGAATGACACAACACTAGGGGAACCTGCAACTAAGAGTTTACTAGTGGATTTTTTTTATTTTTTTTAGCATTATGATCGAAGATCTCCCTTTGGTAACTAATCTTGATTTACTCCAATGATCATGTACAACAAGACTGCAAGATGGTGCTCATCAAGGAGTTGAAGGACTTCTCCCAAAACAACAATGAAAATAGGATAAGGAAAGATGGTAAAGCACATGACACTCTATTAGAACATGATATTTTTTTCTATGTCAAAATGTAGCTAACATCTTGTAGTATGAGCTGTACTTTAATGATGCAATTCTAGCTAAGAATATCAAAAAAAAAAAAAAAAGTTAAAATTGCATAAATAAAAGCCTTGCCAATGAGAAGATCACAAGGAGAGATTGCAGCAAGTATCCAGTACAGGTTAACAGTACATGAAGCCAATTTAACAACATTTATATGAAAAAGGAACTCCCTTAAGAAGCCAAAGCCAGACATAATCCCGCAAACCGTAACTAAAGAACTCTGAGAATACTTGTAAAATTTAAAAAACAAATGCAAAGAAAGAAACACATGACTAACTGCTAGAACACAAAACTTTGGATATAAAACCAACGAATTGTAGTTTCAAAGGCTTGTCCAAAACCCTAACTGTGTTCATGAACTGAAACCTCGCAGACAAGTTTAATTAATTAAAAATCTTAATTTTGGAAATTTGGGACCAAACGGAGAGTTAGAAGTACCTTTCAAGGGATGTTGTAGTCGAAATTGAAGAAGCCAGGCTTTTCAACGGAGAGGACGAGGTTGTTCAAGTCATTTGAAGAAGCCAAATTGAAGAAATTGAAAAGGCCATTTCGAGAAGGAGGGAATAGATGAGAGAGTAGAAATGAGAGCGAATCGGGAAGGAGGGAAGAGCTAATCGGGAAGAAGGGAAGGAGGGAAGACCAAAGAAGTTGGTAAGGAGGGAAGTCGGGAAGGAGGGAAGAGCAGGGAAGTCGGGAAGGAGGGAAAAGCAGGGAAGGAGGGAAGGAGGCTAGTGGGTTATAAGTCAGTAACCTCTAATACGACATTTTTATAAAACTCGATTTTATATTCATTAGCAGGAAGTGGTCGCGGGTTTTTTTTTGTTCTTTACAGACGCTTCCTAGCAAAAACGCCGTTATTGCGTAAGGTTTTAACGGCGTTCTTCCATAGTGTCGTTATGTTGTTTAACTAAGCAGCATTTTGGTTGTAAGCGCCGGTAATGTTATGAAGCGGCGGCGCTTTTATAAAAAAACGCCTCCTTGAAAGTGTCGTTTTAGAATACATTTTTTTTGTAATGACTGCGCCAAAACAATTACTAGCGCCAATAACAAACCGTCGGCCCAAATCAGCCAACGCCCTTCAGCATCCAGCAGCTGATCTCCTGACCTTACCGCCTCAAATTCAGCAACGACCCAGGTATAATAATCTGTTATGAAATTAAACTGCTGCGCCAAAATCCAGTTGCCAGCGATAACAGCACCCGCAGTAGCACAATACACCGTGCTCCTCTGCTCCAGAATGAGTTCCAAAACCCAATTCATCTGTACTCAGCATTAGCAACATCCCAAAACAACCTGATGTCCACCATCTAATACCCGAACAAAGTCTCTGAATCACCGCAATTCCAAACCCTGCAAATTGGCCCTTACCCATGACGAATATACGCAATATAACATCTCTCCAACCCGACCAAACCCGCAATTCTACCCGGGAGATCTTGTTCTCCAAAGACTCTTGTCAATCCTTCCCTTTGAGCCTTTTCTGCTAACGCATCCGCTGCCACATTCGCTTCCCTATAAATATGCTTACAATGCACGTCCATTTGATTCGCCAAGCTCTTAATATCTCTTCAAATATTCTCCAAGTACCAAGGAATCTTATAGACCTCCTTAAACCAACCACGCACTATGTCCGAATCCGTTTGAACATTAACTTTTTAATACCCCATTCTAAAGCATAAACGCAATCCTTCTAATAGCGCAAGCGCTTCACCACTTGCATCACCCGCTTAGGCGAAAAGAAACCTTTACAAGTAGCAACTACATCACCACTTAGAATTCAGAAGCCAGACATCGTAACGAAAAAAAAATGAAATAGATAAAAATCAAAGCCTGGGAATGAAGAAAACGTAAAGAAGGAAACACAACATTCACCTTCTCTTTTATAGGGCTGAGCAACGAAATGACCGTTCATGGGAAGATGTGCGAGATACGATGGCTGCACGAAATCCCAAAAATTACGCCGAACGAATAGGCAGATGAGACATCGGAGAAACAAATGTAATAACAACTATTAACGACATTAAATGAGCTGCAATAATGAAATCGAAAATCCAACCATCATAGAGTTAGTGGCCACGTCAGCATACCCACAACTAGAGAAGGAAGTAGTTGATGATATATCAAATAAGACTATCATCACGACCATACACGTGGCAAAGATCGTCTATCACAAGGAGTAAGTATCTCAAGTACGGACCGATTCACAAAGCCCAAAAAAGGCGGATCCAATCATTAAAGGGCTCGTCAAAACAAATCATAGTCAGAGGCCCAAATCCAAATCTGATAAAACTCTACCTTAAAGAGGAGGACATTACAGAAAAAAAAATAGTCATGGAGGGAGTTACTCCCCCAAGGACGCATCTTCATAAATGAGGAGACTGTTATAAAGAACGTCTCCCCTTTTTGAGCCTCACATGCTTAAGTCACGCAAAGAATTAAGAACGACCACTAAATAAGGTAAAGGAAACATTCAATTTAAGCATCGAAGTTACTGATTTAAGCATCGGAGTGCCTTCGGTCACCAAACAGGTGGTCTTTGACAATCTAACATTTGTTTTGCAGGTCGGATTTATAGGAGAGAAGATTTGGATGCATTAAATGGTATAAGTATACACCTTTTACAACATCAAAACTTTCATCTTCTTCAACTTCAACGAGAGTTCGTGTGTTTGAAAAGGATGCACTTTAAAACCTCAAACCTCCTTGAATGCCTCTACTTCCCAATCCTTCTAGGTATCGAGGGAGGGAACGAGGGAGGGAGGAGGGTGCTCCCTTGCATGTGATTTTTATGCGGGATTTGTTTGATTCAGTGCGAAATTTTTTGGCTCCAAAAGTGAAAATCCCAAATTTTTGGCTCCAAATCAAACTCTTTGCTCTCTGTTTCTCTCTGCCTCTGTTTCCTTAAATTCTTTCATCTCTCTCGTCAAAAACTTCCGATCTGAGAAATGTCAGGACGCGGCGGGAGTGCTAACTGCAGCAGAGGCCGCGGTGGTGGTGGTGATGGAGGATGAGCCCGTGTAGGTCAGCCATGGCCAGGTCCTCCGTCTCAGCGAGGCGGTGGTCGCGGTAGAGGCAGCGCTCCTCCGCCCGTACAGTCTCCTCCATTTCCACAACCGTCCGTCCAACCTTCTTCTTCACAACCTCCTCAGGTGATCCGAGAAGTCGGATCGTCTTCTACTTCTACTGCTGCTGCTGCAGCGGCGTCGCTAAGCGCGGAGGTTGAACAAAAACTGATGATCCAATACTGACTCTTGGTTGGCTCTTATGCAGTTATGGTCATTGAAGATCAACTCCACTACTGACTCTTGAGACCTTTTGCTTGGTTTATTTGCATTATAAAGAGATTCCACCATTAAAAGAGAGGGCATCTTTGGTTGGTTGATATTGTTGAAGAGATAGAGATGTGTTACATACAACATGTGATTACGTGTTATTTGTGTCTTGTTTGCCAATCATCTTTTTTTTTCAAGGTGGAATCACAGTCCACAATATTGACTAAAGCCAGTGTCGTTCTATGCACCATCTTTAGTCCTAATAGTCTATCAGTAAATACATAATTTGTGTTCATCACCATCTCGACCTTACCTCATGATTGTATCCTGCACATTTTTCGTATCGATCTCATTCATTTATTTATGCATGTAATACATATCCACTCAGGTGACCCTTCCCTACTACTGTTACCCCACCACCTACAAGGAATCAGAACCAAAACTCTATAATGAATACCTAACTTTATACAGTTTACCTTTAAAATGGTCATGAGAACCTCACAGTATGATTGTAAAGGATACCTATAGCTAGAGAAGGATCTCTCCCCTACCCTCCCTAGCTAAAGTTGATGTTGAGTTGAAACGTAGCTAGAGCAGCATTATCATGATGAGAGACCCTCGGATGCTGGTAGTAAACATCAACCTCCAAGGTGGTGGGGCAAGATTTCAAGCAGTTAAAATGGACGAGTTTTGCAGTGGAGGAGAAGAAGATACTAATCAGATCTTCAGAGTAGGATGGTGAAAAGGAGATTACTATTGGATCGTTGTCAAACATTCATCATCGTTATCGTACGTGTTTGACACGCTCCCCTCCTATAATGCATGTATCAGTGGCTGGATTGTACATCAATGAGACCATCACCACTACCGGAAATGTAGACTAAAGCACGCTCATAGCACTATGTCCCATTCAACAACTTGTTTTGAATCCTTGAAAGTTTTGACATATCACTCAAGCAATCAATTCATTCATGGCTCCACAAGTCTGATCTTGCTTAGCAAAAGCAGGGAAGAAGATATTACAAGTTCATATTTGAACCTATAATAATTTTCATTAACTAGGAATATGAAGTGCCCACCACACTCTTCAATGTATTGTGCATAATGATTATACTGAAGAAGAAATTAAGTGGTGCTGCAAGTAGACTAGGAATCATCTTAACAACTCCGCGCTTAGCGACGCCGCTGCAGCAGCAGTAGAAGTAGAAGACGATCCGACTTCTCGGATCACCTGAGGAGGTTGTGAAGAAGAAGGTTGGACGGACGGTTGTGGAAATGGAGGAGACTGTACGGACGGAGGAGCGCTGCCTCTACCGCGACCACCGCCTCGCTGAGACGGAGGACCTGGCCATGGCTGACCTACACGGCCTTGTCCTCCATCACCACCACCACCGCGGCCTCCGCCGCAGTTAGCACTCCCGCCGCGTCCTGACATTTCTCAGATCGGAAGGTTTTGACGAGAGAGATGAAAGAATTTAAGGAAACAGAGGCAGAGAGAAACAGAGAGCAAAGAATTTGATTTGGAGCAAAAAATTTGGGATTTTCACTTTTGGAGCCAAAAAAATTCCGCACTGAATCAGACAAATCCCGCATAAAAATCACGTGCGAGGGAGCATCCTCGCTCCCTCCCTCGTTCCCTCCCTCGATACCTAGAAGGATTGCTCTACTTCCTGACAAGGTAAATATTTATACAAAAGTACTTGAGTGGAGTTGCTACAAAAATAATTAATGGGTTTATTTATTTATGCATTTTCTATAAAGCAAAACTTTTCCGTTGAGAGAAGAATGGTCAGCTCTTATGGCTGTCAATGGCATCCTTTATGATATAGTTGTTTAGTGGTCAGTTTCAAATTTCCCATTGTAGTATTATGTTAATCTTTGCATCCTTTTTGGTATTTTCGGGGTGCCTTGGAACTTGCTGTATTATTTGAACTTGTTGTATCAAGAAGATATAGGTTATCAAATGTGTTTAATGAACCAGTACCAATAATATTGAAATTTAATGAAAGACTAAATTGATTATTTCCAAATGAACAATAATATCCAAATTTATCCAACAAGGAAATAGAAACCAAATTTCGTCTAAATGACGGTACTACAAAAGTGTCTTTCAGTTCCAAATAACAACCAGTTCCTAAGAGTAACCTAAAATTTCCTATTGTTTCCACTTCTACCGATTTTCCATCGCCCACGAAGATACGTCTTTCAGCATCATTTGGCTTTCGGTAGCTCAGACAACCCTGCATAGAAACACTTATGTGAGTAGTAGCACCGGAATCTAACCACCAAGTGTTTCTAGGTACTGAAGCTAAGTTAACCTCAGAACAGACCAAAGCAAGAAACATACACTTTTTAGCACGCCAAGCGTGATACTTGGTACATTCCTTCTTTACATGTCCAGGTTTCTTACAAAAGAAACAACCCTCATTGCCTTTCTGTTTCTTTTGTGCTGGACCCTTAGCAGCTTCATTCTCCTTCTTTCGTTTTGTGCCTTTATCTTTAGAGGTGCTTGCAAAATGAACACTTTCCGTTCTATCTTGCTTCAACCTGTCTTCCTCTTGCACACAGTATGAAATGAGCTCATTAAGAGTCCATTTCAACTTCTGACAGTTGTAACTGACCTTAAACTGACTGTACTGTGGAGGAAGTGATATCAAAACTAGATGCACGAGTAAGTCCTCAGACAACTCAAGCTTCAATGCTTTAAGTTTTGAAGCAAGATGAGACATCTCCATGATGTACTCTCTAATGTTCCCTTTGCCTTTATACTTTAATGAAATCAAGCTAGCTAAAAGCGTGCTTGTTTCAGCCTTATCGTTTTTAGCAAAACGCTTTTCAAGTTCAGTAAGGAACTCACTGGCATTGGTCACCCCTGCGGATATTGCACCCCTAAAGGCTTCTGAAAAACCTCGCTTGATGAGCATGAGACTCATGCGATTGGAACGTTCCCACTTCTCAAAGTATTTCTGGGCATCAGGAGTACTTGCATCTGTAAGAGGAGCGGGTTGCTCAATCCTTAAGGCAAGGTCCAGATCCATACATCCAAGAACGATTAACACGTTCTCTTTCCAGTCCTTGAAGTTTGTCCCATTAAGCATGAGAATATTATTTACAGCAGCATATATAGTAGTAGCAGACATAGTAGCTGTACAGAGAATAAATTACATAAATAACATATTCATATCATTATTCAATTGCATAAACTTTTAAATTCATACAATAGGTAAATAAAAAAACCCATATCAAGATACCTAGCACAGCATTGTTATTTAGTCTTTGGACAGAAATATCAATCTGTAAGTGGTACTCTTTGTACACAACGAAACCGGCCTAATATTATGTATTTCTTTGGACTGACATAATAAAAGCATGGTAAAGTAAACTTTATCACATATTTAAGACTAGGGATTATCCGGTCAAAACAATCTTCCTTTGGGCCGGTTTCACATGGATGTAGCATGCTCACTTATTTAAAATCAACCAATTTTCCTAACGGTGGTTGCTTTGGCAACCTATTAGATAAATTGTGTAAATTTTAAATAAGGAACACAATAGTGATACATGAAACCAAAATTATCAACTATGTATAAATTTGGAGTACGAACTGAATACAAATAAAAAATGAAATAAAATGTAGCCAAAATGAAATAGGTCCCAATAATGTAAAAAAACAATATTACCAACAGCAACAGGCCCAATAGTCAAAGTAAAATTTACTAACAGGCCCAAGAGTGAACAGTCGTCAGGCCCAACAGTGAACAGTCACCAGGCCCGCCCAACAGTGAACAGTGAACTGTCAACGGTGAACAGTGAATCATAATAGATGAATCAGAATGGATGAATCATAATAGATGAGACATCGCATATCACTGTAGGCATATAAAAATCCATAATAGATGAATCAAGAATAGATGAATCATAATGCATATCACTGTAGGCATAGAAAACTCGATGAATCAAGAATAGATGAATCATAATGCATATCACTGTAGGCATAGAAAACTCCATAATAGATGACTCATAATAGCAATTGTTGTTCTATGACAATAAGGAAAACGTTTTCTTCGTTATAATTTCACATGGAATCAACAGGAGTTGCTCTGATACCAATTGTTGTATTTAAACTCAAAACTTAAGACTCTAGTTGATTCAATGGAAACAAGAAGAATAGAAACATACCTTGATCCGTAGCGCTTTCCCCTTTTGATTGTGATTGGATTTTCCGATTGATTCAAGCGTTTCCTTAGATTCTCTGTTGAGAGGATACAGAAGACAATGCCAAAGGGTTTCTCTGTTTCAACGCAACACGCTCAATCGTGGACCAATCCTATTTATAATGCCCATAAGTCATAACCCTTCAACTTACGGGCTGTAAATTTCCAATTCTGCCCCTCATTGAATTAGAAATTACATCCTTATTTACACCATGTTATTTATTAATACCTTATAGTCCAATACCCCTATTAGATCACATATTCGATGGACTACACTTTAAGATAGCAATACATATTGTATTACATATGTGTGCCCACATTATTGGATTTGTCCAACATAATTATCTTGGTGTACCCCCACATGCATAAGGTCATAGGAATTTTCCATGGTTCGAATGATACTTACTATCTCAAACCCATCTTTTACTACTTCCTCTACATACATATTGTTGCGGTCATTGCCTGCATTTTCAAGTCTGTATCGATTGATAAAATTATCATCCAGTATCTTATCATTGATATCATCTATCACATGATTAACAAGAACAAACCTATGCACAATCACATGAATGTTCGGGTGTTCAGCCATTCGCATTGCATAACATAATGCCACACGATCATCACCACCACCCAAGAAAATGACACCAATATTGTAACTCGACCAACAAGACCGGACGACCTTAGCTTGGTTTAATGTTCCACGATGAATAAGAATACCTACTGAGCATGGTGCCTTATCAATGACCTTTTGGTTAACATTCCCGTACTTGGAAGATTCCTTAATGCCATCAATGTTCCACTGTTTGTGGAAAGGGACGATTATCAACGATGTTTTATTGTCAAGTGCCATTGCATGTGCATATATCTTCGTAAGCTGACACAAGATGGGTGATGGTTGTGAAAGGGTGTAGAGAGATTTTGTCTCTCGTAGATTTTGAAACAGTTAATTATATGGTCTGATGGAGTGGAATTATTAGATTGTATCTCTTGTGGCTGATGGGAAATTAAAAGTGGGGTTGAACGACCTTGGAGTTCAATAATATGAAGAAGATAAATAGAAATGGGACTGTTTCTAGATGGGTTTGATGCCTCAATGAGGTTTACAATTGGAGGTACACTTTCTTCATTGTAAATGTAAACCAGAATTCGAAATTCTGACATTTTGGATGCTACGATTCTTGTTGACATTGTATTTCTTAGAAGGTTTGTAAAGAAGCCGGACTAATGGTGAGGTAATTAGTGCTATAATTAGGACAAAAACAACCATCCATGTATTACCTGGGCCGGACACGTACTGCAAAATCACCAATCACAAGATTTTCAATGTTAAAAAATTGACACATCATTTAAACTGTGAACTAATATGTCTAAATAAAGTGAATAAATAATCGGAAAAAAAAAACATTAAAAGTCCCGCAGCTTGTCCTAAGAAAATTTTCGTTATTAACATATATATTTACTATTTGGACACAACTTTTTTTTTTAATAAGGGTTACATCTTTCACCAAGTCCTAGATTCTACTTATGTTTGTCTCCTACTTGCACCCAGATCCAAAAATTGTAAAATTACATATGATGCATTTTTGTTGTCAACGTCTCGAGATCTTTATTTTTTGTTGGTTTTTTTTGTTAAAATGAATGGATGATGCAAAGGGGGATGATACAACCAAAAGGTTACAAAAGGATCATGTGGTTCATTTGACTCCACCTGCCCATGCCATCCTAAACATGTGCACATCAATGGTGAAGGAAATTAATAAACATGTAGGAACAAAATCCCCAGATCATAGATGGAAGACATTGCACAACGAAGGAAGGAACCCTAGAAGTGAAGTGGAAAGTGATTGTGGTGGAAAGGAACTCAACAACATCCAGGGAGGGGCTATGCCATCTTGATTACTATTGTCTAGGGAAGAAATTAAGGTTTCTTCTTTGTTTGTCTTTTGATGTAGATTGTCATTTCGTCGTGGGTGAATAGTGATTGTTTGTTAGAGAGAATGAGGCAAGTGCATGAGCAGTTTAGGGGTGGGCACGGGTCAGATTGACCTCATCCCTTTTCCACTCTCGTTGTTTTATTTTTGGGACAGGATAGACCTCATCTCGACCTCATCCAATCTCAAACGGTTTCGGGAGGGAATAGGATAAGCATAGTTCAAAAACCATTAAAAAGTGTTAAAACTTTATATCAAAAAATTAGAGTAGTACTTTTTATTCCAAGCTGACTAAATATTCAAATTAAGAATACAAATTCATTTTATTATCGAATACCCAAATTAAAAATAACAATTCATTTTATTATCAAAAGGATATAACAGTGTGGTATCCTACTAGTTATATGAGACAAAAGCCACCTACCATTGACCACATAATATCATTATTGACCAAAATGCTTACTCTTATCAATTGTTTGATAATGCAAAACAATTGAAGGATTCTTCTTTAATGAGGAATCAATAAACTTTGAGGGTATATTTGGTTGGATGGAATCTTATACCATGGAAATTCATTAGGGTCCCTCTACATTTAAGGCTAAATTGATGTAGCACTCAACGTCCACCATTAAATTTTATGATCAATGGTAGGAATGAAAGTTCCATGAATATGATAATCACACTCTTTAGTCCCCCAAGACATTTGATTTTCACGTTCATGGGACTTTCATTCCCACAATTGATCACAAAATCTAATGGTGGACTGGTGAATGAACTTTCAATTAGTTTAGATTTAAGTGGTCCCCTTATTGATTCCCATGGCATGGTATTCCATGCAACCAAAGACACCCTAAATGTAACTAACTAAAGTATGCCTCGTGCCGTTGGCACTCCATATAATTTTATTTTTGCTAAATATTTTGTACTGAACACCTCTTATATTATATACTTTAAGGTAAAAATATATATTATAAATTTTAGAGTTAAACTCAGTAAAATTTGAATTAGTTGGGAAAAAAATTATAACGTCGAGAATGAGTTTTTCCCCAATCTTTGAATTCACCAAAATATGAAGTTTAGAGTTTTTGTTTAAATGTGCATTAAGATGCCCGATTCATTTTTTTTGTATGATCGGCCTGTCTCATTGCTTTGAAAAATATTAAAAACGTGAAATACTTTATATGTTTTTTAATTATAGAATATATATTTTTAAAATTTTAGCGCTCGTGTTGATCATTGATTTTGTTGGAAAGATCTTAAAAAATGCATTTCAACGATATTAACTTTACCAAAATCCGATAACGATGTAGATAGTTATGATAATTTTTATACACAATATTTTCTCTTTCCGCCACATGTACATTCCACCAATTTTTTTCAAAAGTTTTTCATTATTTTTGCCTTTCTACATGTTTATATTTACAAATATGTCATCATGGAAAATTAATCTCAACCCTCAAATTCAATACATTTCCCAAATTTTAATCTTAACCATATTTTATCTCTAATTCTTTCAATTTGAATTTGTCCCAGTTAGCAGTGAATAGTAAAATACCACTCTGAATTGTAATATAGATTTCAATATTTATTCTTTTTTTCTTTTTACCATTTCTACAATCTTTTTTCTCTTCTTCGCAATGTTAGACGAGCTTTTCACTCAAAAAATTATCAGACCTTTCATTGCATGACTTTTCATACAGCAGCAAGGTTTTCCAGTCACACTTGTTAACTCAAATTTCGGCTTAACCCAATTGGATGTCACTGCTTCCTTAATTTTGGCGGATGAAATTAACAGTGGAGCGAATCATGTTTTTCATTTGGGTATGATGAGAAGTGCCATGATATTTTTTCCATAAATATAAATCTCCACATCTCAATAAAGCACATTTAAATTAAGAGTAGTCTTAGTTATTATATTTTTTTTGTTGGAATAATAATTCCAAACTTTATATAAAACTGACTTCTCTTTTAGTTATAAATTAAAATATTAAAATTAATACTAATAAATAGTAAATAAATAAGTTTGGGACAGGTGGGATGTGTGGGATTGAAAATCTCCATCCCGGTCCCATCCCACTCTAGATTGGGATGGGACGAGAACAGGATGGGTTTGATCAATCCCAAAATGACCCGAAAAAATCGAGACGGGACGGGATTGAGATCGCTGGATGGGATGCCGCCCACCCCTACTGAGCGCTACTTTGGTTTGGGGGTGAATAAGCAAAAGATGGAGAGGGGTTTGGGGTTAGTGAGTGGGCCTGGTTTTAGGGGCAATTTATATAGAGAGGAGAGTGTGAGTTGGGCTTGGGTTAGAAGTCTGGAATAACCGAGTCGGTTCGACAATGAATTTGTGGAACCGATTTCGTCCCTGTTCCAACCCGTCCGGGACTGGCATGAAAATGACATGAACGTGGGCACCTTATTGTTGAAGTTAAAATGCTTCTAGATTCTCAAGAATGTTTACAGCTTCTTGGTTGTCATCTTCCATATTATCTTCTTCCCCTTTTTGCTTAATTGCAACAAATGATTTTTTCTTTGATGTACATATCTTGTTGCTATACTATTAGATTAGTTTAGAGAAGTTCTCGAATTTTTTCTACTTCATGACTTCTGAAGTTGTATTAATGTCGCAAAGTTGTTGAATTTGTTCTACTTCACGAACTTGTCAAATTTGATTAGTGTACTGAAGTTGTCAAATTCTTCAATTATCTTGTTCTACTTCTTTTGTAACTTTCAATTCATCGACATTCAATGTCCTAATTTTACAGTGTTTGAAGTAATTTTTTAAGCTACACCTCCACTTATTATTATTATTATTATTATTATTATTATTATTATTATTATTATTATTATTATTATTATTATTATTATTCTTAAGTGACTTACTTGCCAAAGGCGGCTTGGTTGGTTGGATAAGGCATTGGTGGTTTAACCCCAACGTCTTGAGTTCGATACCTACCAGAGGTATGGGTGGGGATGGTTAAAGGGATTAAAAAATAATAAGTGACTTACTCAAAGGGTCTGTTTGGTTGCACGGAAAATAGACATGAAAATTGTAATCGTTTCCGTGAATCCGATTCTGATGCCCCCCTCGGACTTGGATTCCTGCGTAGTGGGAAAACAATTTTATGAAGAATCCATTTCTTGTCATTAAATAGATAACCAAACAGACCCTTTGAGTTAATTAATGAAAGCAAAGGAAACAAAAAACAAAGAGAAACATTCATATATCAAGGAATGCCAAGACACCATGAAAGTGTCAAAACCCAAATCCCTAAACAAATTACAAGCCGAACCCATCTTCCACAACAATTCTCTAATCTCAATAAAAATAGAGTGCTCTGATTTGTTGAGTCCTTCAAATACCATTTTATTTCTTTCTTTCCACACACACCACATGAGAACGTGAGGGACCCTACGCCATAACCACTCCCCTTGACGGGAAGGATTAGATTGAGACCACCAACTTAGCCAATCTAAAATGGAGCCTTGAAACATCAAACTCAAACCAAATTCTGCCAAGAAACTGCTCCAAATGGATTTGGAGAAACAGCAGTGAAGCATCAAATGGTCCAGCGTCTCGTCAATTTCATTGCAAAGCACACAAAGACTCCCTGTGTGGATTCCTCTTTTCCTTAACCTATCTTTAGTCAAGATCTTCTCATGCAATACTGACCAACTAAAGAAATTAATCTGAGGAAAAAGGTTTTTCACCCATACCAGATTTTTGTGAGAGGAAATGAAGGGGTTAGAGTGGGTCTCATAGTGAGATGCAGCCAACATGTCCGAAAATTCTTTCACCAAGAAGCCCACACATTTACCCTTCCACACCAAACTATCAGATCCCTCTGAGAGCATTTTTCTATCCAACAGAAGCATTAGATTAGCGAACTCTTCTAGCTCCCCAATATTTAGGGGTCTTCGAAAGGAAAGATCCCAAGAATTGTCGTTAGACCAAAAATTGCTCACACTCCCATATTGATTGTTGTTAATGATAAACAACATTGGGAACAGATCCTTCAAAGATTGGTTACTACACAAAACATCATGCCAGAAAGATATGAGATCACCATTTCCACATTGGAGAGAGGTGTGAGGGTAGAAGCCACTTGTGCACCGGGAGATGGACTTCCACAAAGAGAATCCGTAGGAAGTGTACTTAGTTCTCTTTTCCCAAATCCATCTATTGCGCCCATATTTGTCCATAATGAGAGATCTCCATAAATTATCATTTTCTTCTGCAAATCGCCAAAGCCACTTAGAAAGTAATGCAATATTGAAAGTGAGCACCTGACGAATGCCTAAACCACCTCGAGATTTAGGGCAACAAATTTTCTCCCAGCCCACCAAATGCATCTTTCTAGAGTTATGAGTAGAACCCCAAAGGAAATCGCGCATGATCTGTTCCATTTTGGCTGTTATTGAACAGGGAACCTTGATAAGAGACAGAATGAACACCGGGATAGAAGCTAATGTGGATTGTACAAGAGCTAGTCTGCCTGCTTTAAAGAGAAATTTGCATTTCCAAGACGTTAGTTTCGATTCCATCCTTTCGATCGTCTCATCCCACACAGCTTTACTTTTGAAACTAGCCCCCAAAGGCATGCCCAAGTACTTAACTGGAAGATGACCCGTTGAACAACCCAATAAACCCGTCAACTGGTGCAGATGAGGGACATCTCCAATAGGCAACACCCTTGATTTGTGAAAGTTGATTTTCAGACCTGAAATAACTTCAAACCAAAGCATAATTCTTTTAAGAGCAAGAACCTGAGAAGCGGAAGCATCACAAAAGAGGATAGTATCATCCGCATACTGGAGAATAGAAACAGGCAGACTACCCTCCGCGACAGAAAACCCTCTGACTAGGCCAGCATCAACCGCTTTAAGAATCATTTGTGTTAAACCTTCTGCTGCTATAGTAAAAAGAATCATTTGTGGAGTCCTGGTGCACGAGGTCGGAGGCTCAGAAAGTTTGTTTGGAAACGCTTGAGTCCGACTTTGCGGGGTTGTGTCCGCGAGGGATCAGTTCGAGAATGAATTGAACCTTGTCCGTCATGACTTGTAACTTCCCCGCGAGACTGTTTGTAACGACCCGATCCGCACAGTATACAATATTGTCCGCTCTGGGCCCAACCGGCCCGCACAGCTTTAAAACGCGTTGTTACTGTGGGGATCCAACCTCGCACATAAGTAGCACATCCCCCTTCCACACCCAGGCAATGTGGGACTATCTCCCCCCTTTGTAGCTTGCCAACCCTCTTGGGTTCGGGCCTATTGGGCCTCAACCCTCACCCCCCCTTAAGTCAGCCCACACAAGGGTCTCCACATTCCACCCCCTTGGGACCCAACGTCCACGTTGGCACACTGGCCCAACGTCCACGTCAGCACACTTCATGCTGGGTCAGGCTCTGATACCATTCTGTAACGACCCGATCCGCACAATAACAATATTGTCCGCTCTGGGCCCAACCAGCCCGCACGGCTTTAAAATGCGTTGTTACTATGGGGATCCAACCTAGCATATAAGTAGCACATCCCCCTTCCACAACTAAGCGATGTGGGACTATCTCCCCCCTTTGTAGCTTGCCAACCCTCTTGGGCCTAGGCCTATTGGGCCTCAACCCTCACCCTCCCACTATGGTCCGCCCACACAAGGGTCTCCACACTGTGGCTGGAGTGCAGGCTCTATACACTAAAAGCACAAAAAAGGTATGAGTGGATCGTCCGATGTCAGCGGTTGGAGGCTGATGTTGATTTTAATACTAAAAGTGTGTAGACCGCTAAAGAGCAACTCCTTCTGACACAAAATTAGCAAAGCATTGTTAATGATAAGCTGGGTGCCGAGCAGTCCATGACTAACATGCTGTCGGGCAAGCTTGAGCGGCTGGAGTAGGAGCTTGTTGAATCAATGGTTCACAAGGTGAAGCTTCTTAAGGCCCAGGGCATGTTTGAGTTCAGCAGAGTCGTGCATGGAAGGCTGGAGTTGTTGCATCTGATAAAGGAGGAGCATCTTGACTGGGATCTCTTATATTATAAAGAGATTGCATACGCAGAGTTTGGAGTGGCCTCCGATTCGTCCGAAGTAAAAGGTAGCCCTAATGAGCACTCAATTGGTTGCTAAGTCCTTGTTATTTCTTCTCATATTGCGTAGAAGAAGTACATACTTCCTTCCAAGGGATGAGTCTGTCGTTTATGTGTTGGTGCCATGTCGGTGTTTTGAACCGTCTAGTTCCAGAGATAATACCAGCAACCAACCTTGGAGCAGTTGCCTCCCTCCCCTCTCGGTTAGCCCCGTCATGTTGCGCTACCCTAGAAATCAAGATTGCGGGACGAAGTTGAGTTGGACATGGCCTGTCGGAGTGGGCCATTAACTCCTAGATGCCCCTCTCATCCCTTTGCGGGAGGGTGCACCTGATCTGTTTCAACCTGATACTTGTCCCAAGTTCGTTTGGTTGAGCGAATCGAGCGTGTGAGTTGGTCATAGTTTCGGCTGTCGTTTTGTGGGGCCCCGGTCGCTGATTTTGTACCACCTCAAGTCATATTTGAGGGGTGTGTCTGTAGAGGCATTGAATTGAATGCGCTCTTTCATCCTGTTTTTTCTCATGGAAATTTTTCGTCATGTTCTTGCTCATGGAAAATCTTCTTCAGAGTTGTCGCAGAGTCTACTTTGGGTACCTTTGTTGTCGCTTCTGAGTATTCTTCTGGAGCCTGACTGTTTAAGCGACTCTTTACTATATGTCGCAATGGATTCAGATGCTTGTAGTTTGTAGTCTTTTGTACCCACCTCTGGGTGGTCGTTGTTACATCTTTTCAGTAATCAATAGAGTATGTTTGCGTAATTCTCTTTTATTTCTTAAATGATTGCAAAACACATAAGCTCTTAAGAATCAAAACTCTACATTAACTATGGAAAGGAAACTAAACAACTAAATAGATTGACTGCTGGCAGAGAGAAGTCGACCTGGCCCTGAAGTGAATTCGCCTGGCCCTTTCTAGATCGTTAGTACCTTCAGCGAGCTGTCAAGTTTTGCTGACGCGTTTGAGTTTACTAAAAAGAAAACCTTGCATGGGAGTTTCCTTCTGTGCTAATTGATTGTCGGGGTTTGTGCTCCCGTCCGCAATGACCTCTCCGCTTTGTCGGGGGATCTTGTCTCCATGTGAGTGGAGTGACTCTTCCACAGTTACTGGGTTTGGCTTCTGTTCAACTTGCCCTGTGGGCTCCAGTTGAATCTGGGAACATTCTATCTGTTTTAGTGCAGCATAATGGCAACCTAGTGTCGTTGGTTGGTCCCCGCGAATTATCCCCTCTGAGTGGTTAGTGGTATATTTGACGCACTGGTAAGGGTGGAGACTACCGCTTCCATCTGGTGAAGTCGCGGTCTTCACAGGCTGAGGTTATAGGAAGACGGTGCGTCCACCACCATGAAATCTAAGAACATGACATTTCTTAGTTGTGGCTCTCATGCCACCATTGCTAACCTTATCTTCCCAATCGGAAAACATTTCTCTCTGCTAAATCCAATCAAAGGGTAATCGGAGGATGTCAGGTTCTTTTCCTTGAGGTCTATACTATGGAATACGTTGTAGAACAGGATGTCGGGAAACCAACCTTATGCTTCCTGTATATACTATGGCCCTATTCACCTCCCACCTTGCGATATAGACCGAAATGATAAGAACATCATTGTGCGGTGCGTGGACGCCTTCGAGGTCCTTGTCTGTGAAGGTCAAGGTGGGGATGGGGCTTTGCACCTTCGAGTAGTATATGCATTTTTCCTCATCTGCGGGCAATGTATGCATCTCCAGCAGAGTCCGCTTGCAGGACCTATTTGACTTGTCTTCATCCGATCCGACTCCGTGAAGGACATATATTATGCCTGGAGTCTCATTCTCAATCTCCTTGACTGCCTATCCTCTTTCCCTAGGTCGGTCTTGTCGTTTCTTTGTACCCAAGAATTCCTTTAGCTTGCCCTTGAGATTCCAATATTCGATCGCAAACCTTAGACTATTGCAGTCGTTGGTGTCATGGCCACCCTCCTTGTGGTATGAGCAATATTTGTTGTTGTCACGTTTGGAGGGGTCCCCGTGCTGCTTTGGGGGCCACTTCAGATCTTTTCAAAATTTCATGGAATTAAGGACGTCCGATAAGCAAGAATTGAGGGGGGTCATGGATCTAGATCCAACGTAGTTGGAAACTTTCTCTGGCCTGGCCCAATCAAGGTTCGACCTGTTGTCGTTGCACTTTCTCTTGTTTCTTTATTCGTCTTCTCGCATTTTCCCCTCGTTCTTTTTCCTAAAAACTAAGGGATTCTTCTCTACTTCAGTTTCCTTCTTCATTGTTCTTATCTCTTCTAGGGTGATGTACCTCTGGGCGCCTTTCAAGAGTTTTGCCATATCCAGAGGGTTCCAAGATGAGGAAGTTGTAAAACTTCCCCTATCTTAAGCCCGCGGTAAAAGCTGTCACGACTATTTTGTCGTTGCAGCCATTAATGAGCGTAAGCTCATCGTTGAAGGGCGTTACATACTTTCTTAGTGTTTCATTAGATTTTTTCCTCAGAGAGAGTATGCAGTATGGGCCTTTCCTGATCCGTTGGCTTCCGACAAAGCGCGCCAATAATTCTTTTGCTAGCTTCTTGAATGAGTCAATATACTTTGGCGGAGGCTGTGGAACCATGTCAGTGCTGACTCTTTTAGGCTAATAGGGAACGTTCTACACATCACCGACTCAGAACCTTCTTTGAACACCATTACATGTTGGTAATGGCGCAAGTGATCGAACGGGTCGTTGGTCCCATCATAGAAATCGAGCTTTGGAGGCGTGAACTTCTTTGGAAGCGTTTCGTTCATGATACAATCCATGAATAGTGGAACAGAGAAGCGGTATAACACATCTGGGTCGTAAGCCCCTCGGCAGAAGGGGTTCTGTGGGGAGAGTCTGTCTACCCTGAAGGTCGGGTTCGCATTAACTGCGTCACCTCCTCTAGTCCAATGAGAATTAGCAGGAGTTTGACTCTCTTGCTATTTGTTGTCCTCCGAAAATTGGGGTCTGTGTTGCTCCTAATCTCTATTGGCAGGTGGCGGGTTTTGTTGTATGAGAGCTTCCACTGCTTTGGCGATCTGTTGTATTTGTGATGACAACAAATTTATCCTGAGGTCTGACGTTGATGTTGTTGGCGCGGGGGTGTGAGCCTGCTGCTCGTGTGTCATCGGTATTGTTGACAGCGGTGGTATAACGCCAGTCTGAGTGTTTGACATGTCCTCTTATTCTCCATTGTTGCATGATCTGGTGGTCACCATCTTCTTGTATTCTGAAGAGAGGTGATGCTAGTGAATGGTTAGGAACTTTGTCATCCCCACGGACGGGCAAACTAATGCAGTCGATTTTTGCTCTCTGCTTTGACCTTGACCTGCTGACCTGCACAAGAAACATACATGAGCCACGGACCACCATTGTGGTGGCCGATGACACTCCGATGCTAAAGTCAGACAAGGATATGAGGAAGGCATAATGTTGTAAATAGGGAATTTGTAGCGTACCTTAGCTTACCAACCACATGTCTTAATTATAGTGTTGGCAGAGTTCTAGTTCGTTTAGGCCATCGTTAGCGTGGTTTAGGGAAGAAGATCTTCGTGAAAATCCTTCTATAATTAGAGTTGTGTTGTGAATGGAAGTTCCTCTATTAGACTTGTGTTCCTAGATACGCGGGAGATAATTCCCAATCAGAGTGTTGTCCATAGATAAAAGTTTTCATGTGTGACGTATACTCTGGTATTTGCTTCCTAGTTGGAAGCAAAGTGTTGTTGTCTTGCCTGTCCGAAGTTGATCTCCGAAATACTTGCCTTAGTAGCTTACGTGTAATAGGGATAGTTGTGAGACACGTGGGTTTAGCCGGCTGTAATGATTTGGGTCCGTCTGGCGGACTGCATTGTGCGAGCTTGGAACCGTTTGAATCGGATCGGTGTTAGACTGACACTTGGGCATGTTGTTTTTCGAGATCATCATGACACGTGTATAGTGTAGAAGAATATTGTTTTGGTGTATCATCAATTACTATAGTGTAAATATAGGGAATTGCATGACTAATTATCGTTAACATAACATTATAACTTTAATTTTCTATTTACAAGCCTAAATATAATTAAAATGCATTTATTTGCATTTTTTAAAAATTTAGTATATTTTTATTGCGTTCATTTAACGTTCGTAAAAGTCTCTTTTCACTTTTCGCTTTTCACTTAAAGTGGTAAGAGGTTCTTCGGTTTACATTAGCTTCAACACTTTAATTTCCTTGGTGGTTAGTGATAAGGGTGTGTGTTACAATGTGAGTGTGAAAAAAGGAAATTGTGGGTGCAAATAAGAACTCCAATGATTCAGGGGGTGTTAAAATGTGAGTGTGAAAAAGGAAACTGTGGGTGCAAATAAGAACTCCCCCATAATCAAACCCTCAAACGCAGAGAGCATTGGTGCAAGGCACGTGCCTTCTCATTAAGTCAGACTTTATGGGATGTCATAGGAGTCGTTCTAGCTGTCGAGGAAAGGAGCGAGGGGGGGTGGGTACTACCACTCATCCCCCCTCGAGATTTGCGCAGTTGTGCATCTCGAGGGCACATGCATGCATCTCGAGGGGGATGAGCGGTCACACTCACCCCCTCGCCCGTTTCCTCACCCATTTCCTCGCCATTTAGAATTTTCCATGTCATAGTCATACTTAGATGGGCTTGTCCAACGGGCAAGGGAAGGGGTGGAACCCTCCATCCTCCTCGAGATGTGTGCATTCGCGCATCTCAAGGGGGATGGAGGGTTCCACCCCCCTCCCTCGCTCGTTTCCTCGCCAATTAGAATTATCCAGGGAATGTGATTTTTCGACAAATGTCAAAATTTCACGAAATAGTTTTTTTGTTGTTACCGAAAATTTTTCAAAATCTGAAATAATTTACTTTTTTTAATTAGGCCAATCTCTATTAAAAATTGTGTTTTATAAGTAATTTTCATGCAATATGTAGTTTGTATGACATTTTGAATTTTATAAAATTCTTTATGTGATATATGAAAATTTAAAATGCTTAAATTATATTAATAACTTCAAAATTATAACCGAGATTTTTACGTTTTTTATACACACAAAATATTTTTTTATTAATATCAACTTACGAAAATTACCTCAAAAACGAAATCGCAGTCCTTGGATTTGTCCCCAAATTCAATTCATCAATATGTCAGCTTCAAGGACACCACCAACACAAGAAGAAGGGGGGACGCTTCTATATTTGTATCAAGTGTGGGGTCTTCTTCCCTTCTCTTTTCCACTCACATTCCCACCCCCAATTCTAGCTGGCCTGGGAAAGGGAGCGAGGTTGCTGCTTGGGGGGGTGAATGTACACTTTTGCCCCCCCCCCCTTTTTAACCACTTTTTTGGAAAAAAAAAAGTGTTTAAAGAGGGGGGCAAAAGTGTATATTCGCCCCTCCCCAGGCAGCAGGGCCCAGGCCAGCAAGAATTACTCCATTCCCACATTAATATTTCATTACGTATGAACATGTGGTATTGTATGCTAACACCTTGCTTGATTACTCATTCATCAATTGTCAATCTTCTTGTTCCATAACTCCATGTGTTGGAAATCTGTTGATTTTGCTTTCAATTATTCACAAGAAACTTGGTTGGTGTTCCATTGGAGTTATTCTACAGGGCGTGGGGTATGCTGCCTTGGGGGGCGAAAATACAATTTTGCCCCCCTCTTTAAACACCTTTTTAGAGAAAGTGTTTAAAGGGGGAGGGGGGGGGGGGGAGGGGGCAAAATTGTATTTTCGCCTCCCAGGGACCAGGCAGCATACCCCAGGCTGTCTAGAATTTGGGGTTCCATTGTGTTTCATACACTGTAAGACACCTAACAAAATGTGGCTAATTTCGCAATGCTTACTATAGGGATGTGTACATTTGTTTTTACTAAGAGGTAATCTCTATTTAGTGGTTAACTCTTAATAAGTTATAATTGAATATTGAAAAGTGTTTTGTGTTCTAAAAAGCGGTAGGCGGGCGACGAGCAGGTGCCTAGTGCTCAGGGGCTTAGGCGACACCTAGGCGGTCTTAGGTTTTGTATTATAACTTTAATTATTTACAAAAGTTAAGCATAATATATTATCAATTACATCCAATTTAATACCAAGATACATATGCAAAATTTAAAAACATGAAAAATTAACAATCATGAACAAAATTTATTAAAACTCAAATTATTGAAGTTGGTCATGATGGGTACTTTATACAAAGTTGAATTTGTGGACAAATATCCAACCCTACTCTTTTATTTTTCTTTAAATTGCATGAATAACCTTAGTTATCTTTGATAAAATCTACATTACTAAAATTTGTACCGACAGATCCTTTGAGAATTCCATTAAGTAATCATCATTTGCTGCATTTAGACATATACTGAATAAAAAATAATAAAATTATTTATTTCTAAAAAAGAGGAAGGAAAAATAAAATAAAAACACATTCGGCCTTATTAAAAAAAAAAAAAAAACTCGCCCAGACCCTGCCTAGGCCTCCCAGATTCTACGCAGACCTGCTTAGACTGCCCAGACATTAATCTGGGCGTTTTTCTACCGCCTAACGCCTAGGCCGATTTTTAGAACACTGTGTTTGCTTAAAGCTCTAGTTAAAAGCTTTTAACTAGAGGTAATGGGAGGTTAAAGAAAGTTAATGACTTTTTAGCCTACAATGGGGTAACTCATATTAGTAATCACTCCAATGGAATAAGAGGTAGAATTAAGATGGGGCAGGGTCGACTAACCAAAGTGGTTCATCAGCTACTCTGCCAGTTTTAAATAGGGGTGGGCATCCCATCCCGATCCCGATCCCGTCCCGTCTCGATTTTTTCAGGTCTTAATGGAATTGAATAATTTCATCCCGATCCCGTCCCGTCCTGTCCCAATCTAGAATGGGATGGGATGAAGATTTTCAATCCCGCCAATCACGTCCCGTCCCGAACTAATTTTTCAATATTAGTTGGAGTGAGTCAATTTTCGTTATTCTCGAGTTTTATCCTACCACTATTGCATTTTGTTCTCTTTATTTTTGAAAACTGCCGCTACCTGTTATTGCATATTTTCTTAACCTTATATAGACAAAGTGATTGCCTTCTGACTTTTTCATGGGTTTATAAGCTTGATACAAGCAAAACACAGTCCTGAGTCCTGATTCAAAATGGTGTAGAGATTTGGTCATTGAAAAAGAAAGAGTTGTCTCCATTTTTTTTTTATGCTGAAATGACATGGATGGGTTGAAGTTCCTTTTGAAACAGAGAACTTATGTTATGTGCTGTGGTGTAAACAATCTCAGTACTTAATCAATTTGGACTTTATGGTAATACTCAATCATCTTATTTATATAGCCAACTTCCAAAGTAAATGGTTGGATTGCCGGACCCTTGTCGATGATAATCTTTGCAGCAGTCACAGGCAACACGCTGATCCCGTCCCGTTCCGTCCCGAACCCGTTTGAGATGGGACGAGGTCGGGATATGGTTTTTCCTATCCCGATCCCATATGAACGGGATGGGATAGGGATGGGTCTATCTTGTCTCATCCCGTCCCGTGCCCACCCGTAATTTTAACTAGAAGTTATTCAAAACCTTCAGACTTGTGGAATGGCAGATGAGGAAGCTTCTTAACACACCCTCTACCAAGATTTAAATTATGTTGTCAAAACAATATATAAAATATGAGCAAATTAAAAAGTTACCATTCTTAGTAGCAATGATATAAAATTGAACCATGAAGTAAAGAACATCAACATTCATGTTTAACATATTTTGCTGATTTAGGAATTGACAACAATAAAAGTGTGGGTTCAAATTTTACTAACTCAACCCAGGGAATATAATTTTATTTATTGAGAGTAGTCCACTCCACCTATTTATAGATCTTGATCACTTGCGTTTTAGATTGACAAGTAGGATCATCTCCTGTCTCGAGAAACAAAGGAAATCCAAACACAAGTGAGCTATACCTACATGCAAAAACATATGAGCACAAAGCCCTTTATGAATTATTTTTCATTTAATTTAGACTTTTTTTAAAGATAAAAATAAACAATAAATAAAACTGACCAATATTAAAGAGTAATGCATATTAAATCAATCATTAGGAATAATAATTTTTTGAAACTGAATTCGACCCTTTTGACACGTTTATCTTATTTTACCTTGTTAACGTAATTATGAAATGTATTCAAATATTAAGTTCAAAGCACATTAAATAGATTGATTGTACGAGTAATTATTCGTATTAATTCAAGTAAATATTAACAAATTATGCGTGCTAACAAGACATATTAACAAACGGAGCAAAACAACCACATGTTACTTTAGAACCTTGCTAGGGACTTGGGTTTGCAACTCGGTGATACAATGTGTTTCGAAAATGATGCCATTATCCTCGAATAAAAATGTTAGAAAATCATATTTTTGCAACAAAGATGATATGGTGTGATTTCGAAAGAATAATAAAATTTTTAAAGATTTTATATGTATCTTGAGGTTGTAAAAATTCTTCTGACGATGTCATGTCATCCTGGTTGCAAAACCTGATTCCATAGCCTCAGTCATCCTCAAAAATACATGCAGACTTCTTGAGGATTCCGCTATTCTCCCTAAATCAAGCCACATCACCCTGATTGTCGAAAACTTGATATCCTATCATTTTTTATTCAATATAGGTTGACATGACACAATTATTTCGCAAACTTAGTTTATGTCAAGAAATAATAACGACAACAAACCGGATTAAATTTTGACACCAACATCGACGCTTCATCAACGTTGGAAAATAGGACTAAATAAGAATAACCTAAAAAAGTAGATGAAATTGTAAAGTACTAAAGTGAAAATTTTCCCAAACATCGAATGCACAGTACGCTTCACCGACGCTTCTCTTCTGAGCTCTCCTCCTTTCTTTAGCTCTCTCTTCTCTTCTTCTCCACCTCCCCCCATTCATTGTTCCACCAACTTCCCCATTCACCCATCTCATCTCATCTCATCTCATCCACCCCTTAAAAGCCCACAACCCCATCACCCCAGCACATCGATTTTCAGATTTCTTTCACCCCAAAATGATCCATCTTTTGTTCACTGTGATCGGGACAGAGATGGGGTTGATCATGACCCTTCTCTTCAGAACCCCATTGAGGAAACTCGTCATAATGGGGCTGGATCGGGTCAAGAGGGGCCGAGGCCCTGTGATGGTGAAGACGGTAGCAGGGACTGTATTTGTTGTGTTGATTTCCAGTTTGTACAGCATGAATAAGATCCAGAGGCACTCTGAAGAAGCTGGGGTGCTTAATCCAACTGAAGAGGTTCTCATGTCAAAACACCTCCTTGAAGCCTCTTTCATGGGTAATTCTTCTTTTAGTTCTACCCCTTTATTTAAATTTTGAGTTTATTTATTTATGAATTTTATTTTATTTTATGAATTGTGTGTTTTGGGGTGTTTCTTGAAGTGGGTTTGGATTAATTTGTTTGATTTCATTGTTGTTGACAATTGATTTGTTTGATGGATCCAGTATAATTACTTGAAATTGCAGTCTGGGTATATATGGTTAGTGTTCGGATCAGATCGGGTTCATAGAAATATTCAGCATTTTTGTATGTTTGGTTAAGGACACAATTAGGGTTTAGTAAGGTTTGAGTTGTTTTGGATTCGAATTGTGGAGGTATGGTCCATCATTGGATTGTTTACTTTTCTTTGACGGTGATATGGGGGCGGTGTTAGAATTTCATTCAACAAAGCAAAACATGAGAGTTTTGGGCAGACAATATATTTTATATGGATTAGTACAGGAATTGGAGTCAAGTCTGGTGTGCATCGTGTAGATTTGTCATAACCAAAAAGTTCAGATGCGATGGCTGAACATTGCCTTTTTGGCATTGACATTAGTACAACTGTGCAAGTATATCCTAGTTCAATTTGTCCCTGGTGCTAGGTTCTGCAACATGGGGAAAGAAAAATTGGATTAGTGAATTCAACATTATGTTTTGTTTAAGAGGCTATAAATACTTATTGCACATTAAGGAAGATACTGCCATATGTATGTTTGGGGATCCTTTAAACCCGTTTTTCAAAAGTTAAAAAGAATACTGCCATATGTATGTTTAACACTAGGGCAATGCTTTTGTCATTCAGGTGTGTAAATGTCTTCTTTTTCTCATAGTGAGTTTCTCATGTGCTGAGTTACTTGTGTTGCTATTATGATATTTCTGGATAAAGAATGATTATTGTACATTAGTAGAATATAGGTGGGGTTGGGGTGGGTGGGTGGGATGGATTCTAAATTACAATAATCTTTAATCAGTATGGTGCTTTGTCAATGAAAATCCATTCTACTTTGAGATAGGTAGAAAGTTGCCTAAACTTGAAGTAATTTAAAATGAGAAGGCTTGATAAGGAAAATAGGCCGAGATGCCTCGACTGAAAAGTAATTTGAGATGAGAAGCCTTAAGTAATCCAAGATTCCTCAAGCAAGAATTATTTCCAGAGAAAAGCCTTGGTAAAATTCCCAAACAAATGCTTGACTACAATCACCCACGCTTCTCTTCCGATCTCTCTCTCTCTCTCATTTATTCTTTCTTCTTGTTCTCTTCTTCCTCCTTCATCTCCCCTTTCATTGCTCCACCAATTTCCCATCTCACCATTTCATCTTGATCCCACCCATCTTATCTTCCTCAACCCCTTATTAGAACCCCCACACACAACCCCATCACCCTAAACTTCGATTTCTTTCCACCCATCTTGAAAATGAGTAGCCTTTTGTTCACTGTGATCGGGACCGAGATGGGTCTGATCATGACCCTCCTCTTCACAACCCCATTGCAGAAGCTGGTGATAATGGGGATGGATCTGGTCAAAAGGGGTCAAGGTCCTGTGATGGTGAAGACAGTTGCAGGCACTGTATCTGTTATGTTGATGTCCAGTGTATATAGCATGATGAAAATCCGGAGACACTCAGAGGATGCTGGGGTTCTTAATCCAACCGAAGAGGTTCTTATGTCAAGGCATCTCCTTGAGGCTTCTCTCATGGGTAATGTTCTTTAGATCCCTTTTTTTAGTTGTGAATGTTGAATTTTTTGAGGGATTGTGAGTTTTTGTGATGATTTTGAAGTGGGGTCGTATCGATTGCGTGTGTAGAAATGGCAAGCATTTTCTTGTGTTTGATTAAAGACACACTTAGGGTTTAGTAAGGTTTGAGTTGTTTAGGATTAGCATGAGTCCTTCAAAATGTGTAGCTATGATCCATCATTGGATAGTTCACTTTTCTTTGATGTGATAGGGAGTGGTGGTAGAATTTGATGCCACAATAACATGAGAGTTTTGGTTTAGGCAAAATATTTTACATGGATCAGTATAGGAATTGGAGGCGAGTCAGGTGTGCAGTATTAGATTGGCAAAAAAGTTCAGATGTGATGGCTAAACATTATGTTATGCATTTTGGCATTGAAATTAGTACAACTGTCCAAACATCCTAGTTCAATTTGTCCCTGGTGCCAGATTCAGCAAAATAGGGAACGAAAAATTGGGTTAGTGGATATTGTGGATTCAACATTATTTTTTGCGTAACAGACTATAAATTATGGAAGATGTTTTTATATAATAGGGGCAATGTTTTTGTAAGCGAGTCAGTTATATAAGTCTCTATTTTTTTTCTTCATTGACTTTCTCACTGCTGAGCTGCTCGTGTCACTTACTATATTGCCGATTTAAGAATGTAGTGCATTTGGACATAGATTGTGTGTGTTGTGGGGGGGGGGTTTCTTATAATTTCCTCATGAGAAATGACTGGACGAACTTATCATATTCTTCGTCTGGTAATGAATGCTTCATGTTTGAAAATCCTTTCTTCTTAAAGATGCCTCAAACATGAAGTAATCTAAAATGAGAAGTCTTGATAAGGAAATAGGTCAAGATGCCTTGAACAAAAAGTAATTTGAGATGAGAAGCCTTGAGCAATCCAAGATTCCTCAAACAAAAAGTATTTCAAGATAAAAGCCTTGGTAAAGAAGTATGAAGAGATGCATGAGGGTTGAGTTGTTGGTGAAGTATACCTAGATGCCTCGAACATGAAATAGTCCAAAAAAGAACCCTTTGTCATGATGAGAACCTAGATGCCTTGGGAATGAAGTAGTCTGGGGTGAGAAGGTATTTGATCAGGAAGCAAATCAAAATCTAGTCCTATGAGTAAAATTCTGAGGAAAAAGAAATCTCATTGCTGCAAAAATACGATAGTCTATATAGCAAAGAAGGGATTCTAAGCAGGAACAACCCCTAGGAGATACTCTCAATTGTGTAGAATGATCAAATCCCTAAACCAACAATTTGCATGCAGGAATTCCCAGGCCAAACTTGACATTATTTGAAATTTATTATAAACCAGAGCAGGATGTTGCATAGGAAACTGGCCCCAACTTTGCAAAATTCTAAATTTGGGGGAAAGAAAGTATTGCAATGATAGAAGTAGAACTATTGGGACTAATGGAAATTATGAAGAAGCAAGACCTCTCTGCAGTTGTTAAATGACCTCATATTTGAAGCAAATAACTTTTGACTGATCCTTTTTTGAATGCGGATGAAGATGACAAATTTGTTTGATACTTACCCTCAGGAAAAATTTCTAAAAGGTGGGGTGCAGTCTATGAGTTGTGGCTAAACTTTTATGGTTGAATGCATAAGTTGTAACTATGAATCTTCTTATTCAAGATTAGGAGGGTGTTGTCGTTTAAGGATGTTCCTGGTAGGAGCTTTCGGGTGGAAACAAAACATGAATCAATAAATAAATAAATGAAAATTTTAAAGTTTGGTACTAGCTGTGTAGTTAAAACAACGTTATAACGCCGATATAACTCTTAACGTGGGTGAGCCGTTACGTTATGACACTATCACGTTATGGTATCGGCGTTATGTGGTTGTTATTGAGATAATGTTTTTTTTTCAATAACGCCGTTTTAACGTTTTGTTCTAATACATTAAAAAAAAATCACCCATTCCAATCTAGATGCGTTATGTGCGATTGTGTGTTGATGTTGGCTATACTTGTACTCATTTCCAGTTTTTGTACATTTGCAACTCATCCCCAGTATTTGATCATTTGGCCGACAACTCAAAGTTTTGGTGGATTTGTGCAGGATTTTCTTTGTTCCTTGCTCTGATGATAGACAGACTGCACCATTATATCAGGGAGCTCCGCTCGCTAAGGAAGAGCATGGAGGCTGTAAAGAAACAGAGCCGAAGTGCTGAGGAAAAGAATGGAAATGCAGAGGACTTCAAAGCCATGGAGGAAGAGCTCAGTGGTTACAAGGCGAAAGTTAAGAAGCTGGAATCTGATTATGAGAAAAGGTCGAAGGAGTTTGAGGCTGCTGAATCCAATGCATTGGCTCTGAAGAAGCAATCAGAAGGTTTCCTTCTCGAGTATGACCGACTTCTAGAGGACAACCAAAACCTTAGAAGCCAATTGCAATCAATGGATAATATGTTGTCACATTCTGACACCAAGAAGAGCCCATAAGGTACCTGCAGTGAACAATGTCATATTTCGGTACTAGTATTTGTTTTATATTTGGGAACCTTTTGATGGGGTGTGTAGTAATGTTAACATAGTATATATATATATGGGGTCAACAGTGTGGCCGAATGAATTTGTTAATGTTACAGTTAGTGCAAGTGGGAAAAGCGTATGGAAAATTATCTAAATTGTGGATTTTGATGCAACATAGTCAGTCGATCTCAACAACTGAGTACAAATATGCATTTTTCTTTTATATCATCGACCATCTTTTTCTGACATGAATACATTCTTGTCCTTTAGTTTTTGGTGATTCAATAGAATTAGGCACAAACAATGCATGCCTCTGTTTTGTTTTGTTTTGTTTTGTTTTGTTTTTTTGTTTTTTTGTTTTTTTGTTTTTTTGTTTTTTTGTTTTTTTGTTTTTTTTTTTTGGAAAGCGGAATAACCGTTAGGGGAGTCATTAGTACTTCAAGAAACAGAAAGCAGGTAGTAATTCATAAGCATATAGAGTAAGAGTAAGAGATGTTTCTGCTTTGAACTATATGAATTCCAGCCTTGAACTATATGAATTCCAGCCTAGAACATCAAGAGATATATGACCTTGGGTTTCTGTAGCTCTTTTACATGTATATTTTAAACTCTATGTTCTATTTGTCATTCTTAAATTTGTTTATGGTTAAATAATACATAGATATCAAAGTGTGTTTGGGTGTGAATTAATTATCAAATTGTAATGTTGTGCTTTATCTGTCATTACTTTATCAGTTATTCTACTGGCCCCATTTTCACTCTTTAAGTATGAGGAATTTTTATTGTATTTGATTTTGTTGCAATCATGGTAACGGCAGTTCTTAGATGCATGCAAACCTAATTTCAATTAAATTGCTTAAGACTTTTTGTTTATCAACTTCACTCTCCTTGTCATGATATGCAATGGAAGACAAGTAGTGTTTACTGTTCAATGTTGATAAAGCTGATACACTACGTAGTCTTAGTAGTTCGCCTGCTGATACATTCGATTTGGTTTTAATGCTTAGTAGATGGCATTACGAACGACTTTTTACAATCATATGCAAGCATATTTATTATTTCACTCGCATAAACCCCCATAGCCTGAAGATGACATAAACAAGATGGTCCTGAAACATATGAACATAGTGTGTCATACATGGGTACGTATAGAGTAGATCATTGGTGATGGACAGTCGCATTGAACTTGACAACTGCATTGAGGTTTGGAAGACCGAGGTAAACTGTTTCTAGGACAGCATAGCCCTTTGCGAAAGAAAACATTCCTGTTCCTGACACAACCGAAACTTCTCTTTGCTTTAGGAAGAATCTGTCAGAACCTTGAATCTCTAGGGTACTACCATTGTACTTCTTGTTTGTGAACACAGCTGAGAACACTAGATGGAGATCAGAAGCATCCAAGGCCGAGTTCACATAAATACCATGTGCCCGCCCTACTTGCTTGGATTTCCTATCTAGTGAGTCTGTCAGTGCATCATCAATAACCATGATAGTTGCAAAGTTCAGTACACTTGAGTTAGTGCCATTGGTTCCGGCTACTGGTACAGCACTCCAGTTTTTACCAGTCTGATAATCTTGCATGAAGAACACAACATTAGTTTTCTTCGTTTTCTTTATAGTGCCTTCTGAAGCACTTGCCATTCTTATCAGTAGTATTGCATCAAAAGCTTTTATTAACCAAGCAGAGAAGTTCTCGGAGTCATTGATGTTTCTTCTGAATGGGTTACTGCGGTTGTTTAACTTGGTGTGTGAACTTACTGACAGAAACCCCAAATTTATAATGGAGGATTTGGCTGTCTTGATAAATTCATAATTAATGCTATCTGATTGTAAATTTTCCTACATTTCATGGAGTTGAATACAGACATCGTCTCTTAGGAGATTGTCATGTGTGGCCTATTTTAAGGTAGTCAAATAAACCTAACAAAAAATGGGCAAGCATGCCTGCTGCATCTGTCTTCTTGTCTTCATACAATGTTCTGATGCTTCGAATTACTAATTTGTCTGGGTATCTGCATTGAGAAGCAAGAGTAGAATTTGTGTGCAAGAAGGCCCCCCTGCAAAACGGATGTTAGACATGAAATGGAACCGAACAAAGCATATGGTACCCAAAGATGATGAGACTACCATAAACAAGAATGCATAACATCGTGGATTGCTGAAGAAACTATTGGACTCTCCAATACCATGTAGTACCACTAACATATGGTTTAGACTAGAGTGAAGTTTTCTCAATGTACATAATCTAGCAATTGAATTAAAACTCTTGTTGGGATGGAGAATAATTCATCACATTTATTGTTGATTATTTATGTATTTTTATTTTCCAAGATAGATAAACCTTGAACACACAAGACATCTAAAAGAAAAATTATGCCACTCATCTCTGTTTTTTTGAACCATTATAAGGGTTTTGATATCTCCGGAGCTCTTCAATAAGTTTTTCAATGAAAGAATGCAATGCCAGTACAACCATACATGGTAACTCTAAGCACCTTGAAAAATTCGGAAACCTAGGTTGCTTAGTAATAGCCTGAAAACAAAAGAAAAAAACATTTACAAGACAAATAAAAAATAAAACATTTACAAGCTCCAATATAGACAAATCTTTCACATTGGCGAGATGGTTGAGAAGTTTCATCATCCGCTTAACATCCAACACTTTTAGGGCGTGTTTGGTTGTGTGGAATCCTATGTCATGAGAATTCATGTAGAATCTTTAAGGCTAATTTGAGGTATTACTGCACATCCACCATTTCTTATATTTTAGGCTAATTTAAGGTATCACTCCATATCCACCATTTGATTTTGCGATCAATGGTGAGAATGAAAATTTCATAAACATGAGAATCACATGCCTTGGGGGACTAAGGAGTGTGATTCTCATGTTCATGAGACTTACATTCCCATAATTGATCACAAAATCAAATGGTAGATGTGAAGTGATACACCAATTTACCCTAAAATATAAGGTTCCCCTCATAAATTCTCATATCATAGTTTTCCAGGCAACCAAACACACCCTTAAGTTAATTTCTGCTTTCTCTAAAGTTTTATTCAATGAACTAATCCGTACTAGGGAAGTGAGGTTTGTGGTTTCAAAATTATTATTCATTCAATACATATGTAGTATACCTCCAACTTCTTGAGATATTGTGCTGAAATTTTTAACTCCTTTTAAGTTATAAATGAAGCAGCTTGCAAAAGGCCATATGAATCCATTCTCAACCTGCCTCCGGGAATGTGTTTAAAACCAACGTTTGCAAAAGTGGACTATTTTTCATGAAAATATCGATATGACAAAGAACATGCATGTGCCGCTAGTGCTGGAGGGACACTAAAATAGTGATATGTTTTAGGAGCAAATGGGCTTATCACAATTAACCCACATAAATAATGGGACTTTATCTTTCGGAACTTTTAAATATTATTTTACCAACAATTTTAGGTAATATAACCATTTTTTTTGTCGGGTTTTAGGCTTTTTACACTTCTACCCTTTCTATAAATGATGTTTATAGTTGTGTTTTAAAGAGAATAGGTAAAAGTATAAAAAAAAGCCCAAACCTAACTAAATAATGGTTGTATTCCCCGAATGCCTAGACTTACTCGTATTTTACATCTCAAAGCAAGTTGAATGGTTTATCTAGTTGAGTACGCACCCTTCGAGATTCAAGAATTCTATTTTGTGAAGAAAACAAAAAGAAAAAAGTGAAAAATTTGAAAATCCTATAATGGGCTTGGCCCCTTTATTTGCAATATTATGCTCCAAAGGTAGTGTTAGTTTTTTATTCATATCTAAGGGGCTTTAATGAGTGCCTATGATGATCTGGTTAAAAGAGCTATTGGCATTTGCCGGAAAATAACATATCATTGGGTTTTATTTATTTAATCCCTTAACCCCTCCCCTCAGATGCCGACAATTAAGTTCGACCCGTAATCTAGTGATATTATTCGTCACTGCTCAATCACTAAGCCATCACACATTTGTAAACATATCATTGGGTTAACTCTAAATTCAATTTGTTTAACATCATTGGGATAAAAGAGTGCCCATACTAACGACTCAAAGATAACACATCGAATAATAATGGATAGTGCAAATTAACTCATGAAATCAACCCAACACAGAATGTGGACTATACTCTAACACAAAGGAGGAGCTCAATATCCCCCAAAAGAGTTGACAGAAAATTAGTTCAACCATTTAGCTTACCAAAATGAAAATGTCAACAACTCAGACATAGCCAAGAAAAATGAGCCCAAAAGTAACACAAGAAACTATGGAGTAAGTTAAGCAATGAGAGTCCTGTTTCCAAACCTCCCTTGTACACCCACCTTAATTCATGCATGATTGATTGACTTGCTGCAAATTCTAGAATATATAATGGGGGTTGACAACATATATATCTTAGACTTGGAGCATCCAGAAGTCTAAATTATCAGATCTGGAGTTGTTATTGGAATCAATAATAAACATCATTTGATCAACTAAGTTAGAGATTTGGCCACCTAAAGATTACATGATGATTTGTAGGTTTCGCGGTCCATGTTCTTGATATCCCAGTGTGTATTAGTTAATTGGATGACCAAAACCTACACCCTCATTTTAGGTTATAGCCATGTTAAAACATTTATCTTGACCAAACATTTGTGAGTTGCATAAAAAAAAATTGACGTAAGATACCAAAATATTGCTTATCAAAAAATTTGAGGTTTGGCTGTGATTTTCTGTTTGTATTTTTGTATTTGGTTTTTGTGTTTAAGTTTAGTAATGTTTGGGCCTCTCTGTCTGTTGTGTTACTAACATTTATATAATTATTCACCCTGTAAGTTGCCTTACTTGCTCACTCATGGCCAGATTTGACTAGCCTGTTGACACTAAATCACAGCTTGCTCTAAAGAATTGAACATTGATTTGTTGTTCTATGTTGCCACAATAAACAAGAAACCATTCCTTGCTTGCTATTGATATCAACTATCAACTCCAGCCACTGACCCAAACAAACAAGGCGATTTGAATACTTAATGGTCCAATTTGCCAACTGCATTCACCTGGTGTGAGCCAAACCCCATGGACCCACATTTGAACCAAAGCCATGGACCCACATTTGTTGGTTCTTCTTCACACCTAAACCCCAACTCACCTTCACTCAACCTTCCATTTAGGTCAAGTCATCATTTTAGAGCTTACTAGTTTATTTAAACAATAAGAGAAGTTGAGTGGAAGCTCAGCTGACCTTCTTCTACAACCCTCTCGCATCCACACATCAAACCCCCAGTGGGTTTAGACACTATTTTTACCTAAACCACTCAGTGTTTGACATATCAAAGATGAGATTAGTAAGATATTTTGGTCAACTCAAACCCGCTAATTTTAGATAGATTTTGGGTTTTGGTTTTGAAGCACGTCACTTTTAAATGGGTGTTTGTTTTCCTTACCATTGCAAGCAGACTTTAGGAACAAAATGAAGCAAATTTTAGTCAGCTTGTCGAAGGGGGTATTAAATTTGATCGTCTTAGCTCTAGACGCGTAATAACAGAAATAAAAAACACCCCGTTATTTGGGGCTACTCAAATTGACAAAACAACCTTCATTTGGGTCATCAATGAAGTCTATCTTTCCTTCTAAACCTAAACAAGTTTGAAACCAAGAATGAACTCAGTGGTTGACCTCCCCAACAAGTCTTTTCGATTCACACACAAAAAAAAAAAAAAAAAAACATGCTAAACCCATAGACTAATTTCTCAAGTAACATGTGGTTACCTAAAACCACTCACCAAATGACAAGTATCCAAGACTAATTAGCACAAAATTAATAAATAAAAAAAAAACATTCACAAGAAACACTGTAATCAAGAGCAATTAAGAGAAGAAAGAGATTAGTTTAAGTGCTAAAATAATTGTATTAACTCTCTTTGCGTCTCAAAATTGAGATTTCTATCTACACAACATTTACAAACATCACCTAAACATCTCTTCCTACATAAATTGCTGCTAATTCTATCACTAATACCACTAATTTTAGCTACTGAAATATCCATAAAATCTCTATCTGCGACAGAGGAAACAGAGCATCCAATTTGCTCTGAATCTGACCCACTAATGGTAGCGGGCTCGTTGCGTACTTCAATCAAGCAATCTTGACGTTCTTCGCTCGTTCTGATTGTAACCCAATTTTCCTCTGATGCCCAATTAGGCACCACTGGAGATGAAATTTTCCGAAGCCTGTCGAATGTGGAATTCGATCGACTAATATGAGTAGTTGCTTCGGACTCTTGAATTGAATCCCACAAACCTTGGTCTAGTATACTTGTAGGAGAATTTGTCGTAGAGACTTGAATTTCCTTAGAGTACTGAATGACAAATGGATGATCAAGCAATTGCTTAATAGTCCATCGGTCTTTTGCACTTCTTTGCAAACACTTGCTTAAAAAATCCTTTGCTTCTTCGGATAAAAAGCTAGGAAATTCAGGGACTTCGCCAGAGAACCCAATCTTGTAAAGGGCAGAAACGTTGTTCTTCACTTCTGGCCAAGGCGCGCGGCCTGTAGCCATTTCAATCATGGTACATCCTACAGCCCAAACATCTGCAGCAAAACTTTGAGCTTCGCCAAGGGCTACTTCAGGTGCCATATAGACCGGGGTTCCGGAAATTGGTACAACTTCATCAGCCCATTTAGCACAACCCAAGTCAGCTATTTTCGCTTCACCTTCTGGTCCAACCAATATGTTCCTCCCCTTAATGTCACAATGCACAAGACCATTCATGTGAAGGTGATCAACACCAAGAAGAATTTCCTTCGTATATGATCGAATAAAATCCTCTTCGAGTCGGCCACCTTGGCTTTGTATTGCGTTGCTAAGCGATCCCCCAGCAACATACTCCATGAACAAATTGAACATAAGGTTACCATTCTCATTAGTAACATCACAACCCATATAACTCACTACATGAGGACTCTTAATTGATCTTAGGATTTTTTCCTCCCTTTGTAACACACTAGACTTTGCAAGCTCCATAGACTTCACCGCGAAAACCTCCCCTGAGCTATTGTTCATTCCGATCGATACGGTGGCCGATGAACCTTGCCCAATTGGGTCACCTCTGATCCAATCCATTGATGATGAGTTTGAGAGCTTGAACAGGAATTTTTTTGAGTTTGGTTTGTTCGGTATGTTTTGGAATGAAACAAGGTGAGAGGGGGTGGTATTTATATTAAGTGATAATCTTGGATTATAATGTGTAGGTTTAGGACGGCCGTTTTTTTGCAGTCTCTCTAATGTGAGTGTGCCACCTGGCAAAAGGAAGATAGGTGAACAGCTTTGGCCGACTGGGCGGCGGTTGCTTGGCTTGGATTGGAATAATAACACACCACATGATGCACGTGAGCACGTGCGTAGTTAACGGTACAAAGTGTGAACTTGACTTGTGATTATTTCAAACTTAAAAAAAAAAATGGTGCAATGGATTTGGATATTCTAAGCTAAGATCCCTCTCTTCTCATTGGAAGAATTTTTAGGGTATTTTTTTAAAATAGGGCTATAAAATTATGGTGGAGTTGTAGAACAATATTTTTGTTGAATTTTGGCACAAGTTTTTTGGGGTTTGATTAGTTTAACTGTTTAAGTGCTAAGGAATTGGTTGAAATGTTATTTAAGACTCAAGTCATGCGAAAGTCTTTTTTTGTTAATCATTCTTTATTTTCGAGTCGCAATTATGATTAATCCATGCATAATAATCACATTATTTGGTTGTTGATATCTAGAAAACATAGAATGACGACTCTCTTTACACGATACAAAATTGATCAAAGAATCCAAATTATATGTCAAGGCTACAAAAGAATGTACTAAGCGTACCCTTCATATTGAGGGATTAACTTAAATGATAAGGTTAACAACCCTAATTATGCATACTTAAACAATGAACCCTAGCTAGATTTTAGGATTTAAGATACCAAAAAGTTGAAAAAAGCACCAAACATTAAAAAAAAGGAAATGAATTAAAGTTCATGAGAAGGTATAGATGGAAAGAGAGGTTTTATGATTATTAAAAGGTGGCGTTAGTTTGGGGTAGAAGTTAAGGTTTGGGATCAAAAACAAAGCAAAGGCAAGTAAGGGACTCCCTCCCCCCTAAACTAGAGAAGACCAAGAAGAAGAGTAGAGGGGAGGTTGTAACTTGTAATCTACCAACCCTCCCAAAATCCAAACACCCTTTGAAAAGGGTGGATTCTTCACAATCATATACAGTTGTAAAGGAAAGTTGAGCAATCACTTACTACACAATATGGACATTCCCACCTCCCCTCTCCTTCACCTTTTCCACTTTATAACCTTTTAAGCACACATTTGGCTAAACCATAAGGTTGAGATGCACCAATAATAATGTGCCATAACATGTGGGAAGACATAATTAGGAGCACCCAAACTTAGGAATTTCAATAATTTGGGTCTTTGCTCATGTTTCTAAATTTTATTCATGTTCAATTGTCTATTATAAACTTGTCCTCTCGAATTTTGATTCTCTTATAGGTTGAACCAAATTTGAAATATTTCAAATTGAAAAAAACAATACAAATGATTATTTCTGTTAATTATATATATATAAAAAAAAAGGTTAAGACTTAGGATACTAATAAATTAGTGAATCGATCCCAATAGTTATTTTTATTAATGGTACGAAACGAAAATGTTAGGAAATCATATGTTTTTGTAATAAGGTTTTGTAATCATGGTGTCGTGGCGTAATCTTGAAAAAATGATGAAATTCCCAAAGTGTTTATGTGTATCTTGAGGTTGTAAAAAACATTTTCTAACGATGTCACATCATCCTAATTATAAAACATAATTACAAAACCTGGTTCCCTAGCCTCACTATGAACCAGGATGTAGAAATAGTTCAATAATCATATGAAAAATCTATGAAGTCATATAAAATTTGTTGCAAATGCAAATGTTTTTCTTTGAAGACATGAAAGATTATTTTGGAAATATGATTTCGGATAATCAAACAGTTAGGCCTAACTTCTAGTCTATGTCTCTACTACACATTATCACTAAGTTTGCATTTACTATGAAAATATTTTGTTTAAATTGGGTATTCTCATTTGAAAATTCCGTAATAGATTAGAACCCGTGTATTTTATCGCACTCCTAACAAATTAAACATTAATATCACATTTTATTCAAGAAAAACATGGTATTTTAAAGTTATCCCCATATGACTCTTTTCAGGGTTATTGTGGGGAACCTTATAAATATCTTGATTGCAATCATCAACTTCAACTAAAAAGGAACCAAAATGAGAAAAATCAAGTATGAAGGCATCATCATCAACTTGAACACTAGCAAGTAATAAGATTCAAAATTTATCTACTATTCTATCAATAGCAACACAGACCCAAATGATCCAATCAAAAAGGACCAAAAAGAAACAATAAAAGAAGAGAATGGTGGGAGGGAGAGGTTGAAAGAAAGGATGATACAGATGCGTCCCTTGCAAGCAAACAAATCATTGGATTCGTTAGCTTATTCTTTTAACTTCCCCAATTCAAAAATTGAATTGAATTGAATTGCAATAGAGATTGATGTGTCTTCCTTCTTACTCAAATCTCCACACATATTACTTCAAGTTCTTCACTGCACTTTTGCATGCCTTTGCTTCTTTCGGTAAAAGGGATGGTTGTGGGGTCCATTCATATTGGTCCCGATCGCCAATAGGTGCTCGCCATGTGGACGATGAATAGGATTAACTTTAGGTACTTTTAAGCTTTCGATGACCGTCACTTACAAGTAGTGTGTCTCTACATTTATCTTATAATATTGGGGAGTGAATTCAAATTTACGTGTTATGACAATTCATTAATTATTGAATAAATTGAATTCACAGTCATGTTGAATTGTTATGAATAAAATACATGATCGAATTGTGATTATGAGCGACCAAGGCACATAAATGGTAAAAATGAGTTCACCGTGTCCCACATCGGATAAGACCCATATTCTAATTTTGTTTGGCCACATAGGGTGCATTTCAAGGGGAATAGAGATTTGGGTGAGTGAGAGTTGGTTTTTGGTGTATTTGTAAGGTATTTATTCTTCTTTTTCTTTGCTAAAATCATGTGAACAAAAAGGGTTACAGGTAATCGTTTGAGGGTCGCTTTAGCTGAGCTTTTTCTCTAGCAATGTTTGCTTGCAATTCTCTTATTAGATGTGGAAGTAAAGGCCGTAGCTATAAAGGGTTTGCTTACAGTTAAGAACCTTGTGGGGTTGTGTGGTGGCTTAGCTTATTGGATCAGTTGAGGTCACCACATGGTGACACTTTAATTTGGAAAAGTATAAAAAAAGTATCTTCCATGAATATTATTCTGTGGTCATCATAGTTCCATATACTCTCTCCCAACATGTGGTTCAATGTAGAGTGGAGTTTCATAATTCTCCGTTCAATTGATGTTGATTAATGTTTGATCTTTTGTACTAGACAACAATATTATGTTAAATTGACATCTATTCTAAAAACTTAAAGATGTCAAAAAAGGCAAAAATCATTGTCAAGAAATTTTTATCGGTGGATAGCAGCCACACTTTAGAAATGCTACAAACAAGACGAGTTTTAGAGGGCATGGTTGGAGATACTCTTATCGAAGGCACCCCCGAATTTTTGTTTTACAAATTAAATTTGCTTGTGTTTTACAAAATTTTCAACACATCTAACAACAATTTTTTGACAAATTGGTTTTGAGCACAACCAATTTCAACCAATGCTATCCAAATCTTGAACCATAAATGAAGTTGATAGATGGATCAAATAGTGAAAGAAATGGCTGTTAAAAGTAGGTAGTAACGGTTGTACCAGCATGTCTTCTAGAACCTCTCACGTAAAAATTTTGCTGGTACACGTGTAAATGGGCAATTCCCTAATGAATGATCAAGATTTAAGAGTATGGGTTGGTCACTAATTTGTTGATAATTTTGGTAAACTAATCAATAGTTTGATTTCAATGTTGGTTTTGCCTTGATGGATGTGCTCATTTGAATAACCATTAATTAAGCTTGCTTATTGTTCAATTCACTTAATCTAGAAGAGCACTCCATTACCAATTATTTTGAATTAACAACTAATCGAGTTACAAGTGTAGTTGTAGATGTGATGTTACAAAGAAAATAATCGCAGTTATCATGATCAATCATTTTTGGCAATTTTAATGTCAAATATATGTTCAATTGTATGCTAAAAATGGATCCCAAAATATTAGTTTTACAAATATCCAATTACAAGAAAGTAGATGTTCAAAAATAAAACTTTTGATTTCGCTTCACTTTCAGACAAATGATTTGTACGTCAGTATAGCAACAAACTTCCAACAAAGTGTCATTCTATTATTTACTTTTTACTCTAACTTTCTTAGTAAAAATAAAGTTACGAAATTTATGAATTCAAAACATTTGCCTAAGCATCGACATGGGCTAACTACCAAGTACCAAATGCTTACGAAAGGCTTAAAAAACAACAAACACACTCTAATTGCTCCTTACCAATAATAACTCTCTTTGATAATGACACCAAATCAAGACTTGTAGACAAAATCTAATAGTATTAAAACACGTGGGTTGAAGGATAAATGCCCACGAAGAATGCCCAATTTATGATCGTTTTGTTCATTAACAAATAAAGTAGAGAAGTAGAAGAACCTAACAAACACACGTTTACATGACCATATCAACCAGACAATAGGGTCCCAAATGGCAGGTAGATAGAGGAGTCTCCTTTATTGAATTGGCAGACTTGAAATTCCAATTTGATTCAGCTCATGACATGGAGGGTGAATTGACCAAACCCAAGATTTGGTCTTCTCCTTCCCCATACACTTGGCCATCCATTTGGAATTCTATAACATCACTTCAGGTTTGGTTGTTTATCCAGGAGGAGTGTTTTTCCTTTAGATTATAAAAATGAAAAATAATCCTTCAATGTACCACATGTTAAATACAATAATCGGATTTGTTTTAGGGAGAGTCAGGTATGGTGGCTTGTAGTGTTGTTAATGGATTATTTATGTTTGATGTATAATTTGAATTGATTTCATGAAAAGTCTTCCAAGTCTTCATCCAAATCCAATCTAAATTTGGTATGAACCACTTTAAGATTTAAAATTTATTTAAGTATCACGACGCAATACATAAACTTTAAGACACGTATAAATTTATATTAGATATCCATCTTATTAGATTAAAGTCGATCTACTCTCATTGTTCATAAGCATCAACTACTTAAATCAAAGTCCACTCCTATCGCGCCTCAGACTATTTGGATTAAAAGTCAACTTCCATAGCCCTTGTGTGCCCTAACGACATGATACATTTGTTATCACTAACAACTTGAGCTTTTAAAGTAAATAGTGATTTGATTATAAGACAACTTATTGGATTTATAATTAAAATACTTCAAGATCAAACTTTAATTTACCGAGCACAGATCAGAAGAAGATGGTGATGCCAACATAGTCATTCATTTTAGAGAATTACTTAATTATGCTTTGAATTGATCCCAAACTGATGTGAGAGAAGGAACTTCTCTTAAAATCCCTATCTAGAATAGTGAAGAAAATTAGTTATCAGATGATGGTATCATGATATGGATTGTCTAAGTACGTGGAATGAAAAGGAAGATAGATAGGCTTAAGAAGACCAAGTTGAACTTAAATTGAACAATCCTTCCAAGGAAGCAGATAGATTTGTTAAATAAAGCTAATGCCAAATGGATGCATCTTCTTTGAACTTGGACCATTTCCTTTTTTGCTGGTTCACATCCTTTGCCAGGAGGTTCCCAAACCAATTGCCATGTAATTGTGTGAGGTGACCTATCTTTTGGGAGATGGGGACTTGTTTTGTGTGTTTTCCTTAAATATTTGGTCAGTCAATTGAGGTCTACATAACCTAACCATTATCAAACAAAGCACACATAAAACGAAGTAAATGACTCTCCCTAGTGGATCACTAGAGAAGCATAACCATTGTAGGTGGCTTTGTGTGAAACTGAGAACATGCAAGATGTAGGTGATGTTGTTGTTGGGCTAAAAGAGGTTTTGTGATGATCAAACACATCGTCACACAATCGTAAACACTCAAATCATGGTGTGGGCTTTGATCTGCAACTTAGGTGGGTCAAAACTCAGCACGATGAACTAAGTTGAATGGGCCTAAAGTAGCAGGCCCATTATGCCTCGCTTCGCTCGGATAACTAGGGTGCAACAATGTTTCCTACACAACAGAATCAAATTCAGAAAATTCTTCAATGCAAGTATGACACTTGTTTTTTAATGTGATGCAGGGTGATTGAGATGCTACTTAGTTGTCATACCATTGCTTAAAACAACATAGTTCGTACAACCTTATTCTAGTTCTCTGATTTTAGGCTCATCTACTAAGTAATCAATCGATGTAGTTCATATATATCTTCTGTTTCATTGTATAAAACAAGACGGACCTAATCTCAGATATCAGATTAACGCCATTATGTTTACCTACCAGGATCTAGCCAGAACCAAGCACTTGTTTTCTACAACCAGTACGATCTCTTATTCGATTAGCATAACGTTCTGTTAGTTATTGTAACTTGGAAATATGAGGTCACATAATCGGTTTTGATTGTTTCAGGTAATAATCATCAGGTGTAAATATTTACATGCCAAAAGAGTCTTTAAAACAGTTTCAAGAAAAGATGGGAGGGAATAGACAACAAGCGGCAAAGAAATCCTGAAAGAAACGGATTTCTTCAAGCTGCTTCTGCGAATCCAACCCTCATATTGCCAGAGTCGAACACAGTGTGATACCGGCCCATGAAAACATCTCCCAAGATCCTGCATAACAAACCAACATCGTTTAAATATTTTTTCTGAAGGAACCACAACACTTTCTCTGTCTGCAGCGGGGATGAAAAAAGAATAAATAGAGTGACAAACGAAAAATAAGGAAAAAATACCAGAGAGGGCCACGAGGTGGAGAAATGTCCATAGCTGTGAAACCGCTAATGCACTGTGCTACAGCTCCCTCGCCCACTTTAAGAACATACTAATCACCACAAAAACCCAAAACAAATCCCATAAGAATTTTGTATTAAGAGCCGGTGCCAAGTGAAAATTACACAACATTCCAATAACTTCTACACTATGCTTAAAAGGATAAAGATACCATTAGGAATCCAACTCAATATACAGAACATTTCAAGAAAAAGAAAAGGATAACACCATATACCTGATGTGGAGCAAGATCAAATACTTTACCACCAATGGTAAATGAAACATCAGGCATGGAATCAAGGGCAGTACAGTCAACAGCGGATTCTCCCATTGGGCTAGGTAATCGCTCACAGAGCTGCAACTCAAATGGAGAACATAAGCCATCATGCAATGGACTATCACTTAGCACGTAAAATGTCGCTGCAGAAAGCTACTTCACCTGATTGACATAGTCCAATACACGCTCCTGTGTCTGGTTCTGTCTAAGCTGATTTTGCATCCAAACAACGCTCATCTCACAAGCACCACACATGGGGCTCTCACCAAGACCATCAGAAGTTTTGCCAACATTTACCTCATCCACCATGCTCTTGATAACAGAACTGTAAAAGACATATTCCCCAACCCAAGTTAACACAAACTCAAATGCAAAATTACAAGTACTCATTGTTCAGGCAATTGATAAGAGACCAGTAAGAGATGGATTAATCTAACCTAACACCTCGAGTCCCATCAAATGTACATAGACCAATCTGAGCACAAATTTTCTTGGGTTGTGTCTACAAAAAACCACCAGGAAAAAGAATCAGTTTTCCAATAAATGAATATTTAGCATGTGAATCAGGCAGCAGCATAACAATTAAGCAATGATGCGTCAATTGGTATGAGGTTGCAAAAACTTTACAATGAATATACTCTAATGAATGCGAGAAAATACATTGTTCTCCATACCTCAGATAGCAACAAGTTCAATATCATTTCCCCATATTGTGAAACCACTGTTTTGCACTCTTGGCTAACAATCCCAGCAGCACCAATAGCATGATTTATTTCTGTGACAATAGTCTGTAAAATTTTGCAAAATGAAGTAAATAACAACAGCAACAATTTAACGATACATCCATGATTACAGAGGCTTTTATGTTTAAATGACAAGGAAAACTCAAGATATTGCCAAATTGAGTTTTAGAATCACAATCCGGCGGGCCCGTGTCAGGCTGTGACTCGTGACTCTTGTGTCCCGAGTCTCCCGACTAATATCAAAAGTGAACCATGAATCATAAAGAGTTGAAACAGGCGCATAAGTGCAAGGCAGATTGTTCAGGTCAATGTTCTAAAAGTGAAGGAGGCTGACGCTCCAAGGCTAGCCTCAGAGGGATGTGAACCAAAAGAATTCATAGACTCATTTTCTTCATTCTTATTCTGGCCAATAACAAAATTTAGTAAGTTTTAGAAGTAGGGATTGTGCTACAAGTAGGGATATTTACCACCTAGAAGTATGGAGGATATGCAATTTTCAGAAGTTATCTAAAATGTGGAGTTAGTCAAGGTGGAAACAAGAAAGCTTTCAATCCCCCATCAACACTTTAAGGGTCGATGACATGGATCTTTAATCGAGAGGTGTGGGTGGTAGGTGAGGAGTGGCACAGCTATTCCAAAAGTAAACTTTGGCAACTAAATGAGCAACTGACACCAATTGGAGGGTCACCTGCCAGAGAACAGGATTTGACTGCAGCTCAGTAAGTGTCATGAGGTTGGCATCCCTGATCTACATAGAGAGCTTGATATGCCACTAAGGGCGTGTTTGGTTGCATGGAATCCTATGCCATGGGAATTCATGAGGGGACCCCTACATTTTAGGCTAAATTGATGTATCACTCCACATCGATCAATGGTGGGAATGAAAGTCCCATGAACATGGGAATCACATGCCTTAGGGGACCAAGGAGTGAGATTCTCATGTCCATGAGACTTTCATTCCCACCATTGATCACAAAATCAAATGGTGGTCAAATGGTGAATGTGGAGTTTAACCTAAAATGTAAGGGTCTTCTCATAGATTCCCATAACATAGAATTCCATGCAACCAAACACACCCTAAGATAACAACCCTAACCATGCTACCGAGTCACAAAACTTTAGATTCAAATCTACTCAACATAATTTATCAAGATCTAGGAACGAAAAATCAACAAATCCGTGGTATTAATGAACCATGAATATGACAGGCAAAAAGGAACCATTGCAACTAATTTATGTGCATTTGACCTGCATCATTGTAATTTTTAGTTCCTCCCTCAAAATGGACCAGGAGAAATCCAATGTGAATTATGGATGGTCACAAGATCATTTTGATTGTTATCGGTCAAATTATTCAGTAAATAAAGAGAAGTTTAGCTACTGCAGTATTTGGACTGACGAGCATCATAAACCATCTTTCTCTCATTGAAGACAACTTCATCAGAAGGTGACCCCGTAAAAATGGTATTCATCCTCTAGCTGAGGCAGTCATGTCTCCTTTTCCTAAATTTGATTTAGCAATACACCCAACATCTAAAGGATTAAAACATCATTATGGTAAGCATTGATTGATAACTCTACCCAACATTTAAAAGATTAAAACATCATTATGGTATGCATTGATTGATAGGTTATTTAGATAAACAAGAATGCTACATACCGTTGGACCCGCCAACAAAGATGTTCCTGAATCAGCTATTGCCGCACAACCATCAGCGCAGAATCCTGAAAAATAGATTTTCTCAGGTTAGACCAAGACAATATAAACTTGAATGGAATATAATTCTCTCCAAGAACAATTAGAGTATTAAATTAATTACCTGATGTTTTACCATCAATAAGGACATCACCCATATCAAACTGAGATCACACAAACAACATTTGCAAACAGTTAGGTGTGAAATTATGAGAGGTAGCAGAGAAAATACATAATTTTTGTCAAGGACTTACCTGCCAATAACCTTTTTGAGTCACTGGCACATAGGTGTGCTCTCCCTTGTAATGATTGGGATCAACACCTCCAAAAACGAGCTCACCACCTTCTTCTTCATCTGCATTTCGGTTGAACCAAAAAGAGAAAACAGGTTCCTTAACTAGACCTTGCTTAACCATGTTGTACCTATCACCATTATTAGTTTGTCAGCTAACGATACCAATACTGCACAATCTATAGATGAATCTTCACAACTGTTTTTAAATCACAAAGAGAAGACAGGTTCCTTAACTAGACCCATTTTTTCTATTTTTTAATCACAGCTCTTGACTTTGAATAGCATTATACTGATAGATTTTTTGTGAACAAATATTGCAATAAAATTGCTGTAGCGTACCACAAAGGGACAGCATTTCCAACTGATATCTCCTGGAACCCAAGCCCAAGTATGCCATCGAACTTAGCAGCCAAAAATGTGATACCGGGTTCTCTAGTGGCCTCAATAAACTCCTGCCAAGCATAGCCACTATTAGTACACAAAATGATACAAAAAATAATTGAACTACAGCAATTATAAAAATATCCTTTTAAATTTACCTGACTCTTGACTTTAAGGTCACCAACTGTCACATAGTCCTCGCTAAAGAAACCAGAAATAGCACCGGTACCATAGTGAATGGCAGCTGATTTCCCTGAATCAATGACAAAAGTAGACCAACATTAACACTTAGGGAAAAAACTTTTTAAAAAGAGATACCGGATTGTAATGATAGCAGCAGCATAGTATAATTGCGGTTTGAGACCAACTTGTAACACAAAAATACATGCTGTCTAAACAAGAGACTATGAGGATTAGACAAAAGTTCACCATGGTTCAAGAAACAACTTTCATCATAAAAAGGTAGTAATCTACCAGTAATATCACATTAGTATGTGCAAGAATATGTTATATGTTCTTCATATTTTTGTCACTAACATTTGATAAAGACTGGACTAGATTGTGTTGAATGCCTCCCTAAGCTATTTCCAGATTTACGTTATTCTCATATTTTTCTGCTTTTTTTCTCTTTCTTTTCGCAATTAACCAACTGTATTTTAACAAAAAGTAAAGACCTAAGCCTCAGTTTTGTGATGCTTCACCACATTTATGTCCACGCCTTAATAAACGTTACCATCTCAGTACCCGATTAAGCCTTCTTAACCATCAGAAGAGGGTGTAATATATTAAGTAGTTGGGGAATGTTGGATTGCATATGAGGAAAATGGATTAAATAGACATTAGAACAAGATGCTGGATTGAGAAGGTTAACATATCCGTGCAAACATTAAGCTCAAAGGTATCCTCAAGGGCCAGCTGGACAAAGGATGGGGCTTCATATAGTATAGAAGCCCCATTCTAACTCGAGATTTTACAGGAAGTTTATTTAAAGTATCAATTATAAGGCTCATTTTGAAAACAAGCGTGGTTCACTCATGCCTTCAAGTGTTTAATTGAGATGGTTTTGCTTAACCCCATTTTAGTGCCGTAGCCATATAACACAAACACTGTGGTAGCAAACTAAGACTTAGATTCAAAATGAAAATTTTCCTATCATTACCCAAATCAAGACTGTATTCGTATACACATGTATAATGAAAATAGCATTAAGAAACAAATACTAACACTAACTCAATACTGTGAAGCACAACACCTGTACTAATTTCATATAAACAAATAAAAAATTACAATGTCACTGTTTCACAGTACTTAAAGAAACAAATATATGCCTGTCACACATTAATGGAAACTTTTGCTCTTAACCATTATTCTGGCTGACCAATTGACTAAATCAAAATCAAGTGGAAGAAATTTCTTAAAATAAAGTAAACTTAATAGGAAAGGGATGCAGATACAAACCGTTTTTCTTGTAGGTACTTGAATGGCTTGACTTATACTTAGCATGGAAATAGCAAGCAACCTGAAAATAAACAAATATGGGTAGAACGTTATCTTCATCCAAATTACATGCCAAGGTATAACAAATACCAATTAATATGTTGCAAGTACATAACACATAATCTATGGTCGCAAACAAAACTTACCGAGAAATAGCACTTTGTGGAGGGAACCCACAAATTAGAACTACCAGTATCAAATATCACAGTGAAATTCTGGGGAGGAGTACCAATAGCAATCTCACCGAAATATTGTGCATCCATGTAGTTCTTCAAAGCTACAATATCAGTCTCCGCAGAGTCACTGAGCTTACCACGGTAACGATACTTCCTAATGTTTTCCTTAAAGGACGCTGCTCCTTCCTTGGACTCAAGCTGAGCCGCAAGCTGGTTGTTTTGAGTCAATGTCTTCTTCTTCAGCCCAACTCTCAAGAGCCCATCATTGGACACCGCAAAAATTGGGGAGAAGACTAGGCAAAACACGAAAAGAGCTGACACTAGCACATTGCATTTGGTTCCCATGTTGATCTATAATCACACAACGGAATTACAAAACCCCAGCTATAAGCACACAACGAAAACAAACTATATCCCACAATCATGATATATACTTGACTTCAAACACCCTAATTTTAACTGAATTAATCTATTAGTTATACAAACCCCACCACACGAATCTCTTTCAAATGTTTCTAAACAATATGCTAAATTTAGCCTTTCCAGATAACCCAAAGAACCAATTCATCATAACCCAACTACAACCAGCACGAAAAGCATATCCATCCACCAATACAAACCCTTGTTTAAGTAACCAAAACCCCACAAATGGGTGTTTTCGTTCTAAAACATTATCACAAATTCCTTCTCTATAGCAAAAACGGCCAATTGGGTTTTCAAATAAGCACTAAATTTCATCACCCACAAATAAAAAAAGGGAAAAAATATGAAATTGCACAACAAAACACTAACTAAGAACCAACCAACAAACCATATACAGTGAAACTGAAGTGAACAAGCACTCGAAAACCCAGAAATCAAAACCAAATTTCAATCTAACACTCTGTACAAGTCCAAATTAGAGACCAAACAATTATAGTTCCAACCTCTACGATCAAATTGATCCAAAAAATCACAAAATAAATTTCACAAATTTCAGCCTTTTGATCATCGAAACAAGTACCCAATCGAAGAAAAAAAGAAAAGTGAGATTACTTACCGATCCGCGAAGCAGAGATGAAGATTGTTGAAGAGACGAGGACAGAGAGTGAAGACATTTTTATACAGAGATACCTTGCCACCCAACTCAACCAACAGTTGTGCTTGGGTGGACTTTTAATCTCAGACGTTGGTTTGTAACTTTCTGATATCTCGAGGTGTGTTTAACGGAATTGTCAACTGGTTAGCTTATGGAAAAAAAAAAAAAAAAAAAGGGATATTTGTTGTGAGGTTTTATCCGGTGGTTGTGATGCTTCTGCAGAATATGAAGTTGTTGATATCTGTATGTTTACATCTGATATGAAGTTGAATAAGACATCATTGTTTCTATTGCACCTGATTGCTATTACAAGTAGATTTCTCGGATGCCAGATAGTCTATTTCAAGCAGATTGAACTTACCTATCAATTAGGCGACCTATAAGTCAACACTCATTAGAAAGTAATCATGTCGCAGGTGGAATTCGAAGCTAGGACGTGGAGAACAAACCCACACAGCCCTAACTACTAGGCCATAACACCATTGGATTATTGGTTTATTGGCCACACAACCCTAACCACTAGGCCAATTGACCTTATTCAAATTAAAAGTACTTGTTCTAATGCATGTTTATTGGTTTCTCTCTTAATAGTTGTCCCTGTTCAAAGTACTTAGCTCTTCTATTCCTCCCTTTAAAAAAAGGAATATAATATATGAGATTTGAAGCTATACTATCTCTGAGATAGAACAAATAACATATGGGGGATTTGATGACAGAATAAAATTGTCAGGATTCTGTGAAGAATCTTGACAATTTTGTTTTTGCTTTTGCTTATATGAAGATTTTGTTTTTGCTTGAATTGAGAGCATTTCCAAATGGCAATCCGTTACATAATGAGGGCACAAAACCGAAAGGCTGTATTAGCCATCCTATAAACACTCTGCATCACTGCCTAGCACCGAAACCACCGCAAAACCAAATTGGTCCAACATTAATTTATGTGAAGTATAAATATTGGTTACTTTCCATGATTAGAGAATATCAAAGATCAAAATGCGAATCAAAGACAGAAAGAGAGACAACCTGCATTACCAATTTTGTGTTAGAAAACACCTAAAACGGATCGAGGGGGGCTCATATGGTCTATTCCAAGCAGATTTCTCTGTATGTTTATATCTGATATTAAGTGAATTGGAGGTGCCAATACACCAAAGTTACATTACCAAATAGAGGTTCATGTGTACAAATACACCAAACAGAGGTTCAAGTGCAAATACACCAAAGTTACATTACCAAACAGAGGTTCTATTGGCATCAAAGTTCACGTGTATGGCATCAAAGTTCATGTGTACATTACCAAATAGAAAACCATTCACCAATAATTCCATTACATAATAGAAGTTACAAAATCTGTTCATGTGTACATTACAAAAAAAAAAAAAAAAAAACTACACAATAAAACCTCACATATCATTCACTCAAAAACCTCACATATCATTCATGTCGCGAAGAGAGGCTTGAAGATTTGGAGAAACCTCTGATCTGAGCGGCTTGAAGATTTGGAGAAACCCTAGACTGAGCGGCTTGAAGATTTAGAGAAACCCTAGATCTCAGAGCGGCTTGAAGATGGTCCCTTGAAGATTTGGAGAAACCTTTCATTCTTGCCAAAACTTCTAATTAAAATTTTCTTTTCACATCCATCAATCCGAGCCGTCCATCAGATCAGACGGCCCAGATACATGCGCATAACCTCCTCCTTCGCTATGTGCGCATGAGCCCCCCCCCGGGTCCTCGGTGGTTGGCGATAGCTATATTTTTTGTAGGCTCCTCCATTCTAGGTGTAGAAATTTGAGTCGAACTCGCCAACACGACCTGAAACCGATATGTTATTATCGGCTTGGGGGTCAAGGAGTTTTCGGGTTGGGGGTCAATTTTTAATGCTCAGAGCATCCACAATGGTCCAATATATGGCCAGACAGCCCTTCCTAAAGTTATTTTTTTTCCGAAAATTCTAGGGAGCGAGGGATGGGTGTAACCACCCATTTCCCTCGAAATACGTGCCCTCGCTTATCTCGAGGGGGAGGGTACCCATCCCTCGCTCCCTAGAAGGGCTCTTTTTTTTTCCCTATGTGGGGCAGCTCCCTCCCCCATACACAAACAGATTTGCCAAGAAAGAGCCCATCCTCAATGGCACAAGGCATAAATAAAAGGTCAAAACATTCATATTTCGCAGGACTGCTTTGACCTTGTTTTTTACTGATCTCCTCCCTTCCCTCTTTCTTTCTCTCATCTTTCATAACAAACCATACAAAACCCTCTTTCTGCTCATTTCTCCTTCTCCGACAATAACCAATTCTCCCATTTTTTTTCTTCAAAATCCGACTAATCAGGTTATGTTTCACCTCCTTCGCCTCCGCTGAAGGTCTGTTATTAGGCCATCTGCATCGCATCATGACTGAGGAGCACAATGGAATGAAGCAGACTCTCCACATGTGAATGAAGATAATATGATGGAGTTAACTATGTTCATGGATCTATTGACTAATACCAACTTTGGGCCTATCCAAAGTTGGGATTTCCCTCCTAACAAGTACACGAGTTAGCAAAGTTTTGTTCAGTAGATGCCGTGCCTGAAACACAACCTTAGATTTTAGCTTATTTTTTTTATATTAAATGTGGCCGATGTAAATTTCAACCTTAGACATTTTCTATGATTTATTAGTTAATGCAACATAGTCTTTTAATTATATTTTTTACTTACATGTGTGATATACTTTCAACATTAGATATTTGTTGATTATAAAATAAGCTCAATTAACTAAGAAAACATAGTTCCATAAATTACAACAAGGTACTAAAATTTGAGAAGAAAATTTAGATTATTGTTGTGGTAAAATTGAAGTTTGGAAGGAGAACTTATATAGGGTAAATATGAATTCCATAAGTTATAAATGATTGTTATGGTAAAAAAATATAGCCTTGGAATCATTAGAGCATTGAAACGTACGGGTAAGCCGTGAGTATAAAAAAAGAGACGTAGCAAAAAAAAATTGAATTTGGGTTGTGCGGCCTATGATAAGCCTTGTGGCCTATCATTGACCGTGCGGCTTATCATAGGCCGCACAACCCAAATTCAAGTAGCCCGTAGCCTCTCTGAAAGCAGACGTGCGTGAGGTTTGCCTGGGAATGGGATTGTGCAGAAATGGTTTTTGTGGGTGTTTTGGGCATGAATAGGGAGATAGGGGATAAGACCCAAAACATTGATTTTTACGCCTCATTTACATCTTTATCAGTCTCTAATTGATCTTATCATTAATTAAATGTCTCTATTTGTCTAGAATTTGATTATTGTCATAATTTGTATAGGAAATCGATAAATGTGCAATATTCAAGACAATTGTACTATAAATTTGCATGACCGGGAGCAACTAAAGAAATTATGAAATCAATGAAATGTACAAAATTTGAGACATTTGGGCATGTTCGTGGCACATGTAGATCAAGAGTTTCATTCTAAGACCAATATTATGGAAGTCAACATTTGATACCAATTAGAGGTGATTTATGATGGAGACATGTGACAAGTTTCAAGATATGAACTTCAAGTATGAAGCATATAATCATAAAGACAAATAAAGCATTAACCCAAAACACATTCCAAGGATCAAATCAAAGAATATTCAATTACCTTGAGTTTTGTCTCACGTATATACTTCAAATTAGAACTATCTTGATGTATCTATATCTAATTATGACTCCCTTTATTTTATATGAGATGATTTGGAGTATAACCAAGGAATTTGTATGATTTTTTCCATTTCTAGCTTGGAGAACACTAGAAATAGGCTCTCAAACTCTTGGAGAAGAGACATCCAATACATCTAGATTTTTTTCATACATCTTTCCCCTTATTTCTACCATAACTTAGATTAGTTTTATCTCCTTCGCTGGAGCTTTCGTTCAAGTTACATGTAAGTTTTAGTTTTGAATTTAATAAAATTAATATTTTTTATGCATTAGTTATCTTTTAATTTAATTATTTTACTTCCTCATCTACCTTTCTAGTTCCACTCTTAGATTATTTCATCACAATGATAATGGTAGATTAAACCTCTCGGGAGATGAAACATACTTGAGTGATGTAGAGATTTTAATACAAAAAAAATAATAAAACTTGTATTATTTCTATTAATTCTAGATTCAACCAATGAATCAAAATTGTTAAATCGAAAGATGGACAACGAATGATTATGTGAAATGAAGATATGGACTTGGAAAAAAAAACAATTATATTTGTTTTTTGTAGTTCTTCAATTTTTCATAAATTATAACCATTCATTGAAAGTCGTCATTGAAAGAGGGGTGGATTAATGATGTTTTAAGAGTTTCTTTTATTATCGAAAGAGATAAGTGATATTCTATCTAAGAAAAAAAAATCTTTTGAGCATTGGTCTTGAATTAAAAATTAAAGGAATTTGTGTAAGTGTTACAAAAACATTTATAAAAATGTGTTAAATTTATTTCTACAAAGCTAAGAAGTGGATTTTCCAATCCTTGAGATCTTTCTTTTAATTAGTAAATTTGTTTAGTAATTTTCATCCTCAATTTTGAATCAAAGTTTGTTTAGAGAAAAAATAAAAATCATCTGCTAATCTCCAAATCTTATTTCACTTATTTTCACCAATTATTAATCTTTATTTGATATTCTAAAGTGTTTTTAACATTTTGAGCTTGAGTCCTTTTAACTTGGTGAATAAGACGATAACCCCTACGAATCATTTTACTTGTATTTTTCTTAGAATTTTGCAGGTAAACTATTAAGAAGGGAACAAAAATAAACAAAACAAAAAAAGTGTTGATTTGATTGGAGTTTTAGGTGACAAGAATTTCGACCAAATCAAATGGCGACGTTGCATATCATCAAGTGACGAAAGGAAAACTCAAGACATTAAAAACACAAAGAAGATCAATTTTTTTCTCATCTCTCTTCTTCACTTCCTATATATATATATATGGGTTATTTGCATTTTGCCCCCTATTATAAATGTCTTATTCAGCTTTACCCCTATTATTAATCATATTGCATTTACCCCCTAAAACTAGCAGTTAACGTGCCTTGACTATCTGTTTTCAAAGCAAAATACCAAAATACCCCTGAGAAATCAAAGGCTGAGATTGAATCTTTCGTATCTCGAACATCTCATCTCGAAGAAAATCTAACAGCTGATTTAAAAAAATTGCATCTTAAACAACTCATTTCGAGGAAAATCTAACGGTCCAAATTTAAATGTACACACATCTCTAGGAAAATCTAACGATCCAAATTTAATTATGCGCGCATCTCGATGAAAATCTAATGCTTCAAATTTATCCGTGCACACATCTCGGGGAAGAAGTGGAAGATGATGAAGAAGAGGTTGAAGTTTTTTGGGGTAATTTGCAGTATGCCCCCAATAATAAATAGTTAACACAGGGTCACCCATAATTTCTCGAGATGCGTGCACAATTAATTCTGAATGTCATTTTTTCTTCAAGATGCGTGTATGAATACTTAGATTTTCCTCGAAATGCATTTTTGAAACGTTAGATTTTCCTTGAAATGTGTGCTGGATCATTAGATTTACCTCAAGATTTGCATATAATTAAATTTGGACCGTTAGATTTTCCTTGAGATGAGTTGTTTAATATGCAATTTTTTTTAAAATCAACTGATTACGATTTCAGTTGGGCCTTAGGATTTTCCTTGATATGAGATGTTCGAGATACGAAAGATTCAATTTCAGTCTTTGATTTCTTAGGGGTATTTTGGTAATCTGCTTTGAAAACAAACGGTCAAGGCACGTTGACTGCTAGTCTTAGAGGGTAAATGCATTATGATTAATAATAGGGGGTAAAGTTGAATAAGACATTTATAATAAGGGCAAAATGCAAATAACCCTATATATAGAGAGAGAGTGACCACTTTTACATTTTATTATTTTTTAATGCCTAAAAAAGTCGAGTGCAACTTGTGGTAATTGGATTTTTTTTTTTTTGGTAGATTGTTAGCTTTAGAATACAATTAATTCACTTGCACAAAAAATCATTAAAAATATATTGAAAATCGTATTTATTTGATTTACGGCTTGAAAAATATTTTTAATTGATTTATAAAAAAGAATGACTTCTTGACCAAGGCCAATAAACTATTTTTGCATTTGTAATTGCTTAATTGTGTTTTTATTTATTTAGACACCTATTGAAGTAAAATAAATAAAAAATAAAAAAGTAGGATTGTTCTTTGAATAAGATAGTTTTTTTGTAATGGACAACCAGTGGTGTTGTGGGGGAGAGAACAATTGTTTGAACCTAGGAGAAGTATATCTCAAATAACACTTATCTCTACCCCAACGGAGGAAAACTTGTGTCCAAGCTCACAAGTAGGGGTGGGCATCCCATCCCGCGATCCCGATCCCGTCCCGTCCCGATCTAGAATGGGATGGGATGGGATGAAGATTTTCAATCCCGCCAATCCCGTCCCGTCCCGAACTAATTTTTTAATATTAATTATTAATATTTTTATTTATTTATTTATTTTAGGATTGTGGATGCCCATACAAATTCACTGATGTATATAACATTTTTAGCATCTCAATTTTTCTCTCACACATATCTCTAGATTAATCTTTTGATGGTAAATTTGTAATACTTCTCCTCTCTCTGATCTCTCATTCGGTCATTCCTTTAGTTAGGTTTTTAGGGTTACTAAAGGGTAGCTAAGCCAACAAATGAACAAATAACAAAATTGTTCCAGCAGACTTCTAAGTTCTAACAAAACTGTTCCAAATAACAAAACTGTTCCAGCAAACTTTTAGTTCATTTGTTTTAAACTTGTATTGAGTTGTTTTAAACTTGTAATATGTTCCAGCAGACTTCTAGCAATAGATTATGCTCAGACTGTTCCAGCAGACTTCTAGCAATAGATTATGCTCAAGACTGTTCCAGCAGTTGTTGTAAATTTGTATTGGGTTGTTTTAATATGTTCCAGCAGTTTGTGACTGTTCCAGCAGAATGTATTGAGTTGTTTTATGATTTGATATGTTCAGAATGTATTCTAGTCGATATGTCCAGATTAGCATGCTGATCCCGTCCCGAACCCGTCCCGGATGGGACGAGGTCAGGATGAGGTTTTTCCCATCCCGTCCCGTTCCGATCCCGTATAAACGGGATGTGATAGGGATGGGTATATCTCGTCCCATCCCGTCCCGTGCCCACTCCTACTCACAAGTTAGTAAGTATCCCTTTCAGATGCAATGGTGTTGTGGGGGAGAGAGCAATTATTTGAACCTAGGAGAAGTAGCTATCAAATAACACTTATCTCTACCCCAACGGAGGAAAACTTATGTCCAAGCTCACAAGTTAGTAAGTATCCATTTCAGACGCATTGTTTTAGTGGCTTGGGTGCTGAGTGAAATTTGAGTGTATTTTGCTTGATTTTTATTTATGTTTATACAACTTAACGAACTGCGTGGTTGCAAACGTTAATAAACTACAATAAACAGAAAGCCCTATTTTTGAAACTTGTGAGATTTCATCACCCACCTCATCACTTCAGCTGTGTGAAACCAAGACATATAATAAAATAAACTAAGATTAGAGCTAATTAGAACGGTGTTCATAGGACAACCAAAACCAAGGTGAATCTGCTGAATTTTGTGTTGACCAAAACTAAACATGACATTGGGTATAATCATTCAATGAGCTCTAGGAGGCCGCTGCCACATGGGTAACTCACTCAGTATGCCATGTCATCAGTAAGTTGCGGACCATAAAAGGACATGGCGCAACTAACCGTTTTGGTTAGAAACACACACCCTAAGTGTGTATTTGACACGCATTGTTCTCATATCAATCGGTCTACAGAGCGGTAGCACAAATACAGTTTTTAATTAGACCATGTGATCTCCTGTCACTTGTGCAATAATCTGACTTCTTGCAAGCGTAACTCTGACCTCCTGATTTTGAGCTTTTTTTTATTGTTGGATACAAACTTTTAGGATCATCTTTTAGCACCCTATCTAATCAGACGATAAAAGATAATAGTGTGTGCTCGTTGGTTTTAATCAATCTTGTCCCTCACAGACTCACAAGATAACATCCCTTTAAAACGTTGTTTGCTTAGATTAAGCATTTGTGTGGTTAAACGGTGATTGTTACTTGTGTATGCCTTCTTAACAATAGTCTTGGGATAAGCACTATGTGCGTTTTGTCACTGTCATCCTTCCATCACACATTTATGAAAAATTGGGAATGACCCAACAAACGCTTGTTTTGTTCCCAAAGTTTTTTTTGAAAACCCTAGCAATTGCTTGATTCGTTCCCTAGGTTTTTCTAGCCACCCTGACCCACTCTTTACCTCTTCACCACACTCTACTCTATCTGCTTTCCCACTCTCCTCTACACCTGTCTCCCCACACTGCCAAATCAACATTGAGATGGTAGAGCGTTCAATTTGGGAATATAATGTTTCCCATACTACGAATGTGCACAAATGCATTGAGCTGCCCCTTATCACGACAGTTCAATTTGAGATCTGCCCAGCTATTATCAATATGTTGCCAAAGTTCTATGGGCTTGATCGAGAAAGCCCATATGTCCATCTTGAAAAGTTTCTTGAAGTTTGTGGTACTTTTAAAAACCAAAACATAGATGAGGAAAATGTCTGGCTTCGCTTGTTTCCTTTTTCCCTTGATAATTGGGCCATTTTGTGGCTAAACTCTCTTCTTGCCAATTCCATCAAATCATTGGAGGATTTACTCAGAAAGTTAATAGAAAATACTTCCCCATAAGAAGAAACCTATAAATTATAAGAGAAATTGAATAGTTTTCTAAAAAACATGATGAAACTTTTTATGAAGCACGAGATTTCAAGATTTACTCATCAAGTGTCCTCATCGTGGCTTTGAAAAACGAGTTTTAGTGCAAAGTTTTTACAATAGATTGAATGTCGAGTCTCGAAATATGATTGAGTCCATGCACTAAGGAAAATTCATGCGTAAGACTGGTACTGATGTTTATACCTTTCTAGGTGAAATTGATGATGATTCTAGACAATAGACTGCCCATAGAGACTAGAAATTAACCTAGTACTTCTAGAAAATCGCGTCTATTTGAATCAAATGAAGATTCTAACAAGACATCACAACCTTATTCAAGGACTTTGCTAAGGAAATTAAATCTATTATTATGAAGTCTGTCTCCCAAGCCAAAGAGGAAACTTCCAACCCTTGTACCGTTTGCCTCAAGGTAGATCATATCGATTATGATTGTCCTCTTTATTCGGGTGGCAATGAACCTCAAGAGGAGGTGTGTGTGTGTTTAACAGTTAACGTAAATCCAACACATTCAGTCAAACCTACACATCTGCAAATCGAAATCACTCTAACCTTTCCGTTGCGAAATCTCATTATTTAACTATAACATATGATATCTTAAAATGTATACATAAAATCCAAATTTGTGAAGGTCATCAATTTTCTTACATAATTTAGACATACCCAGGGGCTATGATCAATAATCCTAAAGTAATATATTCATGGAATCGTTGTGAAAAATAATTCCCACATTGTTTCTATGGTCAAGGCGTAATCGATGACTAGTTGCTCAACTTAATAAATGTCAGATTCTTGAGGGCACTCATCCAAATTTTTTGCCAACGCCACTTCAATTCTATGGACCCTCGATAACTGAGTTCTTGAATATGATTTCGATTAAAATAACTTTGTCGAATGTAACTATGCCACCATTCAGTTGGTGTATATTTTGGAGATCTAACACCGCTAGAGTTGTTTGCCATAATTCAAGAGAGATAAAAAAAATGAGATTGAAATAAAAAAAATCTTGAAAGTGTAAATTCAAAAAATAAAACTAAAGAAAAATGAAAGTTGAAATTGGCTATGGAAAAAAATTTTGAGAAGAAAATTTAGATTATTGTTGTGGTAAAATTGAAGTTTTGAAGGAGAACTTATATAGGGTAAAATATGAATGCCACAAGTTATAAATCAAGTAGTCCTTAAGCCTCTCTGCAAGTAGACACACGTGAGGCTTGCCTGGGAATGGGGGAGTGTGCATGAATGGTTATTGTGGGTGTTTAGGGCCTGAATAGGGAGGGAGGGTTGCCTGGGTCTCAGCAGAGAGGGTTACCTCCCTCCCAAAACAAACTACTATGGATGCTCTAATCCTTTTTGGTAAATGGAACATGTTTGTGAGACTTATCTTTGTTATCAGATTAAACCTGTTTGACATGTTGTATCGTGTCAAATGGGGACGTCATTTTCTTAATTCGTACAAGACATTTCCTGAAAGTCCAAATAATGGTTTAGCCAAATAACATAGCCTTGTATCTATCTTAGAAAGTAGATAGCGGATTGGGTGATTTTAAGCACGAAAATATTTTGGAATCAGGTTTTTGCAACCAAGGTGACGTACATAATCTGAAAGAATGACGATACCCTCGAGATACATGTAAACCTTCTTATAACGTTCCAAAACGAATTCTTGTATCAAGAAGAAAATTCTTGTTAAGGTAACTTAATGCTTTGCTTAGTAATGGGGTTATACACAATGAGAGGGTGTAAGCTGGTTTGAGCAGCAAAGCATAAGTTACCTGAACAAGAAGCAAAAAAAATTCAAACAAATTCATCAAGGGTAATTGGAAACTTAATAATCCGTATATCAAAACACGCCAGTCCATTATATATATAGTAAAATGCATGGTTTGCTACTTTTTTTTTGGAAAGTGAGCTGGGGTTTTTAGGATCCCCGAACCTTATATTAAAAAAATGAAGATAAAGTTTACAATCACTCATATGTTCACTCATTTCATCATTTACAAAACAATAAACTTGTTTCAAAGCTTCAACAAAGAACCTAATTAGTTCTAGATTCACTGTCTCCTCTCCAGGTTAGGGAGTAACCTTGCAAAGTGTTCTGCTACTAAAGTGGTTGCATGATAGACCTGCCATAACTTTTCTTTCTCGTAATTACCAATCAATCATTTAAGCATTCTCATGACCTGATTTATTCCTAATGTGGGCCCCAGGATGTATGAGAAGTCGTCGTAAAGAATCGAAACACAATGAATCATGATATAGAAACCATTGAATGCTAGCACTAATCTAGCATTTGCATTCTACCTGTATTATCATCATCAGTTACCTGAATTTAGGATTTGTCTTCTTGCTTCGAGAAGACCTTCGAGGAACATATTCCGTGGGAGGCGGTATTGTGGTGAGCTCATATTCTTCTTCAATAGTGTTTTGCCCCACCTTTGTTGTTTTCGCTTCAAGTAAGCTTTTAATTTCAGTGATTAATGCTTCCCTGCCTATTCTTGCAATTTCTGAATTCAAAACATTGATGTCTTGGAGTGTTAGCCAATCCATGCTTTCTTGCCTATTCTTGCATGGTTCGCTACTGTTAGAAACAATTAAGAAAAAGATAGGATCAATTTCCAAAGAGAATTTCTAAATGTCGAGGAAACGAGCAAGGGAAGTGAGGTGGCGGGGTGGGAGCCGTTCACCCCACTCGGGATGCGTGCGTTGACTTTTCGCGCGCGCATCCCGAGCGGGGTGAATGGCTCCCACCCCGCCACCTCCCTCCCCTCGCTCGTTTCCTCACCCATTTCCTCGCTGTGTAGAATCACTCATTTCCAAATAATAGTTTGACTATGCTCTGGGCAATTGAATGTCTTATAATTCTACAGGTTTTCACAACAAGGCAACGAGTACTAATACTAGCTAAAATAGCATCTTTGAAATATTTGAGGGCCTCAACATATATTGACTCTTGAAATGCTTATTTCATTGAATCAGAGTTGTTAAAGAAGTGACTTGCCTCTATAATTACTAAGTCCTAGAACCTAGAATGAACACAGAATTATAAGTTCAAAAGTAATACCTAATGAAAAAAGGAAACTTTGACGACACGTTAAAGTCATCGCCATTGTTGTACTATTTCTCACAAGTGCAACTGCTTATACTCTAATGACGTTTCAGAATGAACGAATGATATCAAAACCATTGGAGATGCTCAGTGAAGCTTTGTTAGTTCTCTTTTCTTCACCTTCTCATCCACAAAAGATATTGATTCATTCTCAACAGTTAACATGACTTTTTCTAAGATCCGCGCATGCTTTAACAAAGCTTTTAGTAATATCAAGTTATCTTTAGTAGCTCGGAAATTCTCCATCTGAAAGGTCTTGACATGGTCCAATGATCCGTGTAAATCATCTGGATTTGGACAATATCCGAGTGACTGCACAAAAAACAACACTAATAAGTATATTATGAACAATTTCAAACGACAATAAGTACTAAAGACATTGTAAAAAAAATTAGAAAACTCAACAGAAAATTTAGTAATCTCACATCAGCTGTTTCAATGATAAGAGTTTCAAAATGCTGACAGCTCTGCATCAAGTCTGTAACCACACAAGAGTCATAAGACCCTGCTTGTATCGTCAAACACCTCAAACTATTCAAACCCATAGGCTGCACCTTGACCGGCCTTGTACGTGAGTAAAAACAACAAGACTTCAGAAGTAATGACAAATCTTTCACACTGCTGAGGCTGCTAAGAAGTTCCATCATCTTCCTAACACTTGAATTTATATCAGGTGAATTAAGGAAGTCACTTTTAATATTCGCCTCCACTAGAGATGTTATGCTCTTGAAAGAATAGTTTATATAGTAAAAGTTGTCTCCCACTTCTAACGAAGTGAGGTTCGGTGTAGTTATCTTGATATACAAGGTTGTTTCAACATGTTTGAATCTATTCAAATTTACTAGCACCAACTTCTGAAGTTGCTCAAACGAAATACACAACTTGCTTAAACTTGGACTTGGAACTAGGCAACTTGTTATAACCAAAGTTTCAAGAAGAGGACAATTCGCCAGGGCTTCAGATATCCAATCTCTATTTATCGGATTTTTAATGAGTAAATCCTCAAAACGCAAAACTCCCAATTGACTGTACCTGAAAGTTTTAGGAATAATCAATTCAGCAGGATAAGTACTGTACGGCCGGTCACGAAGGATATACTGCAATACTTTAATTGTTTCACACTCTGGTATCCATAGAAGACTACTTGACACATTAAATATGGTGAAAATGCGTAAATCTACAACGTTTTGCATGGCTAAGTGACTAATCCATGAATTGACACAAGCAATATCGCAAGGGTAAAACTGAGTGGAGGTTGAAGCTATATGTATATTGTCACTACAAAAAAAAGCTTTAATAGCTACGGAAACTAGTGACGGTTTTTTGATACCGTCGCTAATTGTATGATTAGCGCCGGCAAAAAACCGTCGCTAATTGCTTTCGATACGGTTTCAACCCATAAATATAAAAATCCGTCGCAAAATATTTAGCGACGGCTTAAAACTGTCGCTAATTCTTGTATTAGCGATGGTAATTTAGCCGTCGCTAAGATTTACAAATAAAAATAATTAGCTCTGTAGCTAATGGATTTAAAATATATATATATAAATAAACAATTAGCGACGACAATTGTACTGTCGCTAAGGTTTACAAATTAAAAAAATATATATATATATATTAAAAACAATTAGCGACGGCAAAAAACCGTGGCTAATTGGTTTTTTTGAAAAAAAAATTAAACACTAAAGAATTTAGCTACGGCAATTTACCGTGGCTAGGTTTAAGATTTTTTTTATTAGCGACAGCAAAAAACCGTGGCTAATTGGTTTTTTTAAAAAAATTAAACACTAAAGAATTTAGCTACGGCAATTTACCATGGCTAAGTTTTAGATATATTTTATTAGCGACGGCAACAAACCGTGGCTAGTTGGTTTAAAAAAAAAAAAAATTAAACACTAAAGAATTTAGCTACGGCAATTTACCGTGGCTAAGTTTTAGATTTTTTTTATTAGCGACGGCAAAAAATTGCGGCTTATTGGTTTTTTAAAAAAATTAAAGACTAAAGAATTTAGCTACGGCAATTTACCGTGGCTAAGTTTTAGATTTTTTTATTAGCGACAGCAAAAAACCGTGGCTAATTGGTTTTTTTGAAAAAAAAAATTAAATACTAAAGAATTTAGCGACGGCCCAGAACCGTCGCTAATTGATTTTTTTTTAAATAATATTATTTTTATATCGATAACTTAGCCAACAACAACTTAACTGATAAAAAGATATTAGTGCATAAAAAGACAACAACGATTTTCAGAAATTGTAGTCAGGGGAATCGAATGCATAAATAAGTAAAGAAATTGATAAATTGTTTAGAATAATTTTTTCTTGCTTTTGTGATACTTTTTAGTAGGGGTGGGCATTTAGGACCGAAAACCCGGACCGAACCGACAACCGGACCGATCGGGTCGGTTCGAATCGGTTTTAATTAATTATAAAAGTTTCGGTTGTAAAAGCCCGGCCCGGCCCGAAGTTTCTGGTCCGGGCCTCGGTTTCCATTTCTGAAGCACGTCCGGTAACCGGCCCGGCCCAGTTTAAATAGTTTAAATTAAATAGCCGCAAGCCGTCACCCCTTCTCCTCGCACAGATCCTTCCTCACCGTCACAGCCATATCGCTCACAACACAGACCCATCTCCATCAAACCCTTCTCTCGAACTCATCGTCACCTTCCTCATCGCAACAACAAACCCAATCACAGACCATCATCATCATCTCCTTCGTCAACCATTCACATACCGTTTACCCACTCACCCATCCTCACATACCTCAACGACATCGCAGCCCAACAGTCGCTGTCGTCCCCATCGTCTTCCTCGCCATCACAGCCAACCGTCCGAGCCAGAGCCAGAGCTTTCGATCTGATCTGTTGTGAGAGTTTACAGAAGAAATGTCTCACTGATCCAATGGTTCTCTCCTTGATCGCATCCAATGGTTCTTTCCCTGATCGCATTCTCTTCTTTAGTTTACAGAATAAATGTCTGAAGAACCGATCAGATCGAAGAAGATCAAATCAGATCAAATCGAAGAAGAAGATATGATCAGATCTTGATCAAGATCGAAGAAGAAGATATGATCAAGATCGAAGAAGAAGAAAAGATCTTGATCAAGATCGAAGAAGAAGATATGATCTTGATCAGATCTGAGATCAGATCAGATCGAAGAAGAAGATATGATCAGATCTTATCTTCTTCTTCGATCTTGATCATATCTTATCTTCTTCTTCGATCTTAATCTTGATCATATCTTCTTTGTGGTATGGGAGCTGTGGAGGATTCGTTCACAATATAGTAACAGGTGCTCTATGGGATCGTAACTTTGCTACTCGGATTCAAGCCATAAAAGTTCTAAAAAAAAAGATGTCCGAAGAAAAGTTGGGTACCCGGTGAGTATGTCATTAATTATTTTTTAAATACAAATTTATATGAATTATTTGCTACTCGCTAATTAATTTATTTTTAAATTAACATTATGTTTATATTAGCGACAGTAAAAGACCGTCGATAATTGTTTTTTTTTTAAATAACATTATTTTTATATTAGCGACGGCAAAAAACCGTCGCTAATTGTTTTTTTGAAAAAACAATTATGCACTAAAGAATTTAGCTACGGCGATGAACCGTGGCTAAGTTTTAGATTTTTTTATTAGCTACGGCAGTAAACCGTTCCTAATTGGTTTTAAAAAAAATTATATACTAAAGAATTTAGCTACGGCAAAAAACCGTCGCTAATTGTTTAAAAAAAAACACGTCACCAATCCGCGTGAAACCTCATCTTAACCGTCAATAACACCAAAAAAATTTAGCTCAATCCAACGCACTAAACCAAACCACGTCACCGATCCGCGTGAAACTAACACAACTAATCCCCTTCAATTACCTTTCTCTATATAAATTTAAATTTTCTCTACGAACCAACTTAAACAAAAAATTTCTCTCAACCTCCAGAGAAGAAACCCACAGAGAAGTCCGCCGCTTCCTCGACACCGATCCCGGCCGCCTCCCTCGACACCGATCCTACCGCCTCTCTCCCCTCCCTTCCCCCATCGCCTCCTCTGATCTCGAAGATCTTGATCTTGGATATCAGATATTCTAAAGATTGAAAATTTTTTTTTGGTGGCTTTTTGTCATTTTTGTATGGATTCTTTGTAATTTTTGTATGATATTCTAGAGATTCAGTGTAATTTTTGTTATAATTTTGATCAATTAAGTTTAGTTTTGGTAGTTGATATTAATTTTCAGAATGGACAATCATTAATAGTTAATTTCATTATAAAAAAATGAATTATCATTTGTAATTTATAATTTGTAAATTTCATTTATCAATATGATTTGCAACAAAGCTGTCCCTAAATAGCCACGGAAAATACCGTGGCTGTTTTGTCAATTAGATATGCAATTTAGCGACGGCAAAAAACCGTCGCTAAATAGCCACGGCAAAAAAACGATCGCTAAATAGCGACGGCAAAAACAATCGCTATTTAGAAAAAACCGTCGCTAAATAGTCACGGCAAAAAAACCGTCGCTAATGTCCATTTGAATTTACACTTTAGCAACGACTTTCTTACCGTTGCTAACTAGCCACGGCCAATACCGTCGCTGATAACCATTTGAATTTGTAACTTAGCGACGGCAAATAGCGAAAATAACTTTAGTGACCGCGCTTTTCAAATTAGCGACGGGTTTATGCCGTGGCGAATTAGCCACGGTAAGTTTGCCGTTGCTGATTCAAATATTGACGAATGAATTAGCTACGGTATTGCGACGGTTGTTTTGCCGTCGTTGATTCCTTTTAGCTACGGTTTTAGCTCAATCAGCAACGGTTTTTTGCCGTTGCTGATTTGACTTTTTTTTGTAGTGTGTTGACGGAGTAATGACTGCGAAGCTCTAGTACTCTAGTCACAGACTTCATAAAATCTTCACATTTTTTTTCTCATTCGTGGAAATATGATAAGTTTCCCTAGGCGTACTCTCACTAGGAGAATTTGTGAAGCGTAAACAGGGAAGAGGTGCTTAGAAGTCTGCACTGAGCAACGGTTCTTGCATCAATCAAAGAGAGCTCCAAGATGCAATGTAGACAATCATTTGGTAACTTGCTGATCATGTCTACACAATTAGAATTCACCATCAACTTCTTCCAAGATTCCATGCTTCTTTATCTAGTCACAAACAAATAACAAAACAAGATACAACATTTGAAGTATACACAATAACACTCTAATAAAAGAATTCAATAAGAAGAAAGAAATGGAAATAGGACTGAACAAAAAACCGATCAAACCGATTAAACTGACTGAACCGATCTAAACCGAACCGATTGGTTCGGTTTAAATTTGGTTTGGATCGGTTTCGGTTTTAAAAAATTCAAAACCGAAGTGGTCGGTTTGGTTTTCGGTTTCTATGTGATTTTAACCGACCAAATCGAGCCGACCGAATATATATAATAAATAATATATATTTTATATATAAATAATACAGTATGTTTAAAATAGTCGGTTGGTTCAGTTTTATTTCGGTTTTGGTTCGATTTTAGTCGGTTCAGTTCGTTTACGATTTGCATAAATTAGAATCGGTTCGGTTTTGTTAATGGTCGGTTCGGTTTCAGTTTGAAAATTTTAAAACCGATCTAAGTCGGTTCAGTTCACGGTTTAGGCAAAAAATCGAACCGACGGTTCGGTTTTCAGCCCTAAATGGAATTAGAAGAAATAAAATTGGACTTTGATCAGGTTGCTATTAGGAAATAATGTTGAGTATTAAACTTGTTTTTATGAAGGGTATCTAGAAGGTTGGAGATATAAGTTTGGAATAGGAATAGGCACATTTAATATTAGTTTATATTTGTATCTTGAAATATGAAAAGCCTATCTTGAGAAAGTGGAAAGTCACCCCTAGAAAGATCTAATGGCTCTAGAAATAGTGTACTTGTAATTGGTTTGTTCAAGCAAGTAGAAATGAAAATTTGAGTTTAAGAAGCCAAATATCTCTTCTTCCTCCAACAAATTTGGTATCAAAGCACATCAAAATTTCTCTAAGTGATGGCTTCTAACAATAGCTTCCAACCACAAATTCCTCGACTCACAAAAGAAAACTATGATTTATGGTCCATTCAAATAAAGGCTCTCTTGGGCTTTCTAAATGTATAGGAGCTTTTTGAAGATGGGTACACCGAGCCAACCTCGACAGAGGCTAAAGCAGGTCTAAAAAAGGAAGAGAAGGAGCAGCTCAAAGACTCAAGAAAAAGAGATAAGAAAGCCTTGCTTACAATTTATCAAGGCTTGGATGATGCTATGTTCGAATTAATTTCTGCTGCAAAAACATCGAAGGAAGCGTGGGAACTTCTCCAAAAGGCATTCAGCGGCGCTGAAAATGTGAAGAAGGTTCGTTTGCAAGCATTGAGAGGACAATTTGAATCTCTATGTCAAGAAGGTTCTGAAACTATATATTTCAGATTATTTCTCACGGGTCATTTCCATCGTTCAACAAATGCAGAGAAATGGAGAACAATTTACCGATGTTCGAGTAATGGAGAAAATTTTGAGGTATTTGGACTCAAAATTTGATTTTGTGGCCGTAGCGATTGAAGAATCGAAGGATTTGGAAGAAATGACCGTGGAACAACTCATGGGCTCTCTCCAAGCCTATGAACAAAGTCTCACAAAAAGAAATGAAGACAAACCGATCGAGCAAATGTTACAAACCAAGCTTACTCTTAATGAGAAGAAAAATGAGCCCGGAAGAGGAGGATTCCATCGAGGCCGAGTTTTTGGACTCCGAGGAAGAGGTGCAAGATGGCAAAACAATGAAACTCTTAACAAGTATCATGATGGAAATAAAGGCTTTCAAAGAGGAAGAGGTCGTGGTAGAAGTCGAGGTCGCGAACGTGGTAGAAACTCATGGTGGAGGTATGATAAGGCTGAAATTCAATGTCGAATATGTAAAAAATATGGGCATTATGCTTCTGAATGTTATTTCAACACTAATAATGGAGCTGAGGAAGTAAATTTTGTTGACAAAGAAGAAGAGAAGGAGAAAGGGTAACCAATTCTATTGCTCGCCTATAATGGTTCAGAATCTTGCAACTCCACGACTTGGTTCCTTGACACTGGCGCCTTGAACCACATGTGCGGAAGAAAGGAGTTTTTTATTTAGCTTGATGAAGGGCATTATGGCAACGTAACTTTTGGTGACTTATCTCAAACATCAGTCAGGGGCAAAGGTAAATTCTTCTTGAACTCAAAAACGGTGAAAAGAAATATATTTCGGAACTTTATTATGTTCCGGAGATGAAAAACAATATTTTGAGTTTGGGCCAATTACTTGAGAAGGGATATAATGTGCAAATGAAAAATTCCTCACTTCATTTGCGTGATAAAGACAATAAGTTGATTGCTAATGTGAAAATGGCAAAGAATAGAATGTTTCCTTTGAATTTGACCATTAATCAGCCTAATTGTTTCAAGGCTAATGTTGGATACGATTCTGCCCTTTGGCACCTCAGACATGGGCATTTAAATTACGAGGCATTGAATCTTTGGAAAAAAATAACATGGTGACAGGTTTGCCAAAGATCAGCTGCCCGGTCAAATTATGTGAAGTATGTGTCTTGGGAAAGCAACAAAGGAGGCCTTTCAAGACGAGCAGGTCATGGAGAGCAACCCAACGTCTTGATTTGGTGCATTTAGATGTCTGCGGACCTATCAAGCCAATGTCACTTGGTGGAAATAGGTACTTTCTTACATTTATTGATGATCATAGTGGTAAGACTTGGGTCTACATGCTAAAAAAGAAAAGTGAAGTGTTCGAAAAATTTATTGAGTTTAAAACTCTAGTTGAAAAACAAAGTGGGTGTCCTATAAAATGTCTATGGACTGATAGAGGTGGTGAATACATCTCTAAGGACTTCCAAAACTTTTGCAAAGAAAATGGGATTGTTCATCAGCTTACAATGCCCAAAACACCACAACAAAATGGTGTTTCGGAAAGGAAAAATAGAACCATCCTTAATATGGTTAGATGTATGTTAAAAGAAAGAAGAGTTCCTAAAGAAATTTGGGGAGATGTTGTTTCTTGTGTAGTTTATTTATTGAATAGGTTTCCTACAAAGCGACTTGGCAATACCACACCAGAAGAAGCATGGAGTTTGCGCAAGCCGAGAGTTGATCACTTCAGAATTTTTGGTAGTGTGGCATATGCCAAAATTTCTGAGGACAGCAGGACAAAGCTTGAAGATAAAAGTAAAAAATGTATTCTTTTGGGTTATGGTGAAAACTCTTGTGGCTACAAGTTGTTTAATCCCATCACCAAAAAGGTAGTGATGTCAAGAGACGTTGAGTTTGACGAGGAGCAAATCTGGAATTGGAATGATGAAAAGCCGTCAAAGCAAGTTCTAATTGAAGACGATCAAGTGCAAAATGAACGGAGCAATGAGCGAAATGTGGCTACAACATCACTTATTACCACTGCTTCGTCAAGTCCACCAACAAGGAGGACCAGGCCCATTCAAGAATTATATGATGCTACAAGGAGAATTGATTTTGATGAAGAATTCAATATGTTTTGTCTATTTGCAGGTTTTGATCCATACACATTTGAAGAAGCTTACAAAGAAGTTAAATGGAGGAAAGCAATGGAGGAGGAGATGTATGCAATAAATAAAAATAGTACCTGGGAGCTCACTACACTTCCTAAAGGGCACACAGTTATTGGTGTAAAATGGGTATTCAAAACAAAACGGAATGCACAAGGAGAAGTTGAAAAACATAAGGCGAGGATAGTGGCTAAAGGATACAAGCAACAATATGGAATTGACTACGAAGATGTCTTTGCACTAGTGGCAAGAATGGAGACCGTGAGGTTGCTAATCTTTCTAGCAGCCCAAAAGAAGTTCAAGATATTTCAGATGTACGTGAAATCAGCCTTTCTTAATTGGTATCTTGAAGAAGAGGTGTACGTCAAGTAGCCACCTGGTTTCATAGTTCCAGGACAAGAAGAAAAGGTTTACAGATTGAGGAGAGCAATTTATGGCCTCAAACAAGCACCGCTAACATGGAATTCTAGAATCGATGCTTATTTTCTTCAAAATGGATTTTCTAAATGTCCATATGAACATGCTCTATACTCGAAAATTAATTCACAGGGAGATGCTATGTTTGTGTGCCTTTAGGTTGATGACTTGGTTTTTACTGGGAGTAATTCCTCCATAATTGAAGAATTCAAGCAATCAATGAAAAAGGATTTTGATATGACAGATTTGGGGCTCATGTCTTATTTCTTGGGCATTGAAGTACAACAAAACAGTGAAGGAATTTTTATCTCACAAGCAAAATATGCAAAAGAAATTTTAGAGAAGTTTTCCATGGAAGATTGCCAAGCAGTAGACACTCCGGTAGAATGTGGCAGCGTCAAGCTTACGAAGGAAGGCCAAGGGAGACCGGTGAATCCAACTTATTATAAAAGTCTCATCGGGTGTCTGCGATATCTAACATGCACTCAACCTGCTATTTTATTTGGCATAGGTTTGATCAGCAGGTTCATGGAAACTCCAAAGACATCTCACTTGAAGGCTGCCAAAAGAATTATGTGATATATTAAAGGTACCATTGGTTATGGTCTATTTTATTCATCAACACAAAATTGGGTACCAAAAAACTCCTCAATCCAAGAAACCACGCCAGTAGAAGAGGAAGAAGAGGCTGGTTGGGTACCAAAAAACTCCTCAATCCAAGAAAGACCTCATGAGGGAAGAGACGATGTGTTGAATCCCGGAGACATGTGCTTCCCAAAAATGAAAGTGGGCTCCTCTTCAGTAGCTAGGAGCCTAGGAGAGCTCGAACGACAAAAAGAATAGTCGTCGCAAAGAGACCCCCTAAGCCGCCCAAACACATATGTAGAAAAATTGAAAGGGCTCGGCCCCCAGAGCCTTGGAACAAATACAAGAACGTTGATGTCAGATATATAGAAAATACATATATTAGAACAAGGAGCATCAACAGACAAAGAAATGAAATGGACCATCATTTCCAAATGTTGAATACCAGGAACCCGAAGTTGCTAAGCTAAAGAGTTACTCTGGTCGGCCGAACTAGCAATAGTTTCTTGTTGCTTTCTTCGATCGGACTAGCTAAACGAATGACAGTAGCTTCGCTACTCGCTTTTTGAATCAATGTTCATATATATGCCATTAAAACTCTCGCTAAACTCGTGTAGCTCTATTGGGCGAAGGTTTCTTGATAAACTATCTTATTTGAATGAAGAACTTATTTAGATACACAATTATAAGTTTGTACCAGATCAGAGTGTTCCATCTGAGACTAGGCTGATTTTCAATCGTGATGCTGGTAATGGTCTCTTCTCTCGACTATCTCGCAACTCTGTTCATGAGCTACTCTCTTCACTTCTTGGAAAAGGTTTTTCCTAGCTTATGGGCTTTGGACTTTGAACCTCGCGAACACTCTAAAAAATGGGGCTCAAATAACTGCTAGTTCGTGAACTCGATTTTATCGACTCTATTGGTCCTGAGTCACTCCCAACAGAAACCTCTTGTCGCTCTGGTAACTGCGCTCGCATACTCGTGTCTAAACTTTTCGAGTCTGGCAACACTACATTCTCGGTAGACCACCATGATGATGCCTCATCAAAGACAACATGTGGCGAGACATATGCTTTATTGGTGACGGGATCAACACATCTCCACCCTTTCTTCTGCTAATCGTACCCGCACCGTATCGCCTTCTTTTCCAATTTTGTCCTCAACTGGTCGAGCACAAATACGTTGAAAATCCAAATGTTTGGTTTACGGTATGGAAGAAAGACATGTATATGTGATCTTAGATATTTACTAGTTATATAGAAACAATTCATATTTTATTTATTTTCTTATTTCTTTTCCTACCTACAACACCATGAATTTAGATGGAACGAATGAATAAACAGACGAAATTGGGCATGGCATATAGAAGAGAAAGCGTGAAGAATTGAAATAATGGAATTGAAAAAATGGCTCGGAATAAAGAAATAAAATAATTAGAGCCTTATGGATTGATGTAGACTCCATGGATAGGATTATAAAATGAAATATCGAAGTAGTTTTAATGATTTAACAATCTCATTACTTTAATTCGTAGGTTTTAGCTATTTCGATCGGATCGACTTTAGTAATGGAAGGAATAATAGGTCAGAATTCATTGCTTGATTGTATCATTAACCATTTCTTTATTTTTGTGAGGAGCTTACCATGAATCCACTTATTTCTGCTGCTTTCGTTATTGCTGCTGGATTGGCCGTAGGGTTGGCTTCTATTGGACCTAGAGTTGGTCAAGGTGCTGCTGCAGGACAAGTCTTAGAAGGTATCGCGAGACAACCAGAGGCAGAGGGTAAAATACAAGGTATTTTATTGCTAAGTCTGGCTTTTATGGAAGCTTTAACAATTTATGGACTGGTCGTTAATCCTTAACCAAGGTAAAACATCAAGCCTGAATTTATGTGAGGATTGTTTGTTTGGCAAGCAACATTGTTTCCTAAATTTGTTTAACATGCAACATTGGGAAGCTCCGGTTGTATACTCTTGGAAGATATCAAACACAGTTGCATGTTTCAAAATGTTCAAAGCTTTGATTCAAAATCAAATGGGGAAAACAGCCAAATGCTTGAGAGCTGATAATGGAGGAGAGTATATATTTTGGGAGTTAAAGATTTTTGCAATGAGCATGGCATTGTTAGGCAATGGACAGTTAAAGGCACACCTCAAGAAAATAGAATGGTCAAACAAGTGAATCGTGCTCTTATGGATAGGGCTAGAAGTATGTTGAGTACTGCTAGTTTGGAGCAATCATTTTGGGCAGAAGCAATCCATACATCATGTTACTTGGTGAATAGATCACCTACAAGTGCACTTGCTCGCAAAATTTCTGAAAAGGTATGGTCTGGAAAGCCTGTAAACTATTCATTTCTTTGAATATTTGGTTGTGATGCCTATGTGTATATTCCTAAGAAGCAAAGAACCAAGTTGGATATAAAATCCAAAAAATGTATATTTCTTGGGTATATAAGGTGATTGTTAACCAAGATGTTTTTAATGAAGATTCTATGCAAAAAGAGGAAATCAACAGCATAATTTGTAGGAGAGAATATGACAAAAGTTGAATTCGCAACATAAGATGATAATCACGCCATTTGTCACGACCCGATCCACAGAGTACTATATTGTTTGCTTTGGGCCCAAGTCTCGCACGACTTTAAAACGCGTAATTAATACTTTGTAGATTAAAACTCATACATATATAGCACCAACAATTCTAAAATGCACTGGGAATTTAACTGGGATTTCGCCTGGATGGTGCTAGGCACGTGCCCATCCAGGCGTGCCAGGCACGTGTGATTAAAGCGGACAAAAAAAAAAAAAAAAACAGAAGGAGAAACTCATCCTCTGTTCCAACGCACATCTCTCCTTCTTCCTCCCCCAATCCTCCCCTTCTTCCTCATTAAACTTCTTCATCTCTCCCTGCGATACAGAGACACAGATAGGAGACACAGATAGGGAGATGAGGGAGAGGGAGGGGCGGTCGTCAGTGATTCACCACCACCCACCGCCAGAACCCCTCCACCTGAGGTTCCCTGTGGTGCACTTTGCTGCTGGAGGTGTTGCTACACCTGCTGATGCTGCTCTGATGATGCAATTAGGTTGTGATGGGGTGTTCGTCGGCTCTGGTGTGTTCAAGAGGGGTGACTCGACTCGTCGTGCTCGAGCTATTGTTCAAGCTGTGACTCATTACAGTGACCCTGAGGTTCTTGCTGAGGTGAGCTGTGGATTGGGTGAAGCCATGGTTGGTATCAATTTGAATGATGAGAAGGTTGAGAGGTTTGCTGGGTGTAGATGAAGGGGTCATATGGATTGGTCCATTGTATGTGAGGGAGATTGGGTGGGGTATCCATTGTTGTAAGAACAAAGGTTAGTGATTTCTCTGCGATTTGGGTTCTTCTTTTTTTTTTTTTTTTTCTCACTACTCGCACGTGCTTGGCATGCGTGATGGTGCACGTGACCAGCACCATCCAGGTGAACTACCAGGTGAACTACCAGTGCGCCCTAGCAACGCTCATATAGCACATCACTCTCCAACATCTAAAGGAAATAAAACCATCTTGGGATCCATGGGCTCTTGGGCTTCTCCCGCACCCTCCCCTCAGGTCCGCCCACATAAGTGTGTCATAGTCCACCCCCTTGGGAGTCCAACGTCCTCGTTGGCACACTTTCGGATGGGTCAGGCTCTAATACCATTATGTTACGATCCGATCTACAAAGTACTTGTTCGCTTTGAGCCCAAGGCCCGAACAACTTTAAAAAGTGTAGTACTTTGTAGATCTAAACTCGTACATATACAACACATCACCCTCTCACACCCAGGCGATGTGGGACTATGATCTCCCCTTTGTAGCTTGCCAACCCTTTTGGGATCCATGGGCTCTTGGGCTTCTCCCGCACCCTCCCCCTTAGGTTGGCCCACACAAGGGTATCATACCATTGGTATAAGAAACCATCAAGTTGTAGTACAAGAAGGTGAATTTGTTGAGTAAAGAAGAATGATCAATTGAACTTCAAGAAAATCATGCAGATCCCAAAGGAACCGCAATTGCCCTACCTGGCTAGATGACTATGTAATGTATGCATGCATAACAGAAGATCGTGAGCCTAGTTCCCATAGAGAAGCATGTGAATCTGTTAATGCTAGTTCATGGAGAGTGTCAATAAAGGATGAGATGGTGACGGGTGGAAGGACAATCACACGCAGTGATTCAAAACAACATTGAAACAAAACACTCTAATTTTATTGAATTTTCTAACACAAACACAAAACAAAGAACTATGGGTTCTCTTAATCTCTCAACAACTTTCTTCCATTCATATCACACAATACAAGCTACAATCCATATATATAGATGAATAAAGCGGTGGAGGAGACCGTATTCCAGAAATTTCTCGTGGTGGAAGTTGTAGCTAACATCCAGCTAGCAAAAACATGTCGGTCTTCTTCTTCATGAAGCTTCAGGTTCTCTCCAGTGGTCAAAGCTTCTAGATAACTTGATGAAGTAGATGAATTTTTGAATCTTCTGGATCTTGCTAGCTTGAGATCAAGTTTACCCTCCAATATCCCCCCTTAAGTTTGTTCGTTGGGTTTTGTCATTCTAAGCATCATTTTCATTTTGATGAACGCATCTTGTTTGATGGGCTTTGTAAATATGTATGTAGCCTTATCATATGTCTTGCAAGAAGTTAGCTCGACTTCTTTAGCTTTAACATGTTCTCTAATGAAATGATATCGTGTATCTATATGCTTGCTCCTTTCATGAAACACTGGATTCTTAGTTAATGCAATTGCTGAGCGATTGTCGATGTAGATTTTTGTAGGCATTTCTTGTGCAAATCCCAAATGCTCCAACACCTTTCTTAACTATATGGCATGACAAACAGCTGAGTTTGCTACAATGTACTCAGCTTCACATGATGACAATGTCAAAATTGATATTTTTTTGGATGACCAGGTGAAAGCAGTATCTCCATTAAATAAGACAAATCCCATCGTACTTTTCCTTTCATCTAGGTCTCTTCCCCAATCACTATCTAAATATCCAATAAGATCTAGGTTACCACCCGATGTATATAAAAGTCATTCGTTATAAGTACCTTTTATATAGCGAAGAATTCTTTTGGCTGCCAAAAGATGTGACTGATCATGAGTCTCCATGTATCGACTGATCAGTCCTAATCCATAGAGTATATCCGGTCTGGTACATGTCAAGTATCGCAGACTTCCAACTAAGCTTTTGAAGTAAGTTTGATCAACATTACCAATTCACTCCTCTCGAGTTCCAATCCGCTATCAACTGGGGTTGTTATTGGATTACAGTTTTCCATGTTGAACTTCTTCAATATTTCTTTTGCATATCTTGCTCGGGAGATAAATATTCCATCTTTTTTTTGCACCACTTATATTCCAAGGAATTGTGACATTAGCTCAATGTCTGTCATTTCAAACTCATGTTCCATGTTTTTCTTGAATTCTTCAAACATGACTGGATTGTTGCAGGTGAAGATTAGATCATCCACATACAAGCACACATGTAATATGCTTCAATCAGTTTCCTTCTTAACATGTCGCATTTCGCTCAAAGGGTTGAAGGGAGATAGTGCATCAAGCTGTTTGCAAGGGCCAACTTGTTCATATGGACATTTTTCAAATCCGCTATCTTGAAAGTATTTGTCAATTCTGGTATTTCATGCATGAGGGGCTTGCTTGAGCTCGTACAAAGCCTTTCTCAACATGTACACCTTATCTTCTCGACCTACCTTTTTGTATCCCAATGGTTATTCTACGTAAATCTCTTCCTCTAGATATCCATTTAGGAAGGCTAACTTAACATCCAACTGATATATCTTCCATTGTCTTTGAGCTGCTAATGAGATCATTAGTCTAATGGTATCTAGCCTGGCAACATGAGCAAAACTTTCTCCGTAGTCGATACCATTTCTTTGTTTGTAACCTTTGGCTACAAGCCCGACTTTGTATCTTTGGACTTTTGGCTTCTGGGATCTTTGTGTAAGCAATGCACCTAAACACTTTAAGGTGTTTCACACTCGGCTTGTGTGAACTCCAAACCTTTTCTAGTGTTATGAATCGAAGAGTCCTGGTGGGACATCGATTCAGCAGGTAGATGGCACATGATACTGCTTCAGCCCAAAATTCATTAGGCAATTTCTTGTCATTCAACATACTTTTGGCCATGTCTAGGATTATGCGGTTCTTCCTTTTCGCGACACCATTTAGTTGTGGCGTGTATGATGGTGTCATCTAATGCTTGATCGCATGCTCCTTGCAGTATGACTCAAAATCATTTGAAGTGTATTCACCTCATTGGTCTGATCGTAACGTCTTGATAACATAGCCACTTTGTTTCTCATCACGAGCTTTGAATATTTTGAAAGCTGCAAGTACTTCAGACTTCTTTTTTAAAAAGTAAACCCATGTCTTCTTACTGTAGTCATCAATAAAGGTGAGGAAGTATTTGTTTTGTCCGTTTGATATTGGTTTCAACGGACCACACACATCTGCGTGTATGAGCTCTAGTGGCTTCTTTGCTCTCCAATTCACCGTCTTTGCAAAGTTGGTTCTATGATGTTTCCCAATAATACAACTTTCACAGACTTCATTTGGATGTTGAATGTAAGGCAAGCCTTTCACCATATTTCTGCTTGCTAGCAGCTTCAGACCTTCGAAGTTAAGATGCCCAAATCTCTGGTGCCATAACCAGTCTTTGTCGTTTATCACGGCGTTTAAACACTTTGGCCTATCATGTTAAATGTTGAGAGCAAACATTTTATTCTTGGACATCTTTACACATGCAATTAGATTATTACTCGTGTCTCTAATTGTGAGATGAGAGTCTTTCATGCTGATGTCGTATCTTTTCTCTATGATTTGGCCTAAGCTCAAGATATTATTTTTCATATCTGGAACATAGTAGACATCGGATATGTATCCATGATCTCCATTATTTTGCTTGGTCAGAATATTCCCTCTGCCTTTGGCCAGAATCTTGGAGAGATCACCAAACATAATTTGGCTTTGAACAAACTTGTCTAACGTGATGAACATATCCTTTCTTCCACACATGTGGTTGCTAGCTCATGTGTCTACAAACCAGACATTTTTATCTTCTGGAGTTTCAATGTTGACCATTAGCACCATGGATCTTGGTTCATTTTCAGAGTTATCTGCAAAGTTTGATTGTTCACCATTGTTCACATTTGGCATTGATTTACACTCATAGCTATAGTGACCACGTTTATGACAATTATAACATTCTATTTTATACTTGTCATAGGGTTGTTGTTGGTTGTATCATCTTCTTTGATAGTTGCTGTAATTCCCTCGTCTAGAATTTCCTCTCCCTCTCGGGGCAAATGATTGCTGGCATATTCCTCCTATGCATGTACCTTTTTTCACTTCTACCTCTGCCCGATCCTTTTCCTTGAGATCCACGTCCTCTTCCTCTTTGTGTTCTTCCTACTGGCTCTTCTTTATTTTCTTTAAAAGTCAGTTTGGATTGAAGTGCATGTTCTAGAGAACTTGTCGTGGCCTTCTTGTTGATCCTTTGTTCGTGTATTTCTAATGTGGCCATTAACTGATCAATGGTCATTTCATTGAGTTCTTTGCATTTCTTAATTGCAACAACTACATGCTCAAATTTTGAATTGAGCGATCGTAGTATTTTCTCCATTATCCGAACATCTTCAATCTTTTCTCCGTATCGTGTGGATTGATTGACAATGGTTAATTTTTTGTTGAAGTAATTAAAAATTGAAGTAATTCCCTTTCATTGTCTTTTCAATTCCTCGATATGAATTTCGAAGAATTTCTCAGGCTTCTTTGGAAAAGATGGCAGCACAAATTTTCTCGAAATTGGTTTCATCAACGCCTTGATAAATTAGATACAAGGCTTTCTTATCCTTCTCCCTGAATTCTCTAAGTGTTGCCTTCTGGGTTTCTGTCAATGCATCTTCATCCTTTTGTGAGGCTGGTTCTGGATAGCCTTGATTGACAATATCCCATAAGTCTTGTGAACCAATGAGCACTTCATCTGGATGCTCCAATTTTCATAGTTTTCCTTACCCAATCGCAAAAGTTGGGGTTGAAAGAAATTGTTTGACATTGTCATTGGTAGTCTTGGATGCTTGTATTAATGATACAACACTTTTGAAAGAGATTTAGCTAAATCTAAGCCCACAGTTGAATTCGGAATGACCCAAAACCTTAGGACGGAATTAATTGCAAGTTTCAACAAAATTCAGGGACTATAGTTGAGTTTCATAAACTTCAGGGGCTAAATTGAAATTTTAGAAACTGCAGGGACTAAATTGAATTGTCAGAAACTTAAAATGGAATATTCTTAGGGAATATTCCCTCGTCTTCAACCTCTAGCTTGAGAAAAAAAAGACTTTTTTGTTGATTTGTGTGGGCTGCTCTGGTGTCGGATGAAGGTGTGGTCGATGGCGTTGGATTCGTCTTGAAGAGATGATTCTAATCGTACCCTCAAAAATCAGTTTTACTGACTTTGATCTGGGCTGTAATTTGAGAAAGCTTCGATTAGAGCTTTCAATGGCACCTCTTGTGCTATGATACCAATATGATGGGTGGAAGGACAATCACACGCATTAATTCAAAGCAACAATTGAAACAAAACATTCTGATTTTATTGAATTTTCTAACACAAACACAAAACAGAGAACTATGGGTTATCTTAATTTCTCAACAACTTTCTTCCACTCATATCACACAATACAAGCTACAATCCATATATATATATGAATAAGGTGGTGGAAGAGACTGTATTCCAGAAATTTCTGGCAGTGGAAGCTGCAGCTAACATTCACCTGGCAAAAACGTGTCGATCTTCTTCTTAATGAAGCTTTAGGTTCTCTCCGGTGGTCAAAGCTTCTAGATAACTTGATGAAGCTGCTGGCTAGCTTGAGATCAAGCTTACTCTCCAATAGATGGAAGCCTTGCATAAAATTAAAACATGGGATTTGATACATTTGCCACAATAGAGAAAAACATATGGTTGAAGGTAGGTAAAAAGGACGCTAATGGCAATGGAGAGAGGTACCAGGCTCAATTAGTCGCGAAAGGGCATGCTCAGAAATTTGGTGTTGATTTCAATGAGAAATTTGTTCATATTGTTCGCATGAGTACTATTTGAATAGTTTTAAGTATGGTTGTTGCACTTGCATGGGCGGACCTACTAAGGGGCGGCTGCCTCCCCCCTCAACTCTTAAAATATTTTTTTGCATATATACTTTAGTCTTAAAAATATCGATTATATAATTTAGAATACGATATGACAATTGTTTATAAAATTATTTGAACATGTCTTTATTGGTGTAGTGGTTGGAGGTTTATCATTTTTAGTAAAAGACCCGAGTTCTATACTCTTCGAGTGCATTTTTATTTTATTTTCAATGCAATTTTATTAGTAATTGCAAACATTAAAAAATGTTTAGTTTAATAAAAATTTATTAACATTAAAGAAATTAATTTTTTTCACAAGTGGTATAAAACCTCTAACAAAAAAATATTTAAAATTAACATCTAAAATAATAACTATAGAATTCAATGAAAATATATATCATTAGTCAACTCGTACAAAATTTGAGCCTCATATAAATTAATTTTTTCTATGAAATTGTATTATGATCATATTAAGTTCGCAAATTTCGAATTTTTTTTAGCTACACCTAGATACTTATCCTAATTATTTTGTGATATTAGTTATATATTCTAGTTATTATGCTCGTTTGCTCATTGCTAAGGTTATTAATAGTGACCTTATTTTTGCTTAAAATTAGACTACACTGAATCCAATTTGGTATATGCAATGTATTTTTTATAGTTGTAATTTTTTATTAGTTACTAGCTTAGGTAGAAAAATAATTTGGCTTTATCATTGATAACTACTATTATCAACTAATAAGTATTTTCCATTTCGCCCCCCTCCCCCCCTCCCTCCATTCGACTAAAATCCTGGATCCACCCCTGTGCACTTGATTTAGTCCGAATGTTGTGGAAGAAAATAAGAAGGATCTGGTTTATGGTTAAATAAATCGATTTATGGTTTAAAACAGGCGCGTAGATGTTGGTACAAGCTATTTTACTCCTCCAGTGTGAGCTTGGGTTTTAGTAGATGTGAAGTTGATCAGTGTGCCTATGTATATGATGATGGGAATGGTGGTTTTACTGTCTTAGTTGCGGGAACTAACAAAGAATGGATTGCAAGTATAAAAGCTCATTTGGCTAGGGAGTTTCAGATGAAGGATTTGGGAAGTGTAAATCAGATTTTTGGGATGACAGACAGAAAAAGTAGGAAAGTCTTGATAGCTCGAAAGGGTTATGTTGAGAAGATTCTCCATTGCTTCAATATGGAGAATGCTAAAGCAGTCTATACCATTTCCTGTGAACTACAAACTGTCTTTAACAGATCAATCTCCTAGCACTGAAGTGGTGAAGAAAGAGATATCTCAAGTACCATATTCATCCGCAGTAGGGAGTCTTATGTTTTCCATGGTCTGCACAATACCAGACATTGCACAAGCAGTGGGAGCAGTTAGTAAGTACATGGCAAATCTGGGCAGAGATCATTGGTTTGCTATGAAGTGGATACTTCGTTACTTGAAGGGTACTTCTGATTCAGCTATTTGTTATAGTACAAGAGATCTACAATCAGTAGGGTATGTTGATGTAGATTTCGGAGGTGATAAAGACAAAGGTCGATCAATGACAGGTTATTTTTTCAATCTTACAGGCGGTGCAATAAGTTGGCAATCAGAACTGCAACCAACGGTTGCCTTGTCCACTACCGAAGTTGAATATATGGCAGCAGCCCATGCTTGTAAGGAAGCTAGTTGGGGCAAAAGATTGCTTAAAAAATTGAAGGTTGGACTTAAGATTGAGTTTGTTGTGATAATCAGAGGTCATTGCATTTGGCAAGAAATCCAGTGTTTCATGAGAGGACTAAGCATGTACATGTTCTGTATCATTTCGTTCATGATGTCATAGAAGACGGGGAAGTTTCCTTACATAAAATCCACACCGACAAAAATCTAGCAGACATTTTTACGAAGCATGTTGCAAGGGAGAAATTTGAGTGGTGCAGAACTTCTTTCGGGCTTGTTGTTACTTGATGATCAGTGCCAGTTTGGCAGCAGGGAAGACGTTTTTCACACTGTATGGGAAACAAGTATTCAAGTGGGAGAATGTTAGGAGGTTTCTGGAAACCAACTGAATCTTTGTCTTGACAGTTCTTTATCCTTGACAGTTTTAACTCCCTGGAAATTTTAGAATCAGTTGCAAAACTGACTCTTAATTTCTTTGTATAAATAGGAGGGTTGTGTATGGGGTTTGTGTGTGTAGAGAAATGCTCTGGTCTCTGATGTATTGTACTGTTTTCTCTTATTAGTGAAGAACTGCCCATGGAATAGGTGCATAGCCGAATCACGTAAACATCACGTGTCCTTGTTCTTTCATTATCCATGTAAACATCAAATCCTACCGGCTGTTTGTAGGATCACAAGTAGTTTTGAGGTTGCAGGCCTCTAAATTTATTGTTTGTTTGTGAGCTCCTGATATATGTTTGGCCAATACTTATGAACTAACTTACACAAGTAAAATCTGAACTATTAAATTGATATGAAAATATTAAAGACATTGCAAAAGTTATACTACAACCAGGGAACGATATATCCTACATCTTGCAATTTGCAAATATAGCAAGAGTATGAGGCTCGAGCTACCAAAAATCAAATCAAGTGCAACGCAGAAAGATCAAAACCAAACCTAGCCAAAGTTCTGACAAGCTCAGATGAGGCCAGTCAAGTTACTGTCCCTGACTAATAATCAATCAGTTATGGCTTGTATACACTTAATTCAATCATGTGAACAAAACAACTACAGTCCAGCAGACAACTCTGTAATCCAATACCCGATTTGCATCTAAAGCTTAAGTAATGCAAGGTTTGGCTCAAAAGGAAACACATCAAAATCCTTATCATCACTATATACGAGCTCTTCCATCATATCATTGTTGTAGATATGATAAATATTCGAACCTAACTTTGTACCATGTGCCATCACCAAGAAATTGTGCTCGCTAAGGATATCAATGAACTTGAAACTGATGATACCATTCTGCTGACTGTTGAATAATGAGAGTTTACATTTATATCCATGGCTTCAACTTCCTTCCTTTTTATCCACCAATTTCCATATCCTCCAACAACAATTAGTACTCATACTACGAGTCATCGAAGCAACAGAGATCCCTGATAAGCTAACTATCATGTTCAAGTTCCTATCAAGTATTGGTCCTTGAAAAGATTCAGGTAAATTGATGACTCAAACTTTGGTGTAGATATATGCTTGATTTAGCACCAAATTAAGTTTTTTTTTTTTTTTTCCGTAAAATCTCAACAATCCAAATTATAACCTTGGCAAAAGACAAAAACTTAACTTTTAAAATTTAAAGAGGTCATTTCAAGGTAATTTCGTTTTTCAAGATAATTTTGGTAAGTTGATTTTAGGAAAAATTTCGTTATGTATAGAAAAAACGTAAAAATTTCGTTTGTACTTTTAAATTTATCAATATAATTTAAATATTTTAAGCTCTTATACACTACATAAGAATACCACAAGTATGTTTTCTAAAAATTTGATTCAACGGGCACGCCTAATATCCCATTTGACACTAGTAGCTCAAGAGTTCAACCAATACATTGCCTAATTTGGTTATCAATGTATTTTTCCTCATTAGAACTATTGAATACATTAATTAATTTGAATTACCAAGGGACCTCTTGCATTAAAAGTCTCAAAATTTATTATGGTTTATCCAATTCCCTCATGGATAGATGTTGATAGGATACCTATGTATAAGATAATGTGAAGCTAAAATAAAATATAAAAATTCAACTCAATGGACAAAGACCTTGAAGACTCGTGTGTTTGAAATTGATGATGAACCAAAAACACGAGTAGAAGAAGTTTTTGAGAATTGAGATATAGCCGCATCACCATGCCGACTTCAATAGGACCCGGGGTCATGTGCATCATTCCTGACCGTTGGATTTGATTAGATTCAATTTAACGGCTCTCTCTTTCATTCCACTCACACTCACTTATTATAATTTAAAATTCCTCTCTTTCTCTCTCTCTCTAAACTAAACCACTCAATTATCTCTCTCTCTCTCTCACAAATTAAAACCACTCACTCTCACTCTCTCACTTATTAATTAAACCACGCAATTATCTCTCACACACACACTTATTAATAATTAAACCACTCAATTAATTTTTATCTAAATTTACTAACATATTTTTCACCACGCATCTCGAAGAAAATCAGATAAAATTCAATTGTTCAACACGTATCTCGAGATTCATTGATGCGCGCTGAATCATACACTCATCTCGAAAAAAAATCTAACAATTCAGAACACACCTCAAGGAACATCTAAAATCAACGGTTTAAAATTTCATTTTAAACAACTCGTCTCGAGGAACATTTAATGATACAAATTTAATAAAATACACATCTCTAGGTAAATCTAACGGTATAAATTTAATAATACACGCTCTTTCATCTTAAATAATTTATCTCGAGACACGTGTTAGATCATCAAATTATTTTTCGTGATATATGCTGAATAGTACACTTATCTCGAGAAAAATCTAACAATTCAGCATGCACCTCAAGGAACATCTAAAATCAACGGTTTAAAATCTCATCTTAAGCAACTCGTCTCAAAGAACATTTAATGGTCCAAATTTAATAAAACACATATTTCTAGATAAATCTAGTGATCCAAATTTAATAGCACACATTCTTTTATCTTAAATAATCTATCTTGAAACGCGTGTTGAATCATCAATCAACCAATTTGAGCAAGCAGAAGAGCTACAAGGTCGTAGATGATTTTGCTACTGAAAGTCCCCACCCTCCACATACACATTCTGAAAGTACAAGAAAAACTATATCTTACACAAGGCGGTGGTGGTGTTGACTGAGATAAGAGAGGAAGAAAGAGGTTTTGTTTAGTATTTTTCTTGCATGCATATATGTTGTTTTTAATTCAAGGTGACGAAATGATTTGAAATTTCAGAGCTCCTCAGTCCTCTAATCTTTAGTAAACTTCTTGGAAAATTCTAGGGGTCGAGGGAGGGGTCGAGGGAAAGGGAGCGAGGGATGGGTGTAACCACCCATCCTCTTCGGGATGAGTGCCCGTGCGTATCTCCAACGTGATGCACTCATCCCGAGGAGGATGGGTGGTTACACCCATCCCTCGCCCCTTTCCCTCGCTCCCTCCCTCGCTATGTAGCAAAGCTCAAACTTCTTATCCGAATCCTACTCCTGAGAAAAGGTCTTGTCTATAAATTACCAAGTCATCCTGCAAACTAGGATGGTGGTTCTATTATGGGTCATTAATCACGACTTTTGCTATATATCTATAGACTTACTTGCAAGTGATGAAGTACAGGGCATTTTTTTTTTTAATCTCTTAACCCCTCACATCTAAATGCTGCCGATTGAATTCGACCATGTGATTTAGTAATACCATTCGTTACTGCTCAACCACTAAGTCATCACACATTTAACACTAGGGCATTCAATAAGCTTAGAACTCAAAACTCATTTTGAATTGCCTTTGAGCAATAAAAATCTGATATTGTAATGTGAAAACTGAATAGCATATTTTCTCTCATATTTCTGTGTACTCAAACATCAATTTTTCTTCGTTGTCAGTCAAAGCCCCAACCCCTACAACATCCCATATTTCCACCTTGTGGGTTGGCACCAAAGAATATAGACAGATCTCACTTCCACTCCTTTGTTTTATTAATTTCAAGAATTATTTATTTGTCTTGCCTTGTTTCTTTATTTAATACATGATGATTGTTTATTAAGTGTTTTCAGGTTAAGTGATAATATTGTTAATGTTGTGAAAACTTTTTTTTTAAATCCCTCAACCCTCCCAGGGTTCATAACTTGGACCCGTGATTCCATTCACCACATGCCTACTCCTAAGTTGGTATCCATTGAAAAAATAATCAATTATAATGTTATGAAGAAAAGTATTCAAATTTCTCAAATTATTCTTTATCAATCACCGCAAGAAAGATCCTCGAAGTCCTCGTATTTTTTGTCAACGACACCAATAAAGGGGAACCCTTAATCTTTTTTAAAAACAATCTTATTGACTAATTTCATGTTTACAATATAAATCACATATACATTTCAACAGCTCATATGAAACAGGGGCTTTAAGCAAAGTATATCTAGATTTTGTTACAACTTTTGACAAAAAAAATTATGACTTCTAAGACTATATTTGGTTGGAAAGATAAATTTCCAGGAAAAATAGTAAAATGTTGAATTTTGACACTATTGGTGGCTAAAATTTATATATTCCCACATTTGCACTAAACCAAGACTAAATTAACATGTTTTTATATTGGCAACGACTACGCACCACCAATTCCTCTCTCCCACACCAATCTACTCTCCCACACCACCTACTTACTTTCTCACACCACCATGCTCTCTCACACCACCTATATAAACCAAAACTTAACATTTTCAACATTTTTTCTCCATCCCTCCATTCAAATCGAGAATATCTCTCTCTCCCACAACGGTTCCTCCTTCTCCCACGAAAATCTCTCAAAAACCCTTTCAAAATCGAAACCCTCAAAGTCTCCAAAACCTAAAAGCTGAAAATCGGTTTGTTTGGTTCGAAAATCTCTTGCAAACCGATTCTCTCTTGCACTCAAACTCTTCGGTAAGTGAGTTTTTCTTTAGGTTTAGGATTTTTGTTTGGATTGTATGTGAAACATCCATTGTTTGCTTTTGTGTATTTGTTTTCATGTTTAAAGTTGAATTTTTAACGTTTTTTTTTTGCAATAATGTTGATATTTTCTAGGGCTCCAAATTGATATTTTTCTTATTAGAATGTAGATAAATGAGATATATATAGTTGTTTACATCCAAATTGGCTATAGTATTGTTTTAAAATTAATAGAATATTGTACAAAAAATATTTTCTTGAAGTATTTGTTTCCTTTTATTTGAAGGTTTATCATGTCTTCCGTTGGTGGGGATGATGGATGTGATAGAGATAGAAGACAACACATGACAGTGTCTGCTTGAAAAAAAAGAGTAGAAAAGGGCAAAGAAGTGGTAGAAGAACAAAAAAATTAAGAAATGAACAAAATATGGACAAAGAAGTAAGGAGGAAGATGAGAGAGGAGTAAATGAAGATTCAAATAGATCCTCAGGAAGCATACAGACGAGTAGTTGTATCACAAAGTCAAGCCCAATCACAAAGGCAATGAGGTTCAAGTGGTGCGGGTGTTAGGACATCAAAATGAGGAGTTAGAGAGGAAGCAGGGGATGAGGAGGAAGCAAGAGAAAAAGATGAAGCAGGGGAGAAGGGTAACGAAAAAGAAGAATCCATACGAGATTCTTATCTCGGTGGTCCTGTGGATTGTTCCACATTAGTCGATTATCATGGTCATATTTGTCGTGTCATTTGGGATAGTGAACTGGTTAAATTATATAAGCGCGTTATTTATATATATTTGAACATTGAATTACTTAATGTATATGCTTCTTGTATTTAGGAACGAGGCGCATTGCGGTGTCGGCATCAATATAGAAACTTCATCGATTAGGATTTGAAAAAAGAGTCGAGGGATGTAAAGAGAATGGTCTACAATAGTGGTTTGTATCCATTGGTTAATTAATATCATAGGGTACGGCCTGATAATGTGACAATTTGGGTTTTCGCGGAGCGTTGGCAACCTGAGACCAACATTTTTCACCTACCTTTTGGAGATATGACCATCATCATGGACGATGTCTATCATATAACTCATTTGTCGATTCTTGGTAAGTCGGTTAGAATGACGACTGCAGTGACAATAGATGAATGTGTTGCATTATTTGTAGATGGTTTGGGGATTGAAAGTAAAAAAGCAAAGGCCCATGTCATAAAGCATGACAAATGACTATGGCGTAATGCAAAACAATCATGGGATGCTAGACTCCCCACCATAGCTAAGTGGGAACCCCTACAAATTATAGGAGTTTTGGATGAACAAATCATCACTCTTAGGGAGCTTCTCGATGACTTGTCTCCTGAAGAGGTAAAAATGCATATTTAAGTTAAATAATATTTTGTATGTGTCATATATTTATAACTCAATTATTATAATTCGCATGTATTTTGGGACTCTTACGTGAAGTCCAAGAGAAACACTCCCTTTCATGGCATCACATAGTTTACGAGATGTCTGTTGTGCCTCGATATAGAAGAACCATATCACCCCGATAGAGTTATGAGACAAATGAAAAAGGTACAACTCATCCCAGTCCATCCAATCCAAGCAAAAAAAAGAATAGAGTTTGATCCGGCAAACACTATTTCGTCCAGTATGAAGTGTTGGCTTCGTTCGCTCGAAGGTGGTAGTATAGTGTCATGCCACCTAACCAACAAGGTGCCAACGCGAAGCTTCCATGGGACAATGCGGTGGATTACTTGAACTGGTTTCACCACATTTCCCATCCCTTCGTACGACCACTGAAAAGAGGAAAATTTTTTCCCTAAGAAGACATTTGTTTATTTCAAATAAGAAGGTAAGTACAAACATTTTACCTTTACGTATTTTAAATATTTACCTGATTTACACTAACATCTAGGGCTCGTTTGGTTACTCGATGGAATGGGAATGGGAATGAGAATGGTAATAGGAATGGTAATGGTAATGGGAATGAAAATGGAAATGGGAATGGTAATGGGAATATGTATGTTTGGTATACTTTTAAAATGGTAAGGTGGTAATGTAAAATTTATTTCCAAAAATACCCTCACTTAGTTAAAATGGGGGAGGGTGAGGAGGGTAAAAATGGTCATTGTATAACTTTGACCATTACAATGGGAATGGTAATGGCCATTCATAGGGGGGGAGGTGGGAATGGCCATTACAACCAAATGTGTAATGGGAATGACCATTACGATGGTTTTATGTGATACCAAACGCAGGAATGCCTTTGACCCATTACATTGTAATGGTCAAACCATTACATTACGACGGTCAATGGGCTAACCAAACACGCCCCTAATGTTTCACTGCAGGAAATTGCTATTGCTTATGCCCGTGACTTGATCAACGCCTCCATTGAAGAAGGGGGGAACGTCGACAAGTTAATTTTGCTTAGCCGGCAAAATAGAATACGGGATTTGCTAGATGATGTCTATGCTCATAACCGTGGAAGAAGCAGAAGAAGAGTCTGACGTTTGCACTAGTGTTGACAGTGGTGAAATTGGCGATGAAGGAGGTGAGTGTCGAAACAAGTTGAGGCATGAACCAAGATTCTATGTTCGAAGACGATAAACATTTTGTTTTGTTCGGTTAATTATGTGTTATTCAAGGATTCTATGAATTCATGGTGGTGGATGAATTTTGTAAACTAAATATTTATATATTTTTTCAAAGCGTGTTACTTAATTTTTCTATTCAAAGTTTGTTACTTCTCAAACTGCAACACTCAAGTACCCCAATCAAACACTCAATCAAACAAGTACCATATGTCACTTCTGGATTTTAAACTTAGCAACATGACAAATTAGGACCACCATGACCTAACTCTTTCATTTTTTGTCCTCAATGTCATTATTTTGATTTAAAAAAATGTGAGTTGTAAATTTTTTTTATCACAAAAATGTATATCTATGAATAAAAAGGTAAAAAAAAAGAAAAAGAAGCATAAGAAAATCATGAAATCCATCAAATTAGAACTACCTCACACCACCAATTCCTCTCTCTCACACTAATCTTCAACTTATTTAGGCAAGTTGTAATCCAACAACGATGGGAGCATCTTTTGTTATAAAAATGTTCACACGCTAGAAAAATTTGGTCCAGGTAAACTTCAATGGGATTATAGGATAAAGATAATGAAGGAAAGAAAACTAGCTAGGGCATTCAATAAGCTTTGAACTCTAAACTCATTTTGAATTTTCACGCGGTCTAGAATTCTTGTTTTCCAGCCCTTCTACACGGTGAGGAAATGGGCGAGGGAGAAGAGCAAGGGAACACTCATCTTGAAGGAGAGACCCATCCCTCGCTCTCTTTTCCTCGCCCATTTCCTCGCCGTCTAGAATTCATGTTTTCTTCATTGTCAGTCAAACCTCCAACACCTACAACATCCCATATTTCCACTTCAGAAATTCTAAATGTCGAGGGATTGAGCGAGGAAACCAGCGAGGGAAATGAGGTGGAGGGGGTGGAAACCGTCCACCCCCCTCGAGATGTGCGAGCGAAAAGTCAACGCTCACATCTCGAGGGGGGTGGACGGTTTCCACCCCCTCCACCTCATTTCCCTCGCTGGTTTCCTCGCTCAATCCCTCGACATTTAGCAAAGCTCTTTCCACTTTGTGGGTTGGCACCAAACAATATAGACAGATCTCACTTCCACTCCTTTGTTTTATTAATTTCAAGAATTATTTATTTGTCTTGCCTTGTTTCTTTATTGAATACATAATGATTGTTTATTAAGTGTTTTCAGGTTAAGTGATAATATAGTCAATGTTGTGAAAACTTTTTTTTAAATCCCTCAACCCTCCCATCTTAGATGTCATTGGCAGGGTTCAAACATGTGATTTCATCCGCCGTAGGCCTATTGCTAAGTTGATATTCCATTGACAAAATAATCAATTATAATGTTATGAAGAAAAAGTATTCAAATTTCTCAAATTATTCTTTATCAATCACCGCAAGAAAGATCCTCGAAGTTGTCGTTATTTTTGTCAGCCATGCGAATAAAGGGGAGCCCTTAATCTTTTTTAAACACAATCTTATTGAGTAATTTCATGTTTACAATATAAATCACATATACATTTCAACATCTCATATGAAACAGGGGCTTTAAGCAAAGTATATCTAGATTTTGTTACAACTTTTGACAAAAAAATATGACTTCTAAGACTATATTTGGTTGGAAAGATAAGTTTTCAGGAAAAATAGTAAAATGTTGAATTTTGACACTTTTAGAAGTCATTTTTGGTGAAATGGGTTTTAAGCTTTCAATCTCTCCCTACATTTATAATTTATAATTTCTTAATTGTTCGAGTGCAATTGAATCCCAGAGCTATTCGCTTGGATAAGTAATGCAAACCAAATCTTAAAGACCTATATATAATCCCAGAGCTATTTGTTTGTAATGGTGGATCCTTTCAACCCTAGCTTGCCTTATAGTGCAAAAAAATTAATGCGATGCAAATCTTAAAGACACGCAGGTAATGCATCTTTTAGGGTAATGGACGATCCAACAAATCAATAAGTCAAGCTAGGGAAGAGACCTATATAAGAGATTCCAAACAAAATGGATCAATATTCGAATTATTACATAGCATTTTCTATCACCTTGTGTAATTGACTTTAGCATTGGAGACTCTACAAACATAACCACTTTTTTTTTTTTTTTTTTATCCCTTAACCCTTCCCATCTCAAATGCCGTCCACAAGATTCGAATTATGGACTTGTGATTCCATCTGCAACATGCATACCACTCAACATCTCAATCAAAAATAGTAAATTACAAGTTGGTTTCTTACTCAATGTATGTTAATCCACCAATGTAGTTATAATTAAAAAAAAAACTCTCCCATTAATTATTTTAAATCCACAGTCATACTTGTACTTCATGTAGTACGGGTCTAACAATTAATCTCCTTCTCTAGGGAAAGGTAAACAAGAACATCACAGTGTATCCTCAAGTCAACAAGAATCTCAGTCGTGCAATAAAAATAATCAACATCAGATGTTAGATTACTATAACCTATGGTCTAAAGTCTAAGAACACATAAATAAAGAGTCCATGAGCTTTCTTGCTGGATGCATGTAGGCACCTAATTAGATTAGTAGAGACTTCAAACCATATTGAAGAATAATACAATGGAAGTCTTTGATTGGTGCATATTTGCCTGTTTTGGTTAGAAACAATTTCCTGCTTTTGTGTGGAGAAAGAGCAATAAAACAGACTGATTTTTTTGACCATTTCTTCATGGCTTCCTCAACATGATGAAATACACATATATAATACGCTCTTTGCCCTGAACCACCTCCCCATGAAAGAGAGAATAAATTCCTCCTTTTGACATTAATCTCCATTCTGGTACAAGTGTTCCAACTTTCAAGAACACTGTAATAAACTAAGCAATTAGACAAATAATTTGGATTTCAATTGAAGTTTGGCACCTATATATTTTGTTCTACAGTAGGGTTTAGCATACTTGACTAGGTCAATCTTGAATCGACATAACAATGTCATACCATATGAAAAGGTCACCATTGTAAAAGAGAGTAAATAGGATAAAGATTAAAAAACAATAAAAAGAAAACCTATATGAATCGCAGATACCAACCAGTTTAATAAGCACAAGGGGTTGTGATTGTAAACTATTTTGCTTAGTGATACAAACAACAAATTAAGGAAACATATAACCATGAAATATATATCACTTCAGGTCTGCGGACCTCTTGGTTTTGAGTTAACATGTACATGATTAAAGGATGAATACTTGACTCATTTTATCAATACTAATACTACAGCTTTCAGGCCAAACTTCGGTGGAGGCAAAAATAGTTCCTTGTTTGATTACCTTGGGCATAAAATACCTTCATGTTTGTGAATACCACATATAATGATGAAAACATGAAAATCTCATTTCAACAACATATAATTGAGAAAAGACTAATTAACATTGATAAACAAAAAATGGAGTTACATTCAATTACAAGACCAACCTTTGAAGAATTATGAACTCTCTCTGTGTGTAAAAATAGACATACCTAACAACATTATTCATTTGCAGAATAATAACAAAAGAATGAAGAAAATTTTTGTATCTCTTCTGACCCACCCAACCACAAAAAATAAACATGAACTTGTGTATACCTTCTTCACAACTATATCCAAACCCTAAAAGGGATTAGAGTAAACCTGAATTCACCCTTATCAGAAAATCTTTTTTTTTTCTTTTCTTTTGTGTGTTTTGTTTGTGATTGTTTTCATCATTTGCTATTGCTGCCATTGGTGTCATTGTTGTTGGTATTGCTATTGCTATTTGCTTGTTGTGATCCTCCACCATTCATAATGGATGAGATTGCAGCAGCTAGAGCTGCGGTGAAGTTTGGATCAGCTGTGATCGCTGCGGTCGCTGCACTCACTGTATCAGCCAAGGTAGGCTGTGGTTGTTGGCCTTGTTGAGGTGGTGCTTGGTTCCCGAACTGCGCTGCTTGGGAAGGGTCGAGGTTTTGTGAGACTTGTAACCCGGAGAACTTCGATTGGTTGTAGAGGGACTGCCCGAAGACTTGGGCTAGTGACTCAGGGTTTGTGGAGTTGAAGTTCTGGGGTGGTGTTAAGAATGGGAGATGGAATTGGGTTGGCGGCCTTTGGAATTGTAATGGGTTGGGACCGTTTGTGAGGTCTAATGTAACAGTAGGGAATGGCGCTGAAGCTGAAATTGTTGCCATGCTCGAAGAGCAAGGCAGCATTGTTCTAGTTAAGTAGTTTGAGTTCATTATTCCATCAGCACTTGACATTGATCCTGAGAGAAGTACACTTGCTGCCGCGGATGTTGTGTTTGCCATTGCCATGGCTGCAGGAGGGAGGGGATGGTTGTGGTTCCCTTCGTAGGTTGTCACCAATATCGTTCTATCATCAGCACACCTTTGAACCTGAAACAACAGAATTCACATTAGTTTTGAACTACTAAAATTTCATCAAACAAATTGAAACAAGTTTGGTTACAAGGAGGCAGAGCTGGGGGAGGCAGAGAACCTACTTGTTTCCTAACAGGACATCCGGCTGCCATGGTGCACCGATAATAAGCTCGAGGACAGGGGTTCCCTTTAGCCATCTTCTGCCCGTATTTGCGCCATTGGCATCCATCAGTAATCTGAAACAAACCACAATACAACATTAGTTCCAATCCAAATATACTAATACATTCCACTTTGCATCAAATGCTTCTCATTACATTAAGGAATTAAACAACATACCATAGGTGCTTCAGACCGAGCTCGAACCGAGACTCTAGCCTTCCTCATAGTAGCTTCTGTAGAGGGTTCAACATTCTTAGAAGGCCCATTCAACTTAGGCGTCTTGTTAGGAACCCAACCTTGTGACTCATGGTCAGGACTACCATCCCTGTTAAGCCTCCTCCCATCTTGATCAAATGGAACAATCTCATTGTTCTTCGAAACAACTTCCAAATTATTTACAGGTGACCTTGAGTGATCCCTCCTTCGTTCCTCCTCCGACGTCTGTGAATTCTCCTCAATCTCAGCTGTGGCAGCCAGTCCTAGATCCATAAACTGCCTTGGCACAATCATCCCATCACCCACTACATGTTTCTTGTCATCCAACTTGTCGTCAACCATCTAAAATACATCAAAAATCACAAATTAACAACAAAACCATAACACTAATATCGAAAACTCTTATAGTGCAATCAACCAGTGAGTCTAATTACCTCATCATGTTCTTCACTTTTCTGATTCTGTTGTTGCATCAATGTCACAAGATGCATTTGCAATGTGTTGTAGTTGTTACTAACTTGGTTCAACATCCCTTTCAACCTTTGGTTCTCCTCATTCAATCGGTCTAATTCCGCTTGTAACACCACGAGCTGAACCATACAAAACCCTTCACATGTTATTCAATAATCTCTAACCAAAATTTGATCAAAAAAAAAAAAAAAAAAAAATATATATATATATATATATATATATATTCATATAGACTGGTTTCTCTCTGCCTTATGAATTACCTCATTTTTTTCAATATTGGCCGAAGCACCATCATCTACCATGGTTTTATCATTACTCGTATTCGCAGTAAGAAGGTTCAAACCAGTCTAAAACCATCAAAATACACATAATTCAGTACAATTCATGCATAACAAAAAAAAATTAAATTAAATTAAATTTACCCAATGGTCTAAATTGTGTTATGAACTTACATTGACATCGAAATTAAACTTTGGTGGTGATGGGTGTACTAATTGTGCATGTTGTGATGCTCCAAGTGAGTCCTCCTTCTTGACATCTCTATGTGAGGAGTTTTTAGTAGAGAAAAAATCCATCTCTTCTCGTTGTTGTTGTTTGTGTTTGTGTTTGTGTTCATTAGTGTTGGTCTCTTGGTCATGACATGATGACGAGGAGAGATTGAATTGGACTGTTGGGGAGTCCATGAATTTAGATTTGTAAAATGGGGCTTTGTTGAAGAAGAAGAAGTTTTGATGAAGATGGTGATCAGAATCAATGGAGAGTCCACCTCCTACTTTGTCCATAAATGGTAGAGAAATAGAGAGAAGAAGAGAAGAGAACAGAAGAGAAAAAAGTGATGAAGAGTCAGGTAAGTGTGTGAAGTCTCCAAGTCTTTTGAACGGTGCACCTAGCTCGCCTATAAATTGGCTTCAGACGAAGACCAAATAAACTCTTTTATTATTATTTTTTTCTTATTATATTTTTCTCTCTAAAAAAAACTAAAAAAGAAAAAGAGAAAATATTGTTATTTAGACTTTACCCCTATAAAAATGATTGGTTTTGTGAAAATACCCAACATAAAACCATTAGATCAACACTTGCTCCATTGTGATGCCAAATTACATAATTGTCCTTAAAAAAATTATCCAACTAAAAAATTTAAAAGGAAAATTATAAGCAAATTACACAATTTGCGGTGGTTACTATGGGAAGGAAAGAGTACGAACTTTGCTAGGAAACATATTTTTTGCTACGAAATTTTACAACCAAGGTGATATCGCATGATCAGAGGAAATTTAAACTCTGAACTTATGATATCATTCACCATAAATCTACCAACTAACCAAAATTTCAAAATACGTTCAAACATCCATCCTTTGTACTAGTATTATGTCATCCTGATTGCAAAATTTCAATTTTCTAGTATTTTTGGAAGCGAAAATAGATCATTGATTTTTCCTTTACTCGTTGATATACACTTGAGGTTAGTTTTGCTATTTTAAATAAATAAAAATCAGTCCATCTGAAAGGCAAAACACAGTGTTGATTGATCTTCTTTGAGGGGCATTTGCAAAATTACTCATTGTCGTGAGGGGCAAAGTCTAAATACTCAAAAGCAAAAATATGTGATGTTCGGTGAAGGTGGTGTGGCGTAAGGTTATGCGTCACGAGTGATACTAGATTGCAAATGAGGCCCACACGAGGGAAGAAGGATGGATGGTTCGTTTCGTCTACTTTGTGTCAAATATTTGATTGATTTGTTCTTCTTTTTTTTTGTTCTTATTTTCGTACAAATAAAATGAAATTTTGGAATAAAATGAAAAATAAAAAAATCCACCGGCTGCGAAAGGTGCGGGGAAAACACGTGAAAAGGAACAGGTTAACGAGTCAACGAATTTGGTGGGACCAGTCGAGAAAGTGACACGAAGCTAAGAGAGAGAGAGAGAGAGATTTTTCACTTTTTACTACCTCTTTACCGAGTCCAAAGCAAGACTTTTTACTGTGGGTGGGTGTTTGTAAGATAATTTCACTCCTTTCGACATCAAATGGGCCGTGTTGAGATAATTCTGTGAATATTAGAGATTTCGAAAATGTTAGGAAATCATGTTTTTGTAATTATGGTGACGTGGTGTGATTTTGAAATAATGATAAAATCTTTTAAGTGTATATGTGTATCTCGATGTTATAAAAAACCTATTTTAGCAATGCCACATTATCTTGATTATAAAACATGGTTGCAAAATCTGATTCCCTAGCCTCACTCGATTTTGATTTAGGATTACAGTGTTTCGTTAATCAAAGTTTAGTAAGACAAATTATTAACTGTACTCTAATAATTACCCACACTATCCGCTAAAGAACCATTAGAATCGTAATTTGTTCAAGGCAATTCATCATGTGAATGTACACCACAATACTTGGCCCAAATACTAGATTTCGGTGATATTTGAACTTAACTGCAAATTCAATCCTACCACATTTTTACGTCATGTTGAAAAATCCTCAATATTTCTTTATTGAATTGAGATATATCATTGCACCGTAACGTAAACAACATTTTCATTCATTTGTTGTTCAACAAAATGTTGATGATGACAACAATTAGAGGTTAAATTACGTAGTAGGTAATTAAGTTTGACAAAACTATGTATACTAAAACCAAATTCTTTGTTTTTGAAACCATACACATGGAATTAAATAAATAAGAATCAAATGAAGTGTTATGTTTATCCTCATTTAAATTTTCAACCAACATCACATGTTGAAACTGGCAATGCAATAAATCCCTTTAGAAAAACCATGACCGAAGGTTGTCATCACCGGCCACACTCGAAGGGTAACATTATTAGGTCTAAAAAGTCCCCCAAGACTCGACTAATTCTTCAACTCATAAGTCATAAACCCTGTCTAGGTGTGACCAGTGACCTATGAACATGCAATTAATTAATTACCTTGTATAGGGATACCGAACGAAATGGTCATTTATCTTTCGAATATGGTATCATTTGACTCCGTCTAAAGTAATACCAATATTAATGCGACACCAACCATTTTTAGTCATTTTTCTCAAGAATTTTATAAACACCTCAAGGTACGGAGGGACGTTTTATTCAATATAAATAAACGGATGTTGTTCAAATTTGATTTTCTAGTATTTTCGTTTAGTTATACATTTATTCTAATTATCAAAAATATTGGAGATACTATTAAAACCAAAACCAAAGTATTCAATTAAAGCTTTTGAATCACGAAATGAATGAAGAGTGGTGAAAATAGACGAAACCCATAAAAGATAAATTTTAAATGGTCCACATATAGTTGGTGTAGACTTTAGAGCTGTAGCTAGGAAGGGTTGGCCATGGGGTGGGCCGCATTGTTTGAATTGGAAAAGAAATGAAGTCAAGAGAAAGAAGAAGAAGAAGAAGGAGACGTCGACGTAGACATATATACTGTCTCATCCTAACCTCTCATGGTCACCAGTCACCATTTCATTCACGTCACCTTATCGCTTTAATCAAATTCATGCACACTCAACACCTTGTTCGATCCCCTAATCCGCAGAGACTCTCAAGATCAACTCACGGGAAAGGAAAGGAAAAGAAAAGGTTTCCAAATCAATATACATTTTTTTTAACAAAAATTCAAAATTTTGATTATTGAAAAAAACCATGAATCTTGAACAACATGTGTTGAAAACTAAAGAGTGAAGAGAAACTGAAAAATAAATTTATTGAGACTAGTTCACTCAACTGGTTGAATTCCAATCTTGATATATGCTAGATTGTTAGCACTCTTCATAAGTTTATACTTTTAGAAATATTGAAAATTTTACATGGTATTAGAACTTAATTTGGTTCGAAAAGGTTTGGAGATTTAATTTTCGCCCAACTCAACTGATGAGGTATTGCGTTGAGCTATAGTAAAATATACTCTATAATGGCATAAGCTTTTAGAGTATGTAACAATTTAACAAAATTCAAGAAATTTTTTTTTATTTTAAATTCATGTTATAAAACAATGACAACTCAAAACGCTTTTCATTTTGTCTTGGTATTATTTACTTTTGGATGTCTATAATGGTACAATTATTTTATTTACCCAATTGATGAACGAAGCTTATACGAGAATAAACCCCTTCAAATATTTTTGTGGTAGTTTCAAGTTTCAACATCACACCATTGCTCAACTGAAGCACCCATTATCCCATAGAGTACTCATAAATTTTCTTACATTAAAAACATGATTCTTTTAAAAACAATAATAATTTGAAATTTCATATTTATTTCTTGTAACTAGCAATTCAAATGCCGCATTATGATTCAATATATAAAATTTCAAGTTGTATGAAATTAAACAAAGCATTGATCTCAGTTATGATTTTATTTATTTTATGTATACACGTTTATTATATGAAGTTGTAGAATAGGTAGGAAGAAGTGAACCAACATCTAACCATATATTCAATCAACTTGGGTCGGCTACGTACTTTGCTTTAAGTAGACAAAGAAACAAAAGTGACTTATTGTCATAAAAAATATGACTTGTATTCACATTATCAATAGAACACGTATTTGTGTTTTATTTGTTCACAACAATTCTAGTCAATCAGGTTTGATAGTCATTTTTAGATTAAGTTTTGATTTTTTTACAATTCTACCCCTTTTATAGTGGTATTTGTGGTTATGTTTTAAAAATAACAAATAAAAAGTGTAAAAAAATCAAGACTTGATCCAAAAGTGACCAACAAACTTGGCTGGCTAGACTTACTCATTTGTTCATGATGAATTGAATAAGGTCTGAATCGAACTTGTCTAGACAACCATTTTTTAGTCAGATTTGAATTTGTTTTTTACACTTTTACCCCCTCTCTTTAAGTTCAACCGTGAACCAAACATGATTGCCTAGACAAGTTCCTAAATTTGTTAAGTCATTTCATTCTTGTTCTTGACGACACTTTTCAAAAAAGAGGGTTTTGGTGGCACTTTTTTCTTTTTGTTGTAAAAGTGCAATCTTTACTAATTTTTGCATCTTTTTTTTTCAGCCAACCCTAATTCAAACAAGTCCAATTAATCTACCACATGTTGTATAAGCTTAAAAAAGTAAGCTACTTTTGCGATATTTCTTAAAATGATGGTCACACCAAATTATTGGTTATTTGCACAAAAGATAATGTAATTAAAATGTCTGGTTAATTTGGTGAGATGAGCCATGATTATATATATTATTCCTTGTCAATATCTACTGTCTTTACCAGAAGAAAACAAAAAAAAATGCCTAACAAAAGTGTGGACATCACTTTAGGAAAATGAAAATGTTTTTGGCAGAGACCAAGTTAGGCCATATTTGTTTTTCTTTTTTTCTTTTTTTAGATTTGAAGTTTGAAGTACATTTACTTAATCAAAGTCTAGCACTTGATAATAAAAGTGAATGAACTGGCCTTAATCTGAACTGTTGAATGTGAAAACTTCATACGAAAACGGAAGCATCACTCGTTTAATAATGGAGAAGATTGACTTTAAATAATCCACGGCTTTCTTCTATTCGTCTCGTCGACAAAGACACGAGAATTGAGTTCGAGGATCTTTCTTGCAGCCACTTATGAAGAATAGTTTAACAAATTCGTAATTTGTCTACATAACATTGACAATATTATCTCATAACCTGAAAATTTAATAAATAAACATGTTTGTATAAATAAATAAATAAACAATGAAAACAAAGACAAATAAATTATTGTGTGAAATAAAATAAAGGTGTGGAAGTGAGATCTGTATATTTTCTGAAAATAGCCAGTTTTGTCTAAACTTTACACTGGCTGCCAACCCACAACGTGGAAAATTGGCTGGTTGAAGGACCTTTGACAGTCAAGAATGAAGAAAATTTGCAGACCACCTCAGTCAGGCTTAGTGGGCGCATGGGAGATGCCTTTCACATTAGCAAATCAACCAATGAGTATATATATATATATATATATATATATATATATATATATATATATATATATATATATATATATATATATATATATATATATATTTTTTATAATTTAACCCCTCTCACTCCAGATGAACTTAGTGATACTATTTGTCACTGTTCAATCATTAAGCGATCAGCCACCAATGAGTTAAAAGTATATTGAATCCTTCATTTTCCATGCATGTTGTCAATTTTTTATTCTCTTAATTTACTCAATTCTTATAAGGTTTATTTTCTCACAGGTAATTACCGGAAAAATGAGAAAAATATGAATACATACACAATACATGGAATTATGTATCGGTAATATAGTTAGGTATGGCCTCGAGCATCTGACTAATCTAGGTGGCTGATTGGCATTGTTTATATATTTAAAATGTTGAATGTAATCGCTTGTATATTTAATTATGGGATTAGAATTGGTTTCGGAGGTCTACCTTTAATACTATCAACAATAGTGGATATTAGCATACATCGATCATGGGAAATTTTTACCTGGCTTCTTGGAGGTCAGGTCATTTTCCCCACCAAATTTTAAACTTATCAAAAACACATGGCATTACTTTATTTTCTTAATCTTAATCAAGTAACCACAGAGTGTGAACATTTTATGGATAAAAGATCCTCCCATCATAATCCCACGTCTAGATAAACCAAAGATTGGTATTAGAATATGCTAAGCCGTTTGGTTTAATGCACGATGGTCAACCATGTGGTCTCTAATGGCTTTGTTTGACACGAGTCTAAAATGAATTAATATTAAATATTTATGGTAATTCATTGGTGCAAGTAAGTTAGAATACTATATCTAAAAGTCATGAACTACTACATAAGTTTGTAGCAACATTGCAAATTTGTACACAAGGACTTGGGTATATGAAGAGACAAGGATTCAAGAAGCTTATGAGGCAATTTTGATTTAGTTTTCGAAATTATAATTTATTTATAAAAATCAGAGGTTTCATATTTAAGTTTTGGTTGTAATATATTTATCCAAGTCAGAGATTTGATTTGTTGTCACTGATTTTCATTCAAATTCACAGTTTTCCAGTTTATTCATAATAAATTAAAAATTATGTATATTAGAGCTTTATTGATTCTAAATAGCTATTAAATGTTTGCTAAATCAAACTTGAACTAATCGATTTGACTTGTACCATCAAACTAGAGATTGCTTATCAACTAAGACGCAGGCCTGTTATAGCTCAAAGTTTTATAAAAAACTTGTGGTACATGTTAAGTTTGTTTTCAAACCCTGAACCGATGGTTTCATCTGTCACAACTCTACCAACTAACCAATACCCCATTGATCATAATTAAGCAAACAGTATTATTATACTATAACTCTTTGTGCAAATAGAACAACACAACACGAGATTCACGCGTTTCAACAAGTATGTTAGTGTACTTCTAATACTACTTCTCTTGATCTCTTACTAAACTAAATCAAACCAAACCAAACTAAACCAAACCAAGAAGACTCGTAACCCCCACCATTTCTCTTTATTTCTTCCCAAGTTCCTAAAGTCTCAAATGTGGGGGAAGGAATTGAATTGAATTGAATTGAAAACAACATGCACGCATGCATGTTATATGAAAACAACCTTGTGTTGATGTTGTTGTAGAGTTCACCTTAACTACATGAAGCGTGTAGAATTTATCAGCCCTACAAAAACCAAAAAAATATATATATGATAAAAGTCCATGAAGTGCGTGGAGGGTGGGGACTTTGTAACCAAATCATTTACTCTACTCTTTGCTCAACTTGGATTTTAATGAAATGGACCCCCAACTTGATTGTCATCTCATTTAATACGTGGGCCTTGTCTATTAGAAAATTGATTCTCGTAGTCAACTTATATCAATCAATTTCCTCACGTGTCTTTTCAGGGTCTCTGTCTGAGTTGAAATTTTTATTTTTTTTTGGTTTCCCATTATCTTATCTTATCTTATATCAAACTCATAGGTTGGTTTGTCCAATCATATCTTAAAAACTTTTGGAAATAACCGGATCATTATTGCATAAGCCAAGTTTATCAGTGAGATATTTAGTAAATAGTGCGCTTCTTTTCGGAAAAGTTGGAATGTCATGAAATTTAAGATGTGCATATTAAGTTTCCGATGGTGTCAAATCCTATTGATTCTCTTTACCTTTGAGCACAAGGAACACACGTGTATCAAAGACCACCGTTGTGTAGGTCGATGACACTCTGATGTTTAAATCACACAAGGCTTGAATAATGTTGTAAATTGGGTTTTGTAGTGTACTTTTGTTTCTCAACCTTGTGGCCTATTTATCATGTGAGAGTCTTTTGGTGGCGTAATTTAGGAAAAGATATCTTGCTGGAGATCATTTTTTTGTTAGGAGTCGTCCATGTAGAAGAGTTTTCCTACATAACATGTGCTCCAAGATCTGTTGGGGATTTTTCCCTTGTGGAGTGTTATCCATGGAAAAGAGTTTCCATGCACAACTTATACTCCATTATTTGTATCCATGCACAACTTATACTTCAGATATTTGCCTTATTAGGTCTTACGGGTATTGGGCTTGACCATGTGACGCACGGACTTAATAGGGCGTTGTTGTTTGGGTCCAACCTTCTGGGTTTCATGTTGTCTGGGCTTTGCTAGATTGGGCACGCAATCAGGCCTGCTTTGCTCTGTTGACGAGATCATTGTGACACGTGATATGTGTACGGTGTTGATTACTGGTCGGTTTGGTGTATCATCAGCTACTCCCCCTCGAGTTAGTAGGGTCAACTTGTTGGTCTACTAAGTCATGTCATGAAGGAACTAGGCGGTCACGATGATTGAGTTTGAATCATCTCCTCGAGCCGCGCACGTCATTAATTGGGCATGCGTCTGCTAAAAAAAGGCGAGAATTCTTGCTTTTATATAAATCTCCTTCTTTGCAGAGTTTAGTTTCTTTACTCATTTTATTCCAGAGACTCTGCTTTGTTGTTTCGCTTTCTGCGCTTTTGGCTTTGTTCAACTTTCGTAATCGAAAGATTGTACATTCTTCCATGGCGGGCTGGAATCAATGTCACGCCCCGATTTTCGAGAAAAATGAAATCCTAAAATTCACGTAGGATTATCCGTTTCCCCAAAACTCGGGACGTGAAATTCAATAACAACAGAAACATTTAGCAGCAATGACAAAAATAAATTTTTAGAAAATAGGAACAAACTAAAATTTATAACAAAACTCTAACCAGGAAAAACTGACGTTGCTAGCCCCACTAGCGGAACTCTCGTAACGCTGCTCAAAAGTCTCAAAACCTGAAAAGCTAATCAGCTACATTCCCAAAGGAATGTACCCAAGAAGCAAAAGCTCACTTGAGTCAGCAATAAAGCTGGTATGAGAAATCTTCATCCCAAAAATCAATAAAATCGCACGTGATAAACATCAAGCGAAACACAAACAACAAATCATCACACCAATAGGTAGTTCCTCAACGAGGCAAAGGTGTGATGCAAGAAAACACAGTCCAAAGAATTTAGTTCCTCAACGAGGCAATCATATCATCATCCTAATATGTAAATATGCATTTACCTGTACTTACCCTATAGGAGTTGACTATGGCAAGTCGGACCTGCAGAAATATTAGTGGACTTGCCATCCTGCATAAAAAGAATATGCACTTACTTGTACCTACTAGATGGAAGTTGACTATGGCAAGTCTAACCTGCAAAAATATTAGTGGACTTGTCATCCTGCATGAAAAAGATTAGAAACAATATAAACCTAGTTTATTCATTTTTATTTGAATTTGGTTCATCTTTTTAACGGATTGATCACTTAGACGATACCACATTCGCACCAGCTCTATTGCTGACCCAAGTGGGCTTTGGCTTCTTGGGTACATTCCTTCGGGAATGTAGCCGACTAGCTTATTTTAGGATATAGTAATATCGGGCGGGCTTAGAGCATTTCGTGCCATACGTGACGAGCGTTGCTGGGAGTTGCGCGTGTTCGAAAAATTAGATCTTTTTATTTGTAGGTGTCAGTTTAATTCTTGTAATTTGAACTCGGATTTTTTTTTTGTTATTTTCTGGGAGAGATACATTCGTAAATTGTTGAACTTGTTAGCGTTGGCACTACGAGTTTTAAAATTTTCTTCCTTTGATGGACTTATAGATCAGTTGTGTTTTTCCCTCTATTTGGTAAATTGTGCAAATTTATTATTTCTCGTGGATGCCAACTGTTATTTTTCGTGAATGAAAATTCATGTCCTGACTTTTGGGAAAACTGATAATCCTACGTGGATTTTTGGGATTTTCGTTTTTCTCGAAAATCGGGGCGTGACAATCAACTTCTCAATGAACTGTTCGCTAAAGGTCATAACTTTTTCGAGGAGAGGTCGATCTCATAGGCGAATCTGGAGGGCATTCACGAGAAGTATGAAATTTTTGATGATCTGGTGCTCTTCACATTGGGCGCTGGTTAGACGACATTGTCTCATTCGGAAGGATTTATTTGCTTGCACATAGGTATGCTTCAATCAAGAGTTCGTTTTCCTATTATCAAGGAAATTTGGCGGTTCTTGGTGTACCTCGGCATTCCGCCCGCTCAGCTGGTGCCAAATGGGTACAGGATGGTGATTGTCATTCTGATCAGGGCGAATGATGTTGGCGTCCGAGTGTTTTCGAGGGTGATCCAATTGCTCACCTCTCCTCGGATAAATGAACACGTTGTGTGCGTGCTGAAGTCGCTAGCTTGTTTTGGCAAATTGTCGGACGATTACAAGTTCTGGCAAAAGTATTGTTTCATGGCTCTTGCGGGTTCGAAGTATATTGAGTTTGATGGTCTTCCGATTGAACGAGAGATCAAGCAACTAAGTGAGTTTAAATCCGTTCTCGATCCTGCTTGTGTTGATTGCGTATTGAATTGTTAACCGTGCTTTTTGTAGGGAAATTTTCAACGACGCCCCTCTCTCCTGATAGACAAAGGGTTATGGATAAATTTCGTGACAAGCCCTTAATGAGGGTGTAAGATGTTGTGCAGCCCGACAATATCAAGCGTAGCGGAATGTGGACTCCCACTCTTTTTGGAGTCACAAAACCGAAGCGTGAGGGCGATCCTTCTCCGAAGAAGAGGAAGCTCCCGAAGGTTAAGATCCCTAGCCTGTCAAGGAGGGCGAAACTGAATGTGGTCGACCCCTTCAGAAGAGGGTGCAAAGTTGTGGGGCAAGATCTTGATGCGTCCACTAGGGCGGAAGCTGTTATACCTAAGAGGCATGATGCTTAGGTGAAGGCCCCAATTTTCCTTCCCGACTTGGAGAAAACATATTTGAAAATGGTGGGGGTTGAAGATGCAACGAAATTGAGCACTAAGCAGGCGAAGGTTATGAACAACTTGTTGCTGCAGGCGGGTATGGCAGCTTCATTTGATGCGTGTCAGACTCATTTTTTCATTGGAGGATTTTGAGTATAATCTCTCATTGAATCAATAGTCTTTTCAGCCTGGTAAAGAGTTGTCTGATCGTCGTCCCTATGGCGAAAGGTCCCCTCCACGTTGCCCATACTGTCTTCTGTCCCGGTCTCGACCTCAGATTGAGGTGACGATGGGTTTGAGAGATAATTCACTTCCTTCTTCCCTGTCAACTTGCTAGAGAGAGCCGGTCGTTGCGAGTAAGGAGAAAATGGTGGAGGAAACCCCTGATGCGGTGAAGGCAGCGAAGGATGGTACTGCCGTGATATTGGTCACAATGGACCTCCACCCAGATGCACAGATCAATCTATTTGCCCTGGATATGGTAAAAATGAGTAACAAAACCTGGCATCAGGAGATTGACATTTCTTATGCCTCCAGGAGGCATATTAGTAGATGGAATGACCGGCTGGCAAATTATAAAGTCAAAAGGTGGTACGCTAGGAGAGCGTGTGGACAAGGGGCAAAAACATCTCATGCTAGGGATGTCGTATCTGAACCAAGTTGCCATTGCAATGGAAGTTTAGGCTGTTCATGAGAGAGTATACACCATGAAGCGAGTTTTTGCGCAGTTGCAGATGTCGTATTCTAATGCTCTTCACGAAATCGAATCACTGAAGAAACAACTTGAAAGTCAGAAGCATGTTCAATCAGATGTTAACTTGGAAGCCTGGCAGACAAAATTGGAGGGTCAGAAGGTCCGCTTGAAAACACTTGAGTTCGATTTGGTAGAGGTGGTGTCCGCAAGGGATAGGTCGGAGAAAAAGCCGAACCATGTCCATCGTGACTTAAAACTTGTTCAGGATTTGGCAACCAAAACTCATGCTGAGATGCATGCTTTGAGTGGTGAGAAGGCTAAGAATGAGACCGAGTGGGTTGTCTGCTGTTAGCAGCTAGAGGCTGATGTTGACTTCAACGCCAAGAGCGCGAGGACGACAGATGAGAAACTCCTCCTAGCACAAAATAAACTTAGCGTAGTAAAGGACAATCTTAATACTAAGCAGTCCAAGCTGATGCCCCGTCGAGCAAACTGGAGCAGCTAGAGTGAGAGCTCGTGAAGTCAAAAAAATGCGAGGAAAAACTTCTTAAGGCCTAGAGCACGTTCAAGTTCGACAGAGTTGTAAAAGGAAGACTGGAGCTATTGAAGCTGATGAAAGAGAAACATGATGATTGAGACTTCTCATACTACAGAGAGGTGTCATTTGCAGAATTTGGAGACGCCTCTGATCAATCACAAAAAGAGGGTAACCCAGATTAGGGTACCCGAGCGGTAGCGCATGCGGATGCATCCTCTGCTTCTTTTCTTGCTAAGTCAAACTCCACTGTATCTGAACCTCTTCTTGATGTGAAGTAAACTTTGTATTTTTCGGATCATCCAGAGTAATCAAAGCCATGGCTTTTCACCGCTTAAAGCCAAAAACCAGGCCAATCTATGACATCTCGCTTTGCTTCGATCAAAGCCAGACCACTACTCTGAAGCCACAAAAAGTCATGGCTTTTTGCGTTTTTTTTTCCAAAGGCTGAAGCACCCAAAGCTGTGGCTTAATGTTACATAGCGTTTCCAATTTTTTTTTCTAATTCTCTTACTGATTTTGGTCGAAAAAAGGAACGGAGATGGACAGGGAAGGAATAGAAATTGAAAGGAAGAAGAGAAGTGAAGATTTTACGTAAAGAAGTCAGCCGGATTGCTCGAACGCAGACAGAGAGGGAGGAGGAAGACGATGAACAATACACTATTATCTTACTGATATTTTCTGATTTTGGTCAAAAAAGATAACGGAAAAGGAAATGAAAGGAATAGAAATAGAAAGAAAAAGAGAGGAGATGATTTTAAGTAGAGAAACCCGCCGGATTGCTCGGATGCAAATAGAGGAAGACGATGAACAGTACGAGCAGGGGGAGGGAAATATGTTTTAAACTTGGGTGACTATTTCCACCCACTGCATTTCTGAGGGCACCCGCCTAGAAAATTAAAAAAAGAAAAAGAAATAAATTAAACTTTTAAATTCAATTAACATTAACACTATGTAATTAATATAGAATTAAGGAGATCGTGGTTTTAATTTTTTTTAGAGCACAGCACATACTTCCATTATGCATTTAAAAAAATATATAATATGAATTGTTTTTAAGGGCCTTTTCACTTGCGTAAAGCCATCGCTTTATGCTTTGCTTTTTGAAAAAATTCAAGCTATCAGATTTCGCTTCAGCTTTTCTTCACGCTTTGACTACCTTGGGATCATCAATGAAAGATGATATGTTGAGTAGCACTTTGTATTTGTGTTTTTTTTTTTACTTTTCTTGCTGGTTTTTTTTCTTTCTGTTTTGTCTTACCATGGTGTTGATCTTTAAACAAGAGATTTTGCCGAGTCAGGAAATTGTAGGGTTGATCTGCAGATGAGAGCTCTGACTGCTTATATTGCGATAGTTAAAGCAATCCTAGTCTGTACTCTTTAGAGATTGAAAAGTTGTCTCGGCCAAACCCTGTAAGTTTGCTAATCTGCGTGCGAGGGAATAATCTTGGCTGGTAATAGATAATTCAAAATCATCGTATTTTCGATTCCTCGAGCCATTGTAATCCGCCCTTGGCGAATTAGGCTGTAGATCAGACCAGTAGTTGTCTTCGCTAGTTTAAGCAAAATGGCCAAACTATGGTCAAGCGTGTGCGTTACTATGAGCGGTCAGACAAAGATCCTGGCAAGTCTTCTTTACTCGCTTAGCGGACTATATCGCGGACCTGAATCCATTGTAATCAGTCGTAACCGACTAAACTCTGGTCAAGTGCGTGCGTCACTGTTTATGGTTGGACAATGATCTTGACAAGTTTTCTGAGTTTGGCTTCATGAGCTCTGACTGGATTTCCACATTCTAAACTATTTTTGTCCGCTCCTGGCAGATTAGGTCTCAAATCAGACTAGAAGTTATCGTCGCCGGTCGTAACTGACTAAACTTTGGTAAGGTTCAACGATCATTGTCTGTGGTTAGACAATGTTCCTTGGCAAGTCATCTTGATCAGGCGTTGTGAGTGCTGACTAGACTCCCACTTTCTAAGCTTTCTTTATTCGTGCAAGCGGGACTATGATTTGGAATGGACTAGAAGCTATCGTCATCAGCCGTGGCTGATTAAACTTTGGTGGGGTTCGACAACCATTGTCTATGGTTGGACAATGATAACTGGCAAACCATTTTGATCAGGCATTGCGAGCGCTGACTAGACTCCCACTTTCTAAGCCGTTTTCATCCGTGCTGAGCGAACTATGACTTAGAGCAGATCAGAAGCTATCGTCATCAGTCGTTGCTAGCTAAATTTTGGTTGGGTTCGAGGACCATTATCTATGGTTGGACAATTATCACTGGCAAACCATCTTGATCAAGCATTGTGAGCGCTGATTAGATTACCACTTTCTTAGCCATCTTCATCTGTGTTGAGCGAATTATGACTTAAAACAGACAAGAAGCTATCGTCATCAGCCGTGGCTGACTAAACTTTGGTTGGGTTCAACAACCATTGTCTATGGTTTGACAATGATCCCTGGCAAGCCATCTTGATTAAACATTGTGAGCGCTGACTAGACTCCCACTTTCTAAGTCATCTTCATCTGTGCTAGGCGGGCTATGACTTAGAGCGGATAAGAAACTATCGTCATCAGTCGTCACTGACTAAACTTTGGTCATGTTCGGCGATCATTGTCTATGGTTGGACAATGATCCCTAGCAAACCATCTTGATCAGGTGTTGAGAACGCTGACTAGACTCTCACTTTCTAAGCCGTTTTCATCCGCTCTCTGCGAACTATGACTTAGAACGGACTAGAAGCTATCATCACTAGCCGTAGCTAACTAAAATTTGGTTGGTGATGATACATAAAAACGGCCACGCCCCTGAGGCGTACACGTGTCATGATAATCTCAAAGAAATACAGACTCCAGCATCAGCCCAACACTGAACAGGCCTAAGCAGTTCTAAGCCCGTTCAATTCAGTCTGCCATGCGGACCTGAACTCACACAACACGCTAGGCCCGCACGTCTTACAGCTGTCCTCAATACATGTAAGCCTTTCTTAGGCATGTATCTCGAGGATCTGCTTTGGACAGGCAACTACAGCTGCTCTTTGCTCCCAACTAGGAAGCAAACACCATAGTATCTTCCACACAGGGAAACTCCCTTCTACGGAATGCTTTTGGATTGGGAACTATCTCCAGCATATCTAGAAACGCAGAGCTAACAGGAAACTTCCCTCTTACAACACAGCTCCTAATTAAAGAGGGATCTTCACGAAGATCTCCCCCCTAATCTACGCCTACGATGGCCTAGTTAAACCATGACTCATTGCACTATAAATAAGACATGAGATTTGTAAGCTAAGGTACGTTACAAATTCCATGTTACAACATTACACCTTCCTCAGAGCCCCGTCTGACTTTATCATCGGAGTGCCATCGACCACCACAACGGTGGTCTGTGGCTCACTTGTGCTGCTTGTGCAAGTCATAAGTCAGCAGAAATCAGATCGGAGTAGAGAGCGAAAAATGATTACATTAGTTTGGCGTCGTCCGTGGGGACGACATAGCTCGTAACTTTACACTAAGCGTCGTCTCCTTTCAAAACACAGAGAAATGGTGACCATCAGGTCACGTAACAACGGAGAACTAGGAGACACGTCGAACGTTTCGGCCGTCCTTATACCGCCTCCTTCAGCAGCTCCTATCTTGCATGCGCAACCAACTCACGCTCCTGTACCAACGGTAGCAGCGACAGATCCCAGAGTCGATACGCTGGCATCCCAAATACAGCGGATAACCAAAGTGGTAGAGGCTATCACGCAACAGAATCCACTACCCGCCAATGGAGACCAGGAGCAGCACGGACCTCCGCCTCCGGCAGACGATAGGGAGCAAGCACATGAAAGCCAAGCACCCGCCAGTTCCTATTGGACTAAAGTGGGCTGCGTGGCTAACACTGAGTTCAATCCTAGGGCAGAGTGGCTCGGCCTTGGGAACCCTCTCCGCAGAGGGGTGCAAGACCCGAACGTACTGTATCGCCTCTCCGTCTTGCCATTTGTGGACCAAATTATGAACGAGGCCCTATCGAGGAAGTTCGCTCCTTCAAAACTCGACTCCTACAACGGAACCACTGATCCCTTCGACCACCTGCGGCATTACCAGCTCGTAATGGCCCGTAAAGAGGGATCAGAATCCGTAATGTGCAGGACCTTTGCCACTAGTTTGAAAAGTTAATGCATTGATGTGGTTCCACAGCCTTCCGCCGAAGTCCATCGACTCCTTCAAAACACTGGCGAAGAAATTCCTGATCCATTTTGTCGGAAGACAACGCTTCCGAAAAGGCCTGCACTACATACTTTCTCTGAGGCAGAGGTCCGACAAGACACTCTGAGAGTACGTCACATGCTTCAACAATGAGCTAACCCTCATAGACGGGTGCATCGATGATACAGCCGTGACAACCTTCACTGTGAGCCTCAAAGAGGAAAAGCTCTACGAAGATCTCACCCTGGAGCCCCCTCTTGACATGGCAGAGCTCCTCAAGAGCGTCCAGAGACACATCACTCTAGAAGAGTCGAGGACCTCAAAGAGGAAAACTTAAGAAGACAGGAGGCCCTCCGTGCCCAGAGACAAAAAAGAGGGAAAGAGGTCCCCTGATGAGAAACAAAGCAATAGGAAGCGTGGTGACAACGGGCCAAACCCTGGTCTAGGCAGGAGAAATCGTCCAACTACGTTGGATCCAGAGCAGTGACTCTCCTAAACGCTAACCTGTCGGACATACTCAAATCAATGAAAAACTGGGAGGAACTGAAGTGGCCCCTAAAGACACGTGAAGACCCCTCCAAACGCGACAATGGAAAGTACTGCATGTACCACAAAGAAAGTGGCCACAACACCAATGACTGTAAGAGTCTGAGGTACGAAGTTGAGTACTAGATCTGCAAAGGCAAACTAAAAGAGTTTCTGCAGTTCGAGAAGCCAGCGGAGTAGACAAAGGACAGGGGGAGTCTCTTAAAGAAATAGAAAAGGAGAATCCAGGGATAATATACGTCCTTCATGGAGTCTTACCAAATGAATACCAGTCACAAAGGTCCCGCAAGCGGACACTACTAGATATGCAGACACAATTAGCGGATGTGGATAGACACATCTGCCACTCAAGGGTCCAGCGCCCTATTCCCACCTTGACCTTTATGGACAAGACCCTCGAAGGAGTCCGAGCGCCACATAACGATGCCTTAGTCATCTCGGTCTCCATCCATAACAAGGTGGGAGGTAAAGAGAGCTCTGGTTGACACATGAATTTCACTTAACGTTCTGTTCTACAACGTGTTTCGCAGCATAGACCTCAAGGAGAAAAACCTTACGTCTTCAGAACACCCGCTGATCAGATTCAGCGGGGGAAAATGCTTCTCCATTGGAAAGATAAGATTAGCTATGATAGCATTGCGAATCGCACCAAACGGTCATTCAGAGCGTCAACCTGCGCATCACTAAGGTTCAACCTGCCCATGACTCCTGCCAACCGCAGGTAATCTTTCTCCAAGACGAAAACGTCAGTCACCGCCTCCACAAGCCCAGCAAGCTTACACTCATCTCTCACTGGAGCTGCTCGTGCCGATGATGGCCCTACTATAATACGAGCCATCTTCCTCACGAAGGAAGCAAGCGTCTCAGACGACTCCTCCACATCGGACAGAACATGAACTTTGGCCCCAGCAGCCTTCCTTTTCCTAGAAATGGGCCCCATCTTCCTACTTAATGTGCGACTCACAATACAGAGTGGAGGCAACGTGCCAGTTGTCCCACAACCCACTACGGATGAAGTTGGAAACTCTTATGACATCGACCGCCTTCCTTTGTGGCATGACACAAAACGTCTCCATGGTGTTTTGCTCCTCTAAAGTGAGAGGAGTGGTAGGAAATCTTCCTGCAAGGAAACACAAGTAATGAGCAGTCGACTTACTATCAAGCATATCAAAATCGTGAGAAAGATATTGAACTTACGGAGCGGTCTGAACTGTCGCTCGAAAGGACGACCCCTGCACCAGAAATACTTTGAATATGAAGGAGCCAAGAAGCAGTACTTCTACTAGAACTTGAAATCATCGGGCAGTTTATCGAAGCACTTCGGCGACTTCATCTTACAGATAGCGTTGCTCTTTAGCTGAGGAGAGGTCAGCAACCGGATCACCCGCGGAGTCACGCTAACACTGACCTCCTTGGCACAGAGCAAAATCATGAGGATGATCCTATTTCCATTAGGCCCCAATTGAGCCGAAGGAATCCCTAAGAGATCCAAGAACTCCCAAATCACGTCTAGTACCGAAAAATGCACTCCAGTTTGGAGCATCCCATGATGTAAACAGATGAAATCGTCAGGAGGTGACACAAGCATTTGGTTGCCCGTTATGAGATACAATGGCAGGTCCTCAAGAACCCCAAACATTATAAGGATTTCAGCAAGATCGGGCTCGGACAACAACCTGTCTTCAAAATATTCCAGGGCCTCAGCCAAAACAACATCATCAACAAGGTTTTCTTGAGTCATGAAGAAGACGAACGTTCTTTTCAGAACAATATCTTTGAAAATAAGCAAAGTAGAAGAATCAGACTCTGCACTGCGGATGACCTAAATAGAGGATGGTTTTTGCATCTTTTCCGCTGAACCGTCGCACGTGCCATTAATGTGGCGTGCAGTTCAAGCAACGATTCAGACTCAATCATCATGAGCGACGCATCCCCTCAAGAGATGACTTAATGAACCGATGTGATGGTCCACTAACTCGGGTGGAGTAGCTGATGATACATAAAAATGGTCATGCCTCTGAGCCGTACATGTATCGTGATAATCTCGAGGAAATATGGACCCCAACATCATCCCAACACTGAACAGGCCCAAGCGGTTCTAAGCTCGCTCAATTCAGTCCACCAGGCGAACCTGGACTCACACAACATGCTAGGCTCACACGTCTCACAGCTGTCCTCAATACCCCTAAGCCCTCCTTAGGCAAGTATCTCGAGGATCTACTTCGAACGGGCAACTAAAATTGCTCTTTGCTCCTAACTAGGAAGCAAACACCAGAGTATCTTCCACACAAGGAAACTCCCTTCTATAGAATTCTCTTGGATTGGGAACTATTTAGGGATGGCAGTGGGGCGGATTTTCACGGATATCCGCCCCACTCGCCTCGTTTGGGGCGGCGGATTTGGCTAAGACTGTGTGGAGGTTGGGGCGGATACGGATTTGGCCATATAGGCCCACAGATATCCGTTTAACCGTTAAAATTACTAAAATGCCCCTGATCTATAAATGGAAAATAAACCCTACCTCAAATCAGATATCTCATTTCTTACCTCACATTCGGGATTCTGCTCTCTCATCTCTCTGCTCCCCTCCCACATGTGGCTCTCACAGATGAGAGATCGATGAGGTTGATCTCTCATCTCCCTGCTCCCTTAGAGATCAATGAGATTGACCTATCATCTCCCTGCTCCCTCCCCCTACGGCTCTCACAAATGAGAGATCGATCTCATCGATCTTTCATCTCCCTGCTCCCTCCTTCTGATCTCTTATCTTCCTCCTCCTAATTCTGCTGAACGCTCAACGGTCGATCAACCAAGTTCGATTCGACGGAAAACAGATTTCACATTCTCACTCAAAAGATCAGATCTCTCATTCTGCTCAGATTAGATCAGATCTCTCGGCTCAGACCAGATCTCTCATTCGGCTCAAATCGGATTTCTCATTTCCCTCTTCTTTCGATTCTTCATGAAGTTAAGGTAGAGTTAAGGATTGGGAGGTGAAAGGATTCATGAAGTTTGTGTGGATGATCTTGAACTCACACTAGGTAATGGCAAAATTCGGTGTTGATGATTTTATAGAAAGTGTTTGATCAAATGAAGATGAGGAAAATTTTGTTTCTCTATGATGATGAGAAAGAAATGGAAAAAATTTTCAATTGCCTTTACATTCTATTATTAGCAAATCAAATCATTGGTTTTATTTTATTTAATCGATTTTTGGTATCAGCTCGGTGTCCATTAGCAAACCTGTAAACGGATTTGCGGAGCGGGGCGGAATCCGCCAATCCGTACGGGGCGGTTATGATTTTTAAATAAAATTGTAAACGGATTAGCGGGGCGGATTTGGGGATCCGTTATTCCTAACGGGGCGGGGATGGATTTGCTCAAATCCGCCCCGTTGCCATCCCTAGAACTATCTCCCGCGTATCTAGGAACGCAGAGCTAACATGGAACTTCCTTTCTACAACACGACTCCTAATTAGAGAGGGAGCTCCACGAAGATCTTCTCCCTAACCTATGCCTACGATGGCCTGGTTAAACCATGACTCCTTGTATTATAAATAAGACATAAGGTTGGTAAGCTAAGCTACGCTACGAATTCCCTGTTATAGCATTACACCTTCCTCAAAACCCTGTCTGACTTTAGCATCGAAGTGCCATCGACTCACGTGTGCTACTTGTGCAAGTCAACAGGAACCAAATCGGAGCATGAAGCGAAAAATGATTGCATCAGTTGGGTTGGTCCACCGCTTGGCCTTGGGTGTGTAAGTCTAATGTGGGTGTCCTGACTTACTTTGCCTAATAGTCCGATGAAAAATCGAATCAGCAAGTCCGATTCTGGAGCTAGATCACAATAAATTGACTAGATTGAATTTCGACCAGATTTGAATAACAGTAGTGGAATTTTAATAAAGCAGATACCTTGGATTTATTGATATTATCTCCGCAAGTGCTTTACGTTCCGTGAGCGCTGAGGCTTTTGCCGCTTGCGTTTGAGTATGTATTGGGTTGAATCTAGCTGGGTCCTCACTTGGGCCCACTAGCTTTTCTGGGCCCTATTGGCGAGATCATCGTGCATGCGCACGACGTAGATTGCGAGACTGTTTAGTATCAGTTACTCCCCTTAATTAATGGGGTTGCGTGCAATGCCATTAATTCAATGAATGTGGATTCGTGATATTGCAATTGGAACCGTCGCCTCCCTATTTCATGTATGATATTTAATGCTGGCGTAACTGCTGAGTAACCTTGTTTCGTGAACCGTCGCGTCTTTATATAGGTTGGATTTCACCATTTCAAGCGTTGCCATGAACGCTGTAGAGTATGTTTATCAAATGCATCATTCTAGAAAATATGCTTTGGGATCTCCAAAGGCTAAAGGACGATCTTCGTTGTTAGAGTCTTCGAATATTTGCAGCAATGAGTTTTGACTAGACCTACTATAGGGTGATGCCACCTGGTTTTGGTGAGCATCGAATCAATTCCATGGGATCTTGTAATTTCTTCTCACATTGCGAAGAAGAGTTACAAACTCCCCCTCAGGGGTCAAGTTTGTCTTCCATTTTTAGGTGCTCCTAGGGCGTCTCTCGCCATCCAGTTTGGGAGATGATACCCTCAACCAACTTTGTGTGGCGGCTCCTACTGTATCTACTAGGCTTCACTCGTGATGCCACAGCCGGAAGGCAGATTGGCGGAGCCGAGCTCTGGTGGATGTGGCCTGCGGTCCTGGGGTGTTAATTCTGAATAACCCCAGGCATCCCTTTCTTGAGGGACATCCCCATCGGCCTACTTTTGCTTTCACTTTCAAATCATCCTTGCAAGGTATATTGGCGGAGCAAAGTATCAAACGCGTACCCGCAGCCTAGAGCCTACTTCAGGTATTTTTGCTTTCACTTTCGAATCCTCTTCTAGTGGCAGATTGGTGGAGTGAAGTCTTGACGTGCATTTTAGCAGATCTTTACTCGCACCAGGCTTATATACTTGTATGTATAAACTTTTGTACTAGCCAGTCGGGCAAACTTTGTAACAACTTTCTTAGTAATCAATAAGTCAGTTTTCTATAATTCAGGTTTTATTCCTTGAATGAATCTATATCATATTGGCTTGTGCGAACAATTCTTCTAGACTGAAAAAGAAAAGAAATCAAAATGATAAGATAGTTTGACTCTAGGCGAGGACTATGCTAATCTAGACCTGAAGGAAACACACATGCTCCCGACTCAGATTGTGTAGCTCCATTGGCAAAGTGTAACGTTTCGCCAATGATAATAAAGTCATTGAAAAGTGAACTTTGTGCGAGTGGGCCGCTCCTTGCTGGTTGTCAGCTTTCGGAGTAGGCGTCGGCTTGTCGAAGTGTTGCTACTTAGCTTTGTATTGAATTGGAGTGACAGACATATGGCATTATCATTGTTCGATCTTGATTCATTACTTAGTTGAGTCTTGGTTGTCAGAGCTTTGTCTTGGTCCGTAAGAGCATGGTCGTGTTTGGAAGTGGTGTTCACGCTCTAATCCATACGAGGAAGTGGAGGGTTGTTCTTCGGACAAGCCTTGTCCTGGCTCGTGTAATCACATGAACTCCCCATTTTTTGAGTTTCTTATCCGTCGAGATGGCACTAGCCGACCAGTCTGGCTGGTAGACATTGGGTCTTCCCCTCAGACTGACTAGAGTCTCATCGTTCGTGCGGGGTGATTCTTCCCGCTTCCATCTGGTGGAGCTAAGGCCTTCATAAGATGATGTTGTAGGTGGATGAGGAATCAACCACCATAAACTCCTAAAAGATGACTTTCTGTAGTCGTGGCTCTCCGCCCACTACTGCTAATCTGACTTTCTCGATAGAAAAACACTCCTCTCCGCTAAACCCGATCATCGAGTGATTGGCAGGTGTTAAGTTCTCCTCTTTGAGCTTGCATGCTGCAAATGGCCTTGAGGAAGAAGACGTTTCGAGAGCTCCCTATGTCTACTAATAACCTTTTTCACTTCCCACTTCGCTATGAGGACCGAGATAACCAGAGCGTCGTTGTGAGGAAAATGGACGCCTTGGAGGTCCTTATCTATGAATGTCAGCGATGGGATCGGGTTCTGAATACGTGCATATTAAACTTGTTGGTCCTCGTCAATTGGCTGGGTCCGCATCTCGTGGAGTGCCCTTTTGTGGGACTTGTTGGATTGCTCACTTTTCGAGCTTACCCCATGAAGGACATATATACTTAGGGGTGTGCAATGTCGGTTCGGTTCGGTTTTGAGCCCCAAACCGATTTCATTCGGTTTGTCCAAAACCCAAACCGAAATCGAATTTTTTATTTGTAAACCGATGAATTCGGTTGAACCGAATTTCGGATCGGTTCGGTTCGATTGGGCCGAAATTTCAGACTCAAGCATTTGAAAGACTTTCATTCAAACATGTCCAATTTTTTTACAGGCCCAATTTTTTTACAGACCCAATTTTTAGCCCAAAATTGAAAAGTTTGAGAGAATGGGGTGATTCAGTGCAACAGGATGTACTACAGTGCATTTGTTGCACTAATCAGGTATTGATACCTATATGTTATTTAATTATTTATATATATCTAATTAATCGGTCGGTTCGGTTATAAATCGGTCGGTTCAAAATCGTAAACCGATTTCGAACCGTTTATAATCGGTTCGGTTCGGTTTAAATTATTTTCTTTCTACTCATATTTCGGTTCGGTCGGTTAACCGAATTTAAATCGGTTTTTGCCCACCCCTATATATAATGCCAGAAGCTTCTTTCTCTATCTCTTTGATAACTTCTTCTTTTTCCTTTACCCGGTCTCGTCTTTTTTTTGGTATCAAGAATTCTTTGAGCTTGGGAGAAAATTCATGCTCCAATAAATTCCCTAGACCATTCCCTAAAATAACTTCACATCCAACTTCTCCTTAAATTTAGGGGCAACCAAGCCGTCCCCTAAATCTAAAATAACAATAAAATATTCCAAATCTCCGTTCTCTCTACTCTAATCAAATAAATTTAAATATAAAATTTCAAAAACTAAAAAAATATATATTTAAATAATGATAAAAAAAAAAGTTAAAATATGAAATATGGTTGGAGTGACGAAGAAATAAGAGTACCCATAAATTTAACTTTTGGTTAACATGAGGATGTTTGATCCCATTTTATCTTTTAAAATGGGCCAAACTAAAATTAAAAAAAAAAAAAAAAAAAAAAACTAATATCTTTTGATTAGCTTTCCTAAGCAAGTCGGATTCTGTTTCCTTCCTCCTATGAACTCTCCTACTACCATGTTTTGTTGTTTCCTGTATTCTGTGCACTTAAAAAAGTTTGTATTTTACCTTCTTTCTTTCTTTCTGCCCTGAATTCTCAATGGAACTAAGGAAGAGGAAGAAGTTGGAGGTGAAGTCTGATTGTGTAGACAGGATCAGTAATTTACCAGACGATTGCATACATCGTATCCTCGAGCTCTCTTTTATTGATGCAAAGACCGTCGCTCAGTTCAGCCTTCTAAGCAAAAGATGGAGATATTTGCCTACTTCTCTTCCATCTATATGCTTAACAAATCCTGCTTACGTTCAGGAGAAGTATGAACCTCGTTCTATGGTTGCAGCGAAAAAGAAAAAACAATGTGAAGATTTCAATAATTCTGTCAATAAAGTACTAGAGCTTCGCCGGGATCATAAGTCTAATATACAGAGCTTTCAACTTGATTCTTATTATGTTTGCCAAGATTATAGGTTGAGCTCGTGGATTAGTCAAGTAGCCATGCATAGTGTTGCAGAATTGCGCATTCGTACCAAATGGAAAGGTCACAAACCACTAGAATTACCGATGTGCCTCTTCGATTGCCAAACAATCAAAGTGCTGCAATTGATCATTCCAATGAAAAGTCAGCAGGTTCCTTCATATCCACCAGTTGAACTTGAAACACTGATTATTCCTAACACATTTACCTTTAGTCAATTACGTGTTTTACATTTTGAAAAAGTAATCACTAAAGATAGAGATTGGATTTCTGAGGCCCTGGCGAATTCTCCATTTCTCGAAACTCTGATAGTAAGAAGTTGCAAAATTGGAATCTTAACCAAGTTGCATATTTCATCTCCTAGTCTTAAAAAATTGGTGTTAGTTTTTTTAACAAGATTGGTGCATAATGCTACTTTTGATCTCAAGATATCTACACCAAACCTCACTTCACTAGAATTGTATGGTGACTTAAGTAAGGGAAACTATTATCTAGAGAACCTTACATCTTTAGCAAAGGCCAGTATCGGAATGGATATTGGTTCAAGAGAAGAACGCAAGTCAAATTTTCGGCGGATGATGGAACTTCTTCGAAGCCTCAGCAATGTAAAAGACTTATCAATAGTTGAGCCTCAGCCTGCTTGGCCTTTGATTTCCTTTTCTGCTGCTTCCAATATTATCACTATGCAGACCATCCATTTCGATAATTTGAGGTCTTTGGATATAAGAGTTGGGGTTTATTACGCTTCAATTGGTATATTGATTACATACTTGCTACAGAGCTCTCCACATATTCAAACTTTTATCATCGAAAGAACTCAGGTATATATGGTTTCTGACTCTTTATTTATTTATTTATTTTGTTGAACTATAGTTGGTACTCCATGATAAATGGTATTTCATGCTGTGAGCATAAATAATACGTAACTCCAAGTTTTAAAGTGTAGATTATGAGATTACTAATTCATAATTCCTTGTGTTGTTGTTGGAGATATTATTTTTAAACTTTGCTAGGGAACCAAGGTTTTGCAATCCGGATTTGCAACAGATTGTGATGTGTCACAATTTGGGAATGTCTACACGTATCTCTCAAGGAATACATCATTCTTACAGATCGAGCTACGTCATCCTGGTTGCAAATGGTTGCAAAATCCTGCTTCCCAAGTATTTTCGATTGTTTACTCGTAAAAAAAATTTAATTGTAATATACTGTTGTGTTTTTTTAGCGGGCAGAATGGCTACTTTATCCAAATCTCGATGAAGTTAATTTTGACCATGAGTTAGAAGGCGCATTGGATAACATGAAGACTTTTGAGATGAAGAATTTCCAAGCTGCCAAAGATGAATTGTTGTTTCTGAAACTGTTGCTAAAGCATGCACCAGTCTTAGAGGAGGTTATACTTAAAGTTGCCAAAAGGTCGATATGTAGCGTAAATGAAAAGATGAAGATGAGGGAACTAAAAAAGTTTCAGCATGCTTCACGAGGTCTTTCATTTTCATTTCTTCATCCAGAAACATCATTAGAGTATCGAAAATTTTCATTTTGATAAAGGAGTGAACATGACTTTATTCTGTGCTTATTCTCGGATTGTCTTTGTACTCATGATAGAAGAACCATCAAGTCCATTGCTGTGAGATGAAATTAGGGAAATAAAATTTTTAGTTAATATCTTTACAATAATATTGTCTGTGGAATTCACACAGATGTGTTGCAAAATGATTTTACATAGCATAATTCCATTGTCGACGATATAGATAAGATATATGTGATGCACGATGTGAAAAATTGTCGTGTTTAGACTTTATAGTCCTTAAATCAGTGTCCAAAGCACTTGCAGGGATACCAGTTTAAGTACCGAGTGCTGCTATAGTCCAGTTGCTGAGTTCAAGCGGCATTTTCCCTTCCAGAAATGTTGAATTACACTAGGAGTGGCAATTTTTCATGTCAGAATCATAATTCAGCAGATTCTGAACATGGAAAGTCGGAAACAACAATCTATGCCAGATCTAAATTACAGAACGGCTAATTTGACTAGCCAAATACACATACACCAAATTGGGTGATTAGTAACATCAACATTTTTTAATTTGTAACTTTTGATTGTGTTGCAAGGCTTGTAACGGAGCAAAATGTTACAAATTATTGGGTAAAGTTACATAAATTAATTAATTAAGGATTTCAAATAAACATAATATCTATACTACCTATAAAGGGGGATTCTTAGCTTCAATTATACGTGTGGAAATGGCTAATAAAAAGACTATCGCAGGTGTGGGAAAACTCTTTTCTCCCTCTGACCCTTCCCTTTGATATCTCTTCTCATTCTACCTCCTGTCAACCCTTCTTTTTTGACATCTCTTCTCATTCTACTGAATCTCAAACATGGAGTATTTACGGCTTAAGATGTTGCACAACATGGAGTATTTAGGGTTTTATGCAACTGACGTCTTCATTTTGGTATTCTGGTCTTCATTGGGTTTCATTACTCATCACTAATCGGTTTGTTTTATCTTGGTTTCTGATGTAACCGAAACTATGAATTAAAATGAAATCGTATTTTTGTCCTCATTGGGTTTCACTACTCTGGTATGTGTACTTTGTCTTGCGCTGGGATGTAACCTAAACTACAAATTAAAATGAAATCGTGCAACAAATTGTTGAAAGATAAATAACAGTAAATAACCTCTATTGGAGTTTCTTCATTAAAAAAAAACAATCACAAGCAATGGCATATACACCCTATTTATATACTAAACATAACCTTAGATTCTATTGAATCACTAGATTCAACCGTTTACAGAGCATGAGGCAAAGTGCACATGAAGTAGATGATCCCGAAACTTGACACTATATACGCTTGCCATAAATAGTTGAACCAACTCAGAAGTGGTGCAAAGTGACTCAAAAAACAATAATTTGCAACATTATATCTACTGAACAAACTCATACGCATAAGTTTGTTGGATAAAAAATTCTCAATATGGGTCAATGTGTCCATCGCCACTCATTGTGTGTGCCTCAGCCTTGTAGGACATCATCTGCTTGCTCAAAATTAGGAAATAAATCACAAAAGTTAAATGATACACATTTCGAAAATCGAGTATGTTTGATGGTGCCCTTAACTTCCTAAAAAGATGGAAGAACTCTGAATAAAAAACTATATTGTTCATATTCTCTAACAAGCTATCCAATATTTTCTAAGCGTTCTCATCCCATCCTCAAATATCTTGTTCATTTCCTACGTGTTCTTTCAACAACAAACTATAATTTCCTGCTCAATATTGTTTGCCATAAGAAAAACTATGGGGGTGTATATCACTGACTAATTGTAATAGGGGTGAATGATGATATGGGTTTGGGTGCAGAGAACAATATGGGTCACTCATTTTTTATTACTGGGTGTGCAGAACATGATTGTCCAGGGACTATATTGCAAACTGGGAACAGAGACCTATTTTGTATAATCAGAGCAGCGGTTTACTTAAAAATAAGGACTGATTAAAAAACAAGCAAGAATGAGGAGTACACAGAACCACTTGCTACGATGCACTTACCTGGTTCTATTTCTTCCCCAAATTATTAATAGATTGATTCAGTAACTATGTTCTTAACCCAATTTCAGAGTGTTGTAGGCTAAACTAACAATGACTAATCTGGACAATAGCAACAGCTGCAAGCTAGATGGTTCGTGGAATTGTTTTAATCGAGGATAAGGGGGTGCACTGGATATAATGGCAGGTGATTGGGTGAAGGCTGGGGTGGTATCGATGCTGTCGAGGAGGTTGATTCAAGCGGATTTGACGGAAGCTGTAATACCCGCCTAATTAAATAAATATATAAAATTTCTTTTGTAAACCCTAATGTTGATGGGTTGTTACCCAATTGTATTTGGGCTTGGTTGTGGGCTTTTATTAAACTAATAAGTAGGGTTTTTATTTTGTGAAATAGGGTGGGTGCATTCGAAAGTTCGGTGGGGGCGAATAGCCACCCACCATTTATATATATATAAAAAAAAAAAAAAAAAAAAAGAGCAAAACCTTTTTCCTTGAGTTTTTTTTTATCTTCTCGTTTCCTTCTTAATGGCGGCTGAAATTGGTGAGGGTCGGTTGGAGATCGAGATGGCGAAGAGCAAGGTTCAAAAAGATAAGGTCGTGAAACGTGAAATATGTGCCGTGGTTACAAAGGGAACACTAACTGAGGGAGAGATGCTGGTCACTAATCCTGATCACTTCTATATGGTTCTCGAGTATGTCGAAGGAAAATGGTTTGGTGAAGGTTCTGTCCACTGGAGGGCTTAGGGGAAAGTGCTGCTAGAAAATACATGCGAGATGTAGTTGCTGGGCTAATGTATCTTCATGCTCATAATGTTGTGCATGGGGATATTAAGCTTGATAACCTTTTGGTGTCAAGCACTGGAACAGTGAATTAGATAGGAGACTTCAGTGTGGGGGTGTCCACATTGCTCGAAAATTTTTCGACATGATGGATGTGCGACATGTGATGACATGGAATGCGATGATAGATGGATATGGGACTCATGGAGATAGAAGAATTAGTGACAGTGCTTTTGGCGATAGGAAGGAGAATAAGGCGATTTCAAGAAGACGATGGTGAGTCTTTTTTTCATTCTCTATATGAGTTCCTCTTTTTGAAATACCCGTATCTTTGTTTGTTGATTTTGGTGTGTTCGATGGCTTACTGGCGATTGAGTGTTTTCCCATTCTCGATTTTTTTTTTCTCTTTCTAGTATTGTTTGGTGTTTAGGTTTTCACCGTTCTTAATCTAAATTTTGTTTGTGTTTTCGAACCTCTAAATCATGATTCGTGTACGTGTTTTCTTGTTGGTGATTGTGGGTCAAGTATTTGTTAATGTGATTTGAGATGAGTGAGTGGTCGGTATTTGTGAAGCCACGAATCGGCCATTTGGGGTTCAAACGGGCTGAGTCGGTAGGTGTGTGTCATATTGATTTTATGCAGATTCTGATCAACATGAGTAGATGAAGCTTTGATGCTTATGGGGACCATATGCTGCCCATGTGAGCATCATCTAAATCAAGTGAGACATTCACTTTAAATAGCATAGCTAGGTGAGGTGGTTAAGGGGTTTGGGCCTCATCCTGTTCAACAACTTCATTAATTATGAGCTCAAAACTTGTTAGAAGTTGAAACAACACAGAACCCACACATTGGAAAGAACAAAAAAAAAAAAAAAAAAAAAAAATCAGCACATGGGTTCTTACATTTAAGCCAACTGATCATGTCATCCTGTTGCAGCCAGTTATGTTCCGCCATTTAAGTGTTAAATGTTGATACTTGATTGGCAACGAATAAGGGAACGACCCCTTTTGATTGTTTGACGAATTGACTATCAGATATGGTGAGGATTTTGGTCTTGATGGTGCAGCGATTGGCGTAGACTCTGTAGGTGAGTTTTCTCCATTCCTTTTTGTATGTGAGTTTGATCTTATGTCTTGTTTGTTCCTTCTAACTGTGTGTGCATGATTGTTGTCTTGATCTTATGTCTTTTAACTCCTGTACATAGACATCTTTTGCTTTTCTTTTAGCTTGGGTTAGTGACTTAATATTTATGATCATATCATGCCACTATTGTTCGCATAACTGACTTCCTGTTGGGCATATGTCTATGCAACAAAAGTATGCAACCTATATTATTGTTTATGTGTCTTATAAGCTTAGCTACACAATGTAATTTGTAATTGAAATGGGTGCTCCAATTGTGGCGTAGACTAATGTACCTCATGGTAGAAATAGATAAACACTTAAACAAAAAGGTTGAGGGGGGGGTAGTGTACATGCACATTTATAATCTTAACATTGTTGAAGATTATGGCTTGTGGCGTTAGATAAACTGATTTATCAAAGATTTACATAATGAATTAGAAAGCAAGTTGCTGTAAGACAGCTTTGTTGTCACGCCCTGTCATTCTCTGCAACTTGTTAGAAGTGGTAGCTTAAGGGATAGTGTCTTGTCTGTATTAGTTTTATGTATGATTAAACTCTTATTTAGTTTAGGGTTAGAAGAAAATTTCCTAGTAATAGATATTGACTGGAATTCAACTGAGCCATTGTTTTAGCTTGAGTATTTGTATTGTTAGGTGAATTTTGTGCATATTGTTTTCATATGATGAAAAGAAATGAGATATGTGAACTGACAATGTGTCAAATATTACTTGTTCCCCAAAAGAATGGTGGATACTGTGATTGATTTATTTATGGTTGACAAAGCGTCACCATAAAAGAGTTTTGAGGATTTAATTATTTTTATGCTCTTTTCCACAACTCCGAGAAAAAAAAAAAAAAAGAATGTGAAATTTTTGTATACAGACTTGCTTGTATACATGTGATATTATGGGTATGCAGACTTGCTTGCATATCGGTGCACCGTTCCATGTGTGTTCGGTTGTACGTGTAGATTTAGGAAGAATACTTGCCATGGATCGGACTTCGGGTGTGATGACATGTTCCTCGAGGTGGCACCCCACTTGGAACATGTACGCTCCGAGTGGTTTCGAAGGCAAGGGAGGCACACTTGGGTGAGGTGTGTTCGGCACAGGAGGAGAGTGCGATTGTGGAAAAGTAGCGAGATTTATTTTTGTGTATGTGCATGATTACCTCTAAGGAAGAAACTAAATGCTCATTCAACCATTGAATGAGAACTACACGTCTTCCTAAAGGTAGAAAAATGTGTTTGTTTAATATTTCAATAATAGTCTAATATGATTATGAATTGTATTGTTGTTGCATTTATGAGGATTGATAAGTCATAAATTTTATTTATTAGTAATAAAGAATGCATATTTACTTATTAGGATGATAACACCATTGCCTCATTGAGGAACTACCTGATGGTGTGGTTATTAATTGTTTGGTTTATTTTAATGTTATCATGTGCGGATTTATTGATTTTTGGGATGAAGATTTCTCACACCGGCTTTATTGCTGACCCGAGTGAGCTTTTGCTTCTTGGGTACATTCCTTTTGGAATGTAGCCGAGTAGTCTTTCAGGTTTAGAGATGTTGAGCTACGTTACTGGAGTTCCGCTAGTGAGCTAGTCATGCCAGTCTTCTCCGGGTTAGACTTTTTATTTGTTTTAGTTGTTTAGTTGATGCTGCTATTTGTTTCTGTTATTATTGAATTCTCACGTCCCGAGTTTTTGGGGAAACGGATAATCCTACGTGGATTTTGGGATTTTCGTTTCCTTCGAAAATCGGGGCGTGACATTTTGGTATCAGAGCATTTGGTTAGCCTAGGCTGGGGTAGAGTCTAGGTGATCCTCGGAATGTGGATATGGGAGAGTAGTAGTGTGACTGTCTAGAGATAAAGTGACAAGGGTGAATCTTGAACTTTTATTATTGTTTCTTTTCTTCGTGAATCTCGAGATGAGATTTCTGTGACTAACTTATTTTAATGTCAATAGTGGATGGCATTATTCAGTGTCGTTTTCTTGTAGCGGTTTGTTATCTTGAATCTTTAGTTAACCTTTTTGCGAATCTCGGGACGAGATTCTTTTGAGTTGTATATATTGTAGCTCCCCGTAATTTTTGTACTTACTGAAAATATTTATATTTTTGTGTGATTGTCTTCATTAAGTTATGGGCATACGTATGAGCTATTTATTTGTCAATGTGATGTGTAGTTGTTTATTTAAGAATTAATTTCCTACTTACCTTCCTCTACCGAATCTCGGGACGAGATTCTTTTGAGTTGTATATATTGTAATACCCGCCTAATTAAATAAATATATAAAATTTCTTTTGTAAACCCTAATGTTGATGGGTTGTTACCCAATTGTATTTGGGCTTGGTTGTGGGCTTTTATTAAACTAATAAGTAGGGTTTTTATTTTGTGAAATAGGGTGGGTGCATTCGAAAGTTCGGTGGGGGCGAATAGCCACCCACCATTTATATATATATAAAAAAAAAAAAAAAAAAAAAAGAGCAAAACCTTTTTCCTTGAGTTTTTTTTTATCTTCTCGTTTCCTTCTTAATGGCGGCTGAAATTGGTGAGGGTCGGTTGGAGATCGAGATGGCGAAGAGCAAGGTTCAAAAAGATAAGGTCGTGAAACGTGAAATATGTGCCGTGGTTACAAAGGGAACACTAACTGAGGGAGAGATGCTGGTCACTAATCCTGATCACTTCTATATGGTTCTCGAGTATGTCGAAGGAAAATGGTTTGGTGAAGGTTCTGTCCACTGGAGGGCTTAGGGGAAAGTGCTGCTAGAAAATACATGCGAGATGTAGTTGCTGGGCTAATGTATCTTCATGCTCATAATGTTGTGCATGGGGATATTAAGCTTGATAACCTTTTGGTGTCAAGCACTGGAACAGTGAATTAGATAGGAGACTTCAGTGTGGGGGTGTCCACATTGCTCGAAAATTTTTCGACATGATGGATGTGCGACATGTGATGACATGGAATGCGATGATAGATGGATATGGGACTCATGGAGATAGAAGAATTAGTGACAGTGCTTTTGGCGATAGGAAGGAGAATAAGGCGATTTCAAGAAGACGATGGTGAGTCTTTTTTTCATTCTCTATATGAGTTCCTCTTTTTGAAATACCCGTATCTTTGTTTGTTGATTTTGGTGTGTTCGATGGCTTACTGGCGATTGAGTGTTTTCCCATTCTCGATTTTTTTTTTCTCTTTCTAGTATTGTTTGGTGTTTAGGTTTTCACCGTTCTTAATCTAAATTTTGTTTGTGTTTTCGAACCTCTAAATCATGATTCGTGTACGTGTTTTCTTGTTGGTGATTGTGGGTCAAGTATTTGTTAATGTGATTTGAGATGAGTGAGTGGTCGGTATTTGTGAAGCCACGAATCGGCCATTTGGGGTTCAAACGGGCTGAGTCGGTAGGTGTGTGTCATATTGATTTTATGCAGATTCTGATCAACATGAGTAGATGAAGCTTTGATGCTTATGGGGACCATATGCTGCCCATGTGAGCATCATCTAAATCAAGTGAGACATTCACTTTAAATAGCATAGCTAGGTGAGGTGGTTAAGGGGTTTGGGCCTCATCCTGTTCAACAACTTCATTAATTATGAGCTCAAAACTTGTTAGAAGTTGAAACAACACAGAACCCACACATTGGAAAGAACAAAAAAAAAAAAAAAAAAAAAAAAAATCAGCACATGGGTTCTTACATTTAAGCCAACTGATCATGTCATCCTGTTGCAGCCAGTTATGTTCCGCCATTTAAGTGTTAAATGTTGATACTTGATTGGCAACGAATAAGGGAACGACCCCTTTTGATTGTTTGACGAATTGACTATCAGATATGGTGAGGATTTTGGTCTTGATGGTGCAGCGATTGGCGTAGACTCTGTAGGTGAGTTTTCTCCATTCCTTTTTGTATGTGAGTTTGATCTTATGTCTTGTTTGTTCCTTCTAACTGTGTGTGCATGATTGTTGTCTTGATCTTATGTCTTTTAACTCCTGTACATAGACATCTTTTGCTTTTCTTTTAGCTTGGGTTAGTGACTTAATATTTATGATCATATCATGCCACTATTGTTCGCATAACTGACTTCCTGTTGGGCATATGTCTATGCAACAAAAGTATGCAACCTATATTATTGTTTATGTGTCTTATAAGCTTAGCTACACAATGTAATTTGTAATTGAAATGGGTGCTCCAATTGTGGCGTAGACTAATGTACCTCATGGTAGAAATAGATAAACACTTAAACAAAAAGGTTGAGGGGGGGGTAGTGTACATGCACATTTATAATCTTAACATTGTTGAAGATTATGGCTTGTGGCGTTAGATAAACTGATTTATCAAAGATTTACATAATGAATTAGAAAGCAAGTTGCTGTAAGACAGCTTTGTTGTCACGCCCTGTCATTCTCTGCAACTTGTTAGAAGTGGTAGCTTAAGGGATAGTGTCTTGTCTGTATTAGTTTTATGTATGATTAAACTCTTATTTAGTTTAGGGTTAGAAGAAAATTTCCTAGTAATAGATATTGACTGGAATTCAACTGAGCCATTGTTTTAGCTTGAGTATTTGTATTGTTAGGTGAATTTTGTGCATATTGTTTTCATATGATGAAAAGAAATGAGATATGTGAACTGACAATGTGTCAAATATTACTTGTTCCCCAAAAGAATGGTGGATACTGTGATTGATTTATTTATGGTTGACAAAGCGTCACCATAAAAGAGTTTTGAGGATTTAATTATTTTTATGCTCTTTTCCACAACTCCGAGAAAAAAAAAAAAAAAATGTGAAATTTTTGTATACAGACTTGCTTGTATACATGTGATATTATGGGTATGCAGACTTGCTTGCATATCGGTGCACCGTTCCATGTGTGTTCGGTTGTACGTGTAGATTTAGGAAGAATACTTGTCATGGATCGGACTTCGGGTGTGATGACATGTTCCTCGAGGTGGCACCCCACTTGGAACATGTACGCTCCGAGTGGTTTCGAAGGCAAGGGAGGCACACTTGGGTGAGGTGTGTTCGGCACAGGAGGAGAGTGCGATTGTGGAAAAGTAGCGAGATTTATTTTTGTGTATGTGCATGATTACCTCTAAGGAAGAAACTAAATGCTCATTCAACCATTGAATGAGAACTACACGTCTTCCTAAAGGTAGAAAAATGTGTTTGTTTAATATTTCAATAATAGTCTAATATGATTATGAATTGTATTGTTGTTGCATTTATGAGGATTGATAAGTCATAAATTTTATTTATTAGTAATAAAGAATGCATATTTACTTATTAGGATGATAACACCATTGCCTCATTGAGGAACTACCTGATGGTGTGGTTATTAATTGTTTGGTTTATTTTAATGTTATCATGTGCGGATTTATTGATTTTTGGGATGAAGATTTCTCACACCGGCTTTATTGCTGACCCGAGTGAGCTTTTGCTTCTTGGGTACATTCCTTTTGGAATGTAGCCGAGTAGTCTTTCAGGTTTAGAGATGTTGAGCTACGTTACTGGAGTTCCGCTAGTGAGCTAGCCATGCCAGTCTTCTTCGGGTTAGACTTTTTATTTGTTTTAGTTGTTTAGTTGATGCTGCTATTTGTTTCTGTTATTATTGAATTCTCACGTCCCGAGTTTTTGGGGAAACGGATAATCCTACGTGGATTTTGGGATTTTCGTTTCCTTCGAAAATCGGGGCGTGACATTTTGGTATCAGAGCATTTGGTTAGCCTAGGCTGGGGTAGAGTCTAGGTGATCCTCGGAATGTGGATATGGGAGAGTAGTAGTGTGACTGTCTAGAGATAAAGTGACAAGGGTGAATCTTGAACTTTTATTATTGTTTCTTTTCTTCGTGAATCTCGAGATGAGATTTCTGTGACTAACTTATTTTAATGTCAATAGTGGATGGCATTATTCAGTGTCGTTTTCTTGTAGCGGTTTGTTATCTTGAATCTTTAGTTAACCTTTTTGCGAATCTCGGGACGAGATTCTTTTGAGTTGTATATATTGTAGCTCCCCGTAATTTTTGTACTTACTGAAAATATTTATATTTTTGTGTGATTGTCTTCATTAAGTTATGGGCATACGTATGAGCTATTTATTTGTCAATGTGATGTGTAGTTGTTTATTTAAGAATTAATTTCCTACTTACCTTCCTCTACCGAATCTCGGGACGAGATTCTTTTGAGTTGTATATATTGTAATACCCGCCTAATTAAATAAATATATAAAATTTCTTTTGTAAACCCTAATGTTGATGGGTTGTTACCCAATTGTATTTGGGCTTGGTTGTGGGCTTTTATTAAACTAATAAGTAGGGTTTTTATTTTGTGAAATAGGGTGGGTGCATTCGAAAGTTCGGTAGGGGCGAATAGCCACCCACCATTTATATATATATATAAAAAAAAAAAAAAAAAAAAGAGCAAAACCTTTTTCCTTGAGTTTTTTTTTATCTTCTCGTTTCCTTCTTAATGGCGGCTGAAATTGGTGAGGGTCGGTTGGAGATCGAGATGGCGAAGAGCAAGGTTCAAAAAGATAAGGTCGTGAAACGTGAAATATGTGCCGTGGTTACAAAGGGAACACTAACTGAGGGAGAGATGCTGGTCACTAATCCTGATCACTTCTATATGGTTCTCGAGTATGTCGAAGGAAAATGGTTTGGTGAAGGTTCTGTCCACTGGAGGGCTTAGGGGAAAGTGCTGCTAGAAAATACATGCGAGATGTAGTTGCTGGGCTAATGTATCTTCATGCTCATAATGTTGTGCATGGGGATATTAAGCTTGATAACCTTTTGGTGTCAAGCACTGGAACAGTGAATTAGATAGGAGACTTCAGTGTGGGGGTGTCCACATTGCTCGAAAATTTTTCGACATGATGGATGTGCGACATGTGATGACATGGAATGCGATGATAGATGGATATGGGACTCATGGAGATAGAAGAATTAGTGACAGTGCTTTTGGCGATAGGAAGGAGAATAAGGCGATTTCAAGAAGACGATGGTGAGTCTTTTTTTCATTCTCTATATGAGTTCCTCTTTTTGAAATACCCGTATCTTTGTTTGTTGATTTTGGTGTGTTCGATGGCTTACTGGCGATTGAGTGTTTTCCCATTCTCGATTTTTTTTTTCTCTTTCTAGTATTGTTTGGTGTTTAGGTTTTCACCGTTCTTAATCTAAATTTTGTTTGTGTTTTCGAACCTCTAAATCATGATTCGTGTACGTGTTTTCTTGTTGGTGATTGTGGGTCAAGTATTTGTTAATGTGATTTGAGATGAGTGAGTGGTCGGTATTTGTGAAGCCACGAATCGGCCATTTGGGGTTCAAACGGGCTGAGTCGGTAGGTGTGTGTCATATTGATTTTATGCAGATTCTGATCAACATGAGTAGATGAAGCTTTGATGCTTATGGGGACCATATGCTGCCCATGTGAGCATCATCTAAATCAAGTGAGACATTCACTTTAAATAGCATAGCTAGGTGAGGTGGTTAAGGGGTTTGGGCCTCATCCTGTTCAACAACTTCATTAATTATGAGCTCAAAACTTGTTAGAAGTTGAAACAACACAGAACCCACACATTGGAAAGAACAAAAAAAAAAAAAAAAAAAAAAAAAAATCAGCACATGGGTTCTTACATTTAAGCCAACTGATCATGTCATCCTGTTGCAGCCAGTTATGTTCCGCCATTTAAGTGTTAAATGTTGATACTTGATTGGCAACGAATAAGGGAACGACCCCTTTTGATTGTTTGACGAATTGACTATCAGATATGGTGAGGATTTTGGTCTTGATGGTGCAGCGATTGGCGTAGACTCTGTAGGTGAGTTTTCTCCATTCCTTTTTGTATGTGAGTTTGATCTTATGTCTTGTTTGTTCCTTCTAACTGTGTGTGCATGATTGTTGTCTTGATCTTATGTCTTTTAACTCCTGTACATAGACATCTTTTGCTTTTCTTTTAGCTTGGGTTAGTGACTTAATATTTATGATCATATCATGCCACTATTGTTCGCATAACTGACTTCCTGTTGGGCATATGTCTATGCAACAAAAGTATGCAACCTATATTATTGTTTATGTGTCTTATAAGCTTAGCTACACAATGTAATTTGTAATTGAAATGGGTGCTCCAATTGTGGCGTAGACTAATGTACCTCATGGTAGAAATAGATAAACACTTAAACAAAAAGGTTGAGGGGGGGGTAGTGTACATGCACATTTATAATCTTAACATTGTTGAAGATTATGGCTTGTGGCGTTAGATAAACTGATTTATCAAAGATTTACATAATGAATTAGAAAGCAAGTTGCTGTAAGACAGCTTTGTTGTCACGCCCTGTCATTCTCTGCAACTTGTTAGAAGTGGTAGCTTAAGGGATAGTGTCTTGTCTGTATTAGTTTTATGTATGATTAAACTCTTATTTAGTTTAGGGTTAGAAGAAAATTTCCTAGTAATAGATATTGACTGGAATTCAACTGAGCCATTGTTTTAGCTTGAGTATTTGTATTGTTAGGTGAATTTTGTGCATATTGTTTTCATATGATGAAAAGAAATGAGATATGTGAACTGACAATGTGTCAAATATTACTTGTTCCCCAAAAGAATGGTGGATACTGTGATTGATTTATTTATGGTTGACAAAGCGTCACCATAAAAGAGTTTTGAGGATTTAATTATTTTTATGCTCTTTTCCACAACTCCGAGAAAAAAAAAAAAAAAGAATGTGAAATTTTTGTATACAGACTTGCTTGTATACATGTGATATTATGGGTATGCAGACTTGCTTGCATATCGGTGCACCGTTCCATGTGTGTTCGGTTGTACGTGTAGATTTAGGAAGAATACTTGTCATGGATCGGACTTCGGGTGTGATGACATGTTCCTCGAGGTGGCACCCCACTTGGAACATGTACGCTCCGAGTGGTTTCGAAGGCAAGGGAGGCACACTTGGGTGAGGTGTGTTCGGCACAGGAGGAGAGTGCGATTGTGGAAAAGTAGCGAGATTTATTTTTGTGTATGTGCATGATTACCTCTAAGGAAGAAACTAAATGCTCATTCAACCATTGAATGAGAACTACACGTCTTCCTAAAGGTAGAAAAATGTGTTTGTTTAATATTTCAATAATAGTCTAATATGATTATGAATTGTATTGTTGTTGCATTTATGAGGATTGATAAGTCATAAATTTTATTTATTAGTAATAAAGAATGCATATTTACTTATTAGGATGATAACACCATTGCCTCATTGAGGAACTACCTGATGGTGTGGTTATTAATTGTTTGGTTTATTTTAATGTTATCATGTGCGGATTTATTGATTTTTGGGATGAAGATTTCTCACACCGGCTTTATTGCTGACCCGAGTGAGCTTTTGCTTCTTGGGTACATTCCTTTTGGAATGTAGCCGAGTAGTCTTTCAGGTTTAGAGATGTTGAGCTACGTTACTGGAGTTCCGCTAGTGAGCTAGCCATGCCAGTCTTCTTCGGGTTAGACTTTTTATTTGTTTTAGTTGTTTAGTTGATGCTGCTATTTGTTTCTGTTATTATTGAATTCTCACGTCCCGAGTTTTTGGGGAAACGGATAATCCTACGTGGATTTTGGGATTTTCGTTTCCTTCGAAAATCGGGGCGTGACATTTTGGTATCAGAGCATTTGGTTAGCCTAGGCTGGGGTAGAGTCTAGGTGATCCTCGGAATGTGGATATGGGAGAGTAGTAGTGTGACTGTCTAGAGATAAAGTGACAAGGGTGAATCTTGAACTTTTATTATTGTTTCTTTTCTTCGTGAATCTCGAGATGAGATTTCTGTGACTAACTTATTTTAATGTCAATAGTGGATGGCATTATTCAGTGTCGTTTTCTTGTAGCGGTTTGTTATCTTGAATCTTTAGTTAACCTTTTTGCGAATCTCGGGACGAGATTCTTTTGAGTTGTATATATTGTAGCTCCCCGTAATTTTTGTACTTACTGAAAATATTTATATTTTTGTGTGATTGTCTTCATTAAGTTATGGGCATACGTATGAGCTATTTATTTGTCAATGTGATGTGTAGTTGTTTATTTAAGAATTAATTTCCTACTTACCTTCCTCTACCGAATCTCGGGACGAGATTCTTTTGAGTTGTATATATTGTAATACCCGCCTAATTAAATAAATATATAAAATTTCTTTTGTAAACCCTAATGTTGATGGGTTGTTACCCAATTGTATTTGGGCTTGGTTGTGGGCTTTTATTAAACTAATAAGTAGGGTTTTTATTTTGTGAAATAGGGTGGGTGCATTCGAAAGTTCGGTAGGGGCGAATAGCCACCCACCATTTATATATATATATAAAAAAAAAAAAAAAAAAAGAGCAAAACCTTTTTCCTTGAGTTTTTTTTTATCTTCTCGTTTCCTTCTTAATGGCGGCTGAAATTGGTGAGGGTCGGTTGGAGATCGAGATGGCGAAGAGCAAGGTTCAAAAAGATAAGGTCGTGAAACGTGAAATATGTGCCGTGGTTACAAAGGGAACACTAACTGAGGGAGAGATGCTGGTCACTAATCCTGATCACTTCTATATGGTTCTCGAGTATGTCGAAGGAAAATGGTTTGGTGAAGGTTCTGTCCACTGGAGGGCTTAGGGGAAAGTGCTGCTAGAAAATACATGCGAGATGTAGTTGCTGGGCTAATGTATCTTCATGCTCATAATGTTGTGCATGGGGATATTAAGCTTGATAACCTTTTGGTGTCAAGCACTGGAACAGTGAATTAGATAGGAGACTTCAGTGTGGGGGTGTCCACATTGCTCGAAAATTTTTCGACATGATGGATGTGCGACATGTGATGACATGGAATGCGATGATAGATGGATATGGGACTCATGGAGATAGAAGAATTAGTGACAGTGCTTTTGGCGATAGGAAGGAGAATAAGGCGATTTCAAGAAGACGATGGTGAGTCTTTTTTTCATTCTCTATATGAGTTCCTCTTTTTGAAATACCCGTATCTTTGTTTGTTGATTTTGGTGTGTTCGATGGCTTACTGGCGATTGAGTGTTTTCCCATTCTCGATTTTTTTTTCTCTTTCTAGTATTGTTTGGTGTTTAGGTTTTCACCGTTCTTAATCTAAATTTTGTTTGTGTTTTCGAACCTCTAAATCATGATTCGTGTACGTGTTTTCTTGTTGGTGATTGTGGGTCAAGTATTTGTTAATGTGATTTGAGATGAGTGAGTGGTCGGTATTTGTGAAGCCACGAATCGGCCATTTGGGGTTCAAACGGGCTGAGTCGGTAGGTGTGTGTCATATTGATTTTATGCAGATTCTGATCAACATGAGTAGATGAAGCTTTGATGCTTATGGGGACCATATGCTGCCCATGTGAGCATCATCTAAATCAAGTGAGACATTCACTTTAAATAGCATAGCTAGGTGAGGTGGTTAAGGGGTTTGGGCCTCATCCTGTTCAACAACTTCATTAATTATGAGCTCAAAACTTGTTAGAAGTTGAAACAACACAGAACCCACACATTGGAAAGAACAAAAAAAAAAAAAAAAAAAAAAAAATCAGCACATGGGTTCTTACATTTAAGCCAACTGATCATGTCATCCTGTTGCAGCCAGTTATGTTCCGCCATTTAAGTGTTAAATGTTGATACTTGATTGGCAACGAATAAGGGAACGACCCCTTTTGATTGTTTGACGAATTGACTATCAGATATGGTGAGGATTTTGGTCTTGATGGTGCAGCGATTGGCGTAGACTCTGTAGGTGAGTTTTCTCCATTCCTTTTTGTATGTGAGTTTGATCTTATGTCTTGTTTGTTCCTTCTAACTGTGTGTGCATGATTGTTGTCTTGATCTTATGTCTTTTAACTCCTGTACATAGACATCTTTTGCTTTTCTTTTAGCTTGGGTTAGTGACTTAATATTTATGATCATATCATGCCACTATTGTTCGCATAACTGACTTCCTGTTGGGCATATGTCTATGCAACAAAAGTATGCAACCTATATTATTGTTTATGTGTCTTATAAGCTTAGCTACACAATGTAATTTGTAATTGAAATGGGTGCTCCAATTGTGGCGTAGACTAATGTACCTCATGGTAGAAATAGATAAACACTTAAACAAAAAGGTTGAGGGGGGGTAGTGTACATGCACATTTATAATCTTAACATTGTTGAAGATTATGGCTTGTGGCGTTAGATAAACTGATTTATCAAAGATTTACATAATGAATTAGAAAGCAAGTTGCTGTAAGACAGCTTTGTTGTCACGCCCTGTCATTCTCTGCAACTTGTTAGAAGTGGTAGCTTAAGGGATAGTGTCTTGTCTGTATTAGTTTTATGTATGATTAAACTCTTATTTAGTTTAGGGTTAGAAGAAAATTTCCTAGTAATAGATATTGACTGGAATTCAACTGAGCCATTGTTTTAGCTTGAGTATTTGTATTGTTAGGTGAATTTTGTGCATATTGTTTTCATATGATGAAAAGAAATGAGATATGTGAACTGACAATGTGTCAAATATTACTTGTTCCCCAAAAGAATGGTGGATACTGTGATTGATTTATTTATGGTTGACAAAGCGTCACCATAAAAGAGTTTTGAGGATTTAATTATTTTTATGCTCTTTTCCACAACTCCGAGAAAAAAAAAAAAAAAGAATGTGAAATTTTTGTATACAGACTTGCTTGTATACATGTGATATTATGGGTATGCAGACTTGCTTGCATATCGGTGCACCGTTCCATGTGTGTTCGGTTGTACGTGTAGATTTAGGAAGAATACTTGCCATGGATCGGACTTCGGGTGTGATGACATGTTCCTCGAGGTGGCACCCCACTTGGAACATGTACGCTCCGAGTGGTTTCGAAGGCAAGGGAGGCACACTTGGGTGAGGTGTGTTCGGCACAGGAGGAGAGTGCGATTGTGGAAAAGTAGCGAGATTTATTTTTGTGTATGTGCATGATTACCTCTAAGGAAGAAACTAAATGCTCATTCAACCATTGAATGAGAACTACACGTCTTCCTAAAGGTAGAAAAATGTGTTTGTTTAATATTTCAATAATAGTCTAATATGATTATGAATTGTATTGTTGTTGCATTTATGAGGATTGATAAGTCATAAATTTTATTTATTAGTAATAAAGAATGCATATTTACTTATTAGGATGATAACACCATTGCCTCATTGAGGAACTACCTGATGGTGTGGTTATTAATTGTTTGGTTTATTTTAATGTTATCATGTGCGGATTTATTGATTTTTGGGATGAAGATTTCTCACACCGGCTTTATTGCTGACCCGAGTGAGCTTTTGCTTCTTGGGTACATTCCTTTTGGAATGTAGCCGAGTAGTCTTTCAGGTTTAGAGATATTGAGCTACGTTACTGGAGTTCCGCTAGTGAGCTAGCCATGCCACTCTTCTCCGGGTTAGACTTTTTATTTGTTTTAGTTGTTTAGTTGATGCTGCTATTTGTTTCTGTTATTATTGAATTCTCACGTCCCGAGTTTTTGGGGAAACGGATAATCCTTCGTGGCTTTTTGGGATTTTCGTTTCCTTCGAAAATCGGGGCGTGACAGAAGCAATCGTCGATGGTTCTTGTAAAGCTAGTGACTGTGACAATGAATAATGCGTGATGAATAATGCATGATGCTGTCGAGAAGGTTGATTCAAGCGGATTTTAATGTGCTTACTTAGGCTCGACCTAAAAACTAAACTAAATTAAATTAAATCCTAATCGACTTTAAAGGCCTACTTTTCTACAAGTGAAACCATTTAGGTACTGTAGTTAGTGTATTGGTAATTAAGCCTACTTTTTGACATTTATGACCGGTAAAACCTAATTTCTTAACCCCTAGGGCCTAGTAAACCAACCAAATAGATAGACAATATTGACCTTTTGCAATCTTGAAAAATAATGACATGCATCCCGAGTCATCTATTACTAATAATTCATCTCAACTTCAGCATGGATCTCTATGAATATCGATGATATTTATGTTATCTTATCCGACAATTATTGATATACATCCTTAATTTGTAGTGATGATGATAATACATGGCATTAAATATTTTTTAGTGTTTGGTGATGAACAAAGTATTCCAAGGGTGATGTTTCATATGAAGACTATTATGGCTGGCCAATTGAAAAAGTGGAGAGAATCATATTGGATAACCAAGAATTCAACAATAGAAAGATTAAGTCAGATCTGTAATCCCACTCGACATTAGCTCAACCTTGGCTATTCAAGACATGCTTCTTTCTATGCTGCTATAATGATTTTGTAGTGACAACAAGTCATTCAAGAACATAAATTTATCCATTGTTTGAAGAATTGAAATAACGGAGTTCAAATAATGGCTTGGAATAAAGAAATAAAAGATTTAGAGCCTTATGGGTTGATTAAGACTCCATAGCTGGGGTATATCCCAACACTATTTTTGTGGAAGTTACTCTTCCAATCAAATTTATTTGGTTTTATTTATATTTCTTAATTTTTGGAAAAAAAAATTGTATTATTAACTTAATATTTTCTCTCAAAATTGATTGTAGTTGGTTGAGATGTCTATTGTCTTAGATAAATTCCTGACTTGGACAAAAAAATGAAAAAAACAAAGAAATCGCATTTCAATAGTTGAGGAAAACCTGATACTAAACCCATTGGAAGGCTTTTTTTCTTTTTATCATTTCCCCCCCTTAATCACAAGTTGATCTTTTTTTACAAATACATTTGCAAATATCTTGGAGCATGTATTTAAATACTATGCTAAGTGTTTATAAATATTTTCTCTACATGAATTACAAAATAACATGTCAGTCAAATTCACGCAATGCATAAAATTAATGTAAAAGCATGTCAAAACAAAATATTTTGTAGGCTACTCGTGCTTAACATATGCAAAAGACAATGTCTTTTTGACACCAACACTTCCCTCTTTGACATCACCACCTTCAAAATTTATGCATTTCTTAGACCTACTATTTTACACCAGAACTATTTAAACTTTTTTTTCTCTTCTCTGCTTTTACTTCTCTCTCATGAACAAAAGTTGTACCATAATCGCTGCTGCCACCACCTCTTTATTTCCTCTTTTTATCTCCTATTTTTTTCTATTTCTCTCATTTTTATCTCCCCATATATTTTCTTCTACAAACATCAACAACAACAACAACGAACCTGCACAACCCTACTTAACAACCTCCTTACGTTGCCCAACATAACTCACCTCACAACCCTGCGCAACCATGTCGTATCGCCGGCTCACCACGCCCAGCCCAGTGTGCAAGATTGGGCTGTAAGGCGAAGCTATTGCTGTTACTATTTTTGTTGTTTAGAAAAAAAGAATTCGTAGAGAAAAAATAGTGGTATCACTAAGCAGGTGGTGGTGTTAGAAAAAAAATGTGAGGTTGGTGTCAAAGAGTGGAAGTAGCGGTGTCAAAAAGTCATCACCCATGCAAAAATAGCTTGTTAATATATAAATAGAAAATACTAATAATGCCCCAATAAGTACACTCATGACTCACCACAAAACAACTCGGTCTCTTCATTATTCAGTCTCCTCTTCACTATTCAATTCTCTTTAAACCCCTTTACTAAAACCTAAAAAAACCTCAAACTCAATCTCTTTCAATTGAAGATCTCTCCATCACTCTCAATCAATCGATCTATTCATTACTCTCGATCGATCTCTTCATCAATCTCGATATCGATCTCGCTATCACTATCGATCGACCTATTCATCACTCTCGGTTGATCTCTTCACCATTCACGATCGATCTCTCTATCACTTTCGACTCTCGATCGACGTAGTTTTTTCAATTGATTTCTCGATCGATTTATCTCTCTAGATCTCTTTATTTTGATCTGAAAAACTTTAGCAAATGTGTTTGTGGTGTTCAAATCAGATTTAGTTCTCATTGCTTCATGATTAATGTGATTTGGTGGCAAAACAAAATCCAAGCGACTTAATTACATTGAGGTAAAATCCATTTGAAATTGTGTTTTCATACTTAATTCGATTTGATGATTGATGTTTTGAAAATTTGGAGGTCTCATTTTTTATTGTGTGATACTTTGTGCATTAAGTGAGACTATTGTAATACCCGCTTAATTAAATAGATATAAATATTATTATTTATTAATGTGTGATATATATTATAATCTTATATCCATTGGGTAAAAGATTTGTTTTGTTTCTTTTGCTAAATAGAATAAAGTGTGTTGGCGTGTGAGAGTGTGTTTTGCCAAATTTGGAAAATCCTAAAAATAAAAGTTAATGAAAGAGTTTGCCTTAAGTAAACTAATTAGCCACACTCTAAATAAATAAAATAAAATAAAAAGGGTGTACATATCTCTAATTAAACCCTAATGTTGATGTGTTGTTACTCAATTGTATTTGGGCTTGGTTTTGGGTTTTGATTAAACTAATTATAAGGCTTTTATTTTGTGAAGTTAGAGAGTGGGTGCCTTCGAAAGTTCAGTGGGGACGAATAACCACCTACCTTATAAAGAGAGGAACATTTCTTCTTTTTTTCCCCAATTTTTCTTTCTCCCCTTGTGTTCTCCTCTTCTACTCTAGCGATGAGCTTGACCTGCGGCTGAGCTTTGTAGTGGGTTTCACGCCCCAAACTCTCTCATCTTTCTTCTCTCCCCCCTTTCGATTTTTTCATGTCAGAAACAAAGTTTCCGAGATAAAGAAAGCTCAAGGGGAAACAGTGGCATGAAGGACAACGAGGCTTGATGGCGAGATGAGTGAGTGGTTGGCTGGATGGTGTTGGGCAATCGGTGTTGCGACTTGTGTCAGGCTAGAGGGATGTGTGACGGTGTGGTTGTGTGTCCAGAGAGAGGCGATGGTAGCTGTAGGGATTGGCGACGGGGCTGTGTGGTGGTCCGAGGTGCTCATTAAACGGTCCGGAGTGGCTTTTTGGTAGAGAAAAAAAATCAAAGGTGAGTTTCTCCAAATCCCCTCTCTTGATTAATTATTGAGTGATATTTTGATTTTGTTGGATTTGATTTACTGAATGTTGTCCAGCCATTTAGTTTAGTTTGTTTCAAACTGCTTGTTTATAATTGGGAAGGAAACTTACCTTTGGCAGACCAATCTCTTTCTTTTGAGATGCTTGGAACTCTTTGTTAATGAGCAGATTTTGTGAGCTTTGTTGATGAGTAGATTTTATGAGCTACTTAATACAATTTTCAATAGTTCTTAGACCTAATTTGGTTCAACTTGCATTTTCTTGGCACATTTCTCAGTTCTATAATAGGCACATCATTTGATGATTATTCTGAACTGCAAGTCAAAATTGAAACTGATATGTTTTCTAAGCCTTCTTTTTTTTTTGCTTCCATTTTTTAAACGGACAAGTAGTGCTTAATTTAATTAAATTTGCCTGGCAATTTAAGGGCTGATCTCCTGGCAATTAGGAATGAAATGGAAAAAGGTCTGGTAGATATGCTTGCCCTGAGAGTTCTAATTTTGCAAATTCTGGATAGGGTTGTCTATACAGTAAGAACAAGCATTACAGTTTGAAAAGTTTTGAACACAGTATGTTGGTGATAAAATATATATATATATATATATATATATAATAAATAATATAATTTTACACAAAAGGGGTGTGAAGTAGTTTTGTGTCGGTTAATGTTTTGCCAATCTCATCTTTCTCTGTTTGGAAACTTGAACTTGATTAATATTAAGCAAATGGGGGGATATGTGCTTAATGCTTAAAATTGGCTTTGGCCTTTGTGTGCTTATCCTAGTTGTGCAGTCAGTCCATGCGCTCCACTATAACTACAAACCCTTAATTGTTCAAGGAAAGGATATCAAGTGGGACATCTGACTCAACTCCACCAAGGTGATACCGTACTAGTGGGATATCAAATGAGTAAAGTAAGTTTTGTACAGAGAGGTTATGTGCGTGTGTTTGTAGCGCAACTGATTTGCATGTGTTTGCAAGTTTGTGTATTTAGGTTTGGATGTGTTTGATCGGGTATGTTTTTGGGATGATTTTGCATTTACTTAGAAACTTGATTTACCACACCCAAATCTATGAGTCTCACACTCTATATATTATTTTGTTCTAAGTAATCGTTTGCGAATGAAACTCTGATTTAATTATGTTTCAGAAATTAATTTGTCAGGATTTATATTTTGATGAGATAAATTTGGATGATTGTATCATATGCCAATTGGCTTGTTAGCGAGTCTAAATACCTTATATTGAATGGGCTTTGATCCCCCGTTTTTGTTACAGAAAGGTTATATATGAAGAATGTAAGTTTTCCCACAAGAATGGGTTAATATGGTGGTTGATTTATTTATATTTTGACAAAGTGTCACCATAAAAGAGTTTTGAGTTTTAGATGATTTTTTTTTTTTTTTGCTCTTTTCCACAACTCCGAAAAAAAATGTGAAAAAAAGAGACTTTTGTATACAGATTTGCTTGTATACGTGTGATGTATTTTTTGGTATGCAGACCTGCTTGTATATCGGTGCATCGATCCATGTGAGTTCGGTTGTACGTGTAGTATCTAGAAAATGTTTGTCATGGATCGAACTTCTGGTGAGATGACATGTTCCTTGATGTGGCACCCCACTTGGAACATGTACGCTCCGAATGGTTTCGAAGGCAAGGGAGACACACTTGGGTGAGGTGTGTTCGGCACAAGGAGGATAGTGCGATTGTGGAAAAGAAGCGAGATTTGTTTTTGTTTATGTGCATGATTACCTTAAAGGAAGAAACTAAATGCTCATTCGACCATTGAATGAGAACTATATGTCTTCCTAAATGTAGAAAATGTGTTTTGTTAATATTTCAATTATAGTCTAATATGACTATGATTTGTATCGTTGTTGCATTCATGAGGATTGATAACTCATAAATTTTATCCGTTTGTGTCTAACCGTTTCGTGCAGGATGGTAAGTCTATTAACAATTTTTGCAAGTCAGACTTGCCATAGTCAACTTCTACAGTGTAAGTACAAGTAAATGCATATTTACTTATTAGGATGATGACATGACTGCCTCGTTGAGGAACTAAATTCTTTGAACTTTGTTTTTCTTGCATGACACCTTTGCCTCATTGAGGAACTACCTGTTGGTGTGGTTGTTTATTGTTTTTGTTTAGTTTGATGTTATCACGTGCGGATTTATTGATTTTGGGATGAAGATTTCTCACACCAGCTTTATTGCTGACCCAAGTGAGCTTTACTTCTTGGGTACATTCCTTTGGGAATGTAGCCGATTAGCCTTTCAAGTTTTGAGATTTTTTAGTAGCGTTACTGGAGTTCCGTTAGTGAGGCTAGCAACGTCAGAGTCTTTCCGGGTTAGAGTTTTATTTGTTTCAGTAATTTAATTATGTTTTAGTTGTTGCTACTAATTGTTTCTGTTGTTATTGAATTTTCACGTCCCGAGTTTTGGGGGAAACGGATAATCCTACGTAGATTTTAGGATTTTCGTTTTCCTCGAAAATCGGGGCGTGACAACTACCTTGTTCAATCTCGGTCAAGTTAGGGTTGTCCATGGATCGGGTTTTATTCGAAACCCATCCGATCCAAAAATAACGAATTTGAATTTTATGTTCACGAATTTAGATTGGATTCGGATTTCAAAATTTAATCCAAAATTCTTATCGAATTGGATTCAGATTTGGGTAAAATCTGATCCAATAATAATCCAAATTGTAGAAGTATTATAAAAATAATAATTTTATAAATATTGCATTTGTATTTAAAAAATGCGGGCTTTTGGTCATTTCAGAAAATTAGTCATTTCAACAAAATGGGAGTTTTTTTCCATTTCAATTCTTTATTTTTTATTTGATTTATTAGAAGAAGAAAAATTTATCTTAAAAGAGTTTTTTTTTAAATTATCAAATTAAGTTATTTCAAATTGGATTCAAGTGGATTTTGGATTTGGATTGGCTTAATTTGTATTTCATTGAATTTGGATTTCTAAGAATCTGACTCGAATTCAATCCATTTTCAGCCCTAGATCGAGTATAGTTAGAGCGGAATTTAAAATATAATCTAAACTTAATTACAATCTTTAATATTATAAATTTAAATTTAAATGTATAATATTTAAAAATAAAGTTCCATTTATTTTGAATTTTTTTTCTTTAAATAGGTTAGAAAAAAAAAATATATATATATATATATATATGTGTGTGTGTGTGTGTGTGTGTATTTATTTGTTTTAGAATACAAAAAAAAATGCAAAAGTGTAAATGAATTGAGCCAATAAGCCTTCATGGCTTAAACAACTCGACTAAGTGAAATTACTAATATGGCTTAGCTTAAAGCCTTTTTTTTCCATTGATGCATACTTTTATATCTCAGGTTATTCACTTTATACCTAAGAAGCATTGATACACAAAAAAATTCAATGTACCCATGTCGGATATGCCCTTGATACCGATACACTTGGGAAAAAATGGCTTTAGGAATTCTTTTAGGCTTTGTTCTGTACACTTCACAAATCCTCCTTGCATGAATGAGAACAAAAGGAGGTGTAATCACATTGTTTCAGCTGATGTGAGTAGACAGTGTACAAGTTTTACGAATTCTGCTAACAAAGTGCTACTAGAGCTTCGCCGTCATGATAAGATCAAACTACAGAACTTTCAACTTGACTCTGACTATGAATGTGAACCTGAAACTATCACTTCATGGAATTGTGAGTTACGTAAGCATAGTGTGAAATATCTGCGCCTCAGTTTTACAAAACCAACATACAGAAAAACAATTATGCTCGACACTCATCCTATATTGTTGTCTAGTTTTTTTCGCCACTTACAAGTTTTGCATTTTGAAGGAGTGATAATTAAATATCAGGGTTTAGTTGCCAAGGCCCTAAACAATTGTACGCTTCTTGAAACTCTGGTTGTCATAAGATGCAAATTTCGAAAGTCAAACAAACTGCGCATTTTCTCCCAGCATCTTAAGAAGTTGGTGTTAATAGATCTATCTTTATTCGGGTCTTATCATAGTCTGGTTACCTAGATATGTGTGCCAAGCGTCACTTCGCTAACATTGTTTGATTCATTGAAAATGCAAAGCTGTTCTCTAAAGACACTAACATCTTTAGTGAATGCTGATATTCGAATACAGCATTCAAGTGATGAAACTTGTTAGCAGACTCAGGCATGTAAAAGACCTGACGATACAGGTAGATCCTTGTTTGTTCCCTTCAAGTGGTCATGAGGAGGTTAGCATTAAAAAGCCTATGCTTTTGGGTTTAAAGCGCTTGGAGTTAAAAGTAACGTCTTATGGTGACTCCATTCCAGCATTGACAGACTTACTGGAAGGCTTTAAGCGTGTTGAAACTCTTGTCCTAGAAAGACTTCAGGTACGAGACTTATGTTCTTGTAATTAAAATTCATAAGTTGCTGAGTTGTATATATATGTTTTACGGATAAGTAAGTCTCATATTGTTCTTTTGCAGAAAAAGGTTCTAGTCCAGATATCAGCATGAATTCTTATGAGTTAGAATGGGGCACACTGGGCAAGGTCAAGACTATTGAGATGAAGAATTTCAGAGCTACAAATGATGAATTAGAAGTTCTGAAAGCTTTGTTAGCGAAAGCAGTGGTCTTAGAGAAAGTCATACTGAGTGTCTCTGTCCGATCCATATGTTCAGTATAGGAGATGTTGAAGAAGGAGATAACAAAGTTCCGCCATAGGTCTAGCAGCATTCTTTTCTTATTAGTTAATCCTAAAATATCAATGGAGTACAAGAAATATGCGAAAATTTCAGTTGTTAGAGAGTGATGCAAATATGTAACTTCATTGTAAAATTGTTAGGTCTATACGAGACTTCAACTTTGCCTTGCATGATTTTGATTGCATCAAACTCATTCTTGTTCAGACATAGTTCGACAAAGTTTTCAGAGAATCAAATTCGTGTTAATCCTACAAACCATTTGAAGATACCGAAATGATTGTATTTTCAACAGTGCTAAGATCTGTCCTAAAGCATTCCTGAGTCAATTTCATTATAGTTGGCAGAGTTGGTCCAAACACTGGTTCCCCAAACCCGTCTCTTCCCAGGAAAAACCCATCCAGTTCCATGCAACCTTAGCCAATTCCTATAGGAGCACCCTGACCTAGCCACCACCCACCACTCGGTCCACTTAACATAGTAGAGAGCACTCGGGTCAAGCTTATTCAAGATCAGACTCATTGTGCAAGAACTCATCCTATCAGTAGCATTAACAGGGTCATGCCTACCTTCCCTTACCCATTACACTCCGACACGATTATAGTCTCTTATGATGCCAGTTTTTTTCCTAATTCACAACAGGGTTCCATAGGCATTTTTGCGATAAATCTTCAGGGGGAGGTTTTGGCTACAGTTGCTTGTCCGATTGCTGGGAAGATTCTAGACAGTACCATAGCAGAATGTCTTGCAGCTGAAGCGGCACTCTTATTGATTCAGGCGAACAAGTGGAGATCAGGTTTACTTCTAGGAGATTCAGGAGTGTTGAATGCTATTTTGAACCAGTATCAACAGCTTTTTCTTTTGGCCACTAGATGGGTGTGACGCCCCATCATTAGTAATATTAGTGATGCAAAAGAATTTCTAGGGTTCCTAAATTGGATTTCTAGGATTCCTAATTTGGTTTCTAGGGTTCCTAATTTGCTCTCAAAGTTATTTATTAAATAACTTTGAGAGATCTTTCAATTTAATTAGGAGTATTTTTAGTTTCCTTTTAGGATTAGGCATTTTTTTTTTTTTTAGGAATAGACTGCTTGTTATATTAGTATTTTTTTTTTCTTTTAGAAATAGGCAGTTTCTTTTTAGGATTTACTTTTTTCTTTTAGGTAATATTTCTTTTATCGTTTAGGAAGAGATTCTGAACCCAATTTGGGCCAGATTTTTGGCAGATTACTTATTTTATTACGTATTTCGTTTTAGTATGATTATTGGAAATTGCCATTTTTTTGGTAAAATTATAATAATGAGTTTTAGCTATAAAGCTCGGCTTGTGGGCTAATTTAGAGACAGTTTTTTTTATTTGCATAATTTTGAATTGACATTAGAGATATTTCTCTGTGTTTTGGGCGATTATTTTGTATTATTCCTTGTGAATTATCTGTTAGAACTAGCCTGCAGGATAATCGCTATTCTGCCCGGCGTCAGTTGGTATCAGAGCTTCAGCATCTTCTAGGGATGAGATTTCATAAGTTTTTTATGACTGGTGGTCGTGGTCATGGTCATCGCGGGCAGGTTCCGAACGAGGAAGCTCCTCACCGTGATCGTAAGATTAAGAATATGATGATTGAAGATTTACAGAGGCAAGTTGCAGAGTTAACTTGGCGTCTAACGGCGCAGGATTTTGATAATCGTGATATGGAAGATCAAGATTCTGATTCCAGTTTCGAAAACCCGTATCCCAATCGTGCTCGATTATGGGAGCATGGAGAACATGTGTATGACGATAAGGAGCTTGAGGAAGCGTGGTAGACGAAACTAAAGAGTTTGGAGAGCCTGTGTATGACATTGATGAAGAGGAGGATGAAGATTCTGAGTTCGAGGAGGATCCCTCGAAGATTGAGTCGAAAGGTGTGGACGATGATGAAGATCAAGAAACTACTGATGGTGTTGGAAATTGAGAGAAGATGATGAGCAAGACAGATATGCTCATGGACAAAGAGTTCATGAAGGACCCCAGTGAGATAACATGGGGATCAGTCGATAAGAAGCTCAAGGTCATTGTAGCTGCACATGGTAGCAATGGAACTGGAAGAGTTGAACAGGTTGAGCAACTAACTGTCTTGACGAAGGTTGCTAAGACTCATGCTCAGAAGCTTGAGATCTTCTTCAATGTTGTATCTGCCGCGCACCACCATCAGCCGCCACCTCACCTACCTCCCTCACCCACTCTCTCGTCCATCCCCCTCGTTTCACTCTCTCCCGTGCAGGTATTGGAGCCAAACAGAGAAGAAGAACAACGAGCAACTCGCGAGACGCAGGACGCGGCTCGCTGGAGACGAAGATCGCGAGTTTCTGGCGGGAGAAAACTGATTTACAAATCAGTTCAGCTATTTGCACCCCGAACACTTGCTTTTTGTACCACTACATTGCACTTGCAGCCCTTCGCGTCGCGTGTTCGTGCAGGAATTGATGGATTCCACCTGCACCAGTGTTGTGTCGTCGTCCACCATGATTTTCTAGCCCCTGCAGATGTGAATTCAGATTTACCAGCAGAGGTGCAGCAGCTAGCAGAGTTTTCTGACCTGATACCAGAGGATCTTCCTCCTGGACTGCCACCAGAGGATTTCGATGATGTTGTTGTGAACTCGAGGACGAGTTCTTTCCAACCCGGGGCGACTGATGCAGGAGAATTTTTAGGGTTCCTAATTTGGTTTCTAGGGTTCCTAATTTGCTCTCAAAAGTTATTTACTAAATAACTTTGAGAGATCTTTCAATTTAATTATGAGTATTTTTAGTTTCCTTTTAGGATTAGGCATTAATTTTTTTTTAGGAATATACTGCTCGTTATTTTAGTATTTTTTTTTTTTTTTTTTTTAGAAATAGGCAGTTTCTTTTTAAGATTTACTTTTTTCTTTTAGGTAATATCTCTTTTATCGTTTAGGAAGAGATTCTGAACCCAATTTGGGCCAAATTTTTTGCAGATTACTTATTTTATTACGTATTTCGTTTTAGTATGATTATTGGAAATTTTCATTTTTTTGGTAAAATTCTAATAATGAGTTTTAGCTATAAAGCCCGACTTGTGGGCTAATTTAGAGACAATTTTTTTTATTTGCATAATTTTGAATTGACATTAGAGATATTTCTCTGTGTTTTGGGCGATTATTTTGTATTTTTCATTGTGAATTATCTGTTAGAACTAGCCCGCGGGATATTCGCTATTCTGCCCGGCGTCAATTAGACATTTACTTTCTATGCAAAGCTTTTGGTACTGTAATTTTATTAATCGAAAACTTAACTCGAATGCACATGACCTGGCTACTTCGGTGGGCAGACACTGGTGTAATATTTCTTAATTTCTTTCAATGCAATGGTTAACCAAAAAAAAAAAAAAAAACCATGATATATATTTGGCTATTGTAGGAAGGGAAACAATGTCTACTAGAAGATGAAGAGGGGGAAGACGTAGAGTTTGAATAGAGCATGCTGGACCATGTCAGAACACTAGAAATGGGAAATTTTCAAGCTACAGAGAATGAATTAAAAATTTTAGAAGCTTTATTAAAGACTGCAGTGGTCTTAGAAAAAGTTCAATTCAAGGTTGCTGAAAGATCAAAGCAGTTAGTAAATAGGAGGATGAAGAAGGGGATGATAACAAAGTTGCATCATGCCTCTCCTAGTGTTCTGTTATCGTTCATTGATCCTAAAACGTTGTTAGAGTATAAGAAATTTGAGTTGTTCAAGAACTGGTGGAAACATAAGAGTTCAATGTAGTGTTACTGAGAATACATAGTTTTTATACTTAAAAAGTAGCAGTTGCACTTTTTTACAAAAGTAGCAGTTGCACTTTTTTACTTCTTATTCTCCATTGAATGGACTTCACAATTCTACAGATACCATGAAAGCACATCGATCCATCAAACTAATGGTACAGGTAAATTGTAATTTAACTTTGAATTATGGTTCTGGATTCAAGGGGGAAACTTCATTTTGGGGGAAACTTCATTTTGATTTGCACTGTAAAAAGTTGAAGGTTGAACATTGTAATGACAGGATCAGTGACTTACCAGACGAAGTTAAGATTATTGTCTTATGAAGAGTCCATTTCCGCATTGACACTTGTGCTGTAAAAATGTAGAAACTCTATTCTTGAAAATACTTGAGGTAAGGCTTCTAATTTTTCTTTTATCTTCAATTTTGATTAATTTACTTTCAGTCGACACCCCCTTTAAATTTACTATCATTTGTATCACAATAACGTATGGAGAACCATGTTATTATCTGAGATGTGTCTTTTGTAGGAAGGAAACAGTTCTTGTTCTGATGTAGAACTTCAAGAATTAGTGGAAGGGACACTGGTACTAGATCATGTCAAGACTGTCAAAATGAAGAATTTCTTGCTACAAAGGATGAACTACAATTTATGAGAATTTTGTTAAGAAATGCAGGAGTCTTGCAGAATGCCACACTGATTGTTTCTAACAAGTTAATACATTCAATAGGGAGGATGAAAAGGACCATATCAAAGTTTCATCGTGCATCTCTTAGGGTTTTGATATTTTGTTTGTAACACTATCGGAGTATGAGGAATTTCAGTTATTGGACAAGTGATGCAAACATGTTGCAGACTTTAATGTAATAGTTACGTCTCCTTGTTCTGTGTTCTGCTAACCCATTGCACTTTGTTAAGTCTAGTGTGTGTTCTCATGAGCCCAAAAATCCACCAGCACTCAGCAGACAAACTGTTACCTTTTGGAAAGGAGGTGGATGATGTTTGTGGTCGAGTTTAGCTCGAGCATAACCGTAGAATGTGGGTCTATCCCATGTTCCTGCTCGTATTCACTACTTTATGAGAACAGTGTAGTGAAAACTTGATTCGCAACTAAGAATACCAAATACACTTGTACTTGAACAATTTACACTTCCAACAGTTTGATGTTGAATTGCTAAGCACAAGGCATGTTTCTTCCCAGAACACAACCTTCACTGTAAATTCTAAGCAACTTAACCCAATTGGGATTTGCTTTTCATACTTGCTCGTGATAAAAGCAAAAATGCAGATCTCTACCAAAACCTATGATTTAGCCACCAGTGAGCATTTACAATAATGCAGATCATTTACAGATCTCTACCAAAACCTATCAATTAGTGTTTGCAACTATGGTCCATTCTCACGATTTGGTGTAAATCTGTCTCTGTCAGAAGGCTTGTTCATGCTTTCTGGTTCAACTTTGACACTGATGGGTTCATCTACTGACATAGAAACCACATCTGAAGCCTGACAATAGTAAAGGGAAGATGAGTTACACTTGAATTGCTGCAGTTACGGATTATAGTTTGGGACTGAGTTTTACCTTTGCATGAGGGTGATCCTCAACAATCGTATCCTTCTCGTCAGGACGTACAGCGCCTTTCTGATCCTCCTGGAAGAATAAAATAACTTGTCAGAAAACTGCTATGATGGCTTAAAACAAAAACACTGTCAGAAGGTGGTCCCTCAAAGATGTACAGACTCATATATTATAAAAACATGGTCTAGTAACTATATTATACCAAATAATCCTAGACCTTTTGAATGTAAAACCATATCCATTTAACCAGGCAAGTCATCAATCACCACTTACCAATAATGCCTCAAAACCATGAACATAATTTGTTAACATCTTACCATCATTGTTATTGGTGTCGGCACCTCAAATCGTAAATGTCTTCATAATATTATCATATAATTGTAATATTCATAAAATCTATCCAAATGTATACATTTCCTTCAGCCATGAGAATGAGACTGGCTTGGATTCTATGTGCAGTGCTAGAGAATGACATTAGGGTCAACGGCAAATCGCCACAAGGAGGGTTGGTGGTGAAAAAAATAGCAACATTTTAATTGAGAGGATTTCTTGTGATGTTCACCTATTTCTTTCTCCAGTGCAAGATAGCTGCAGAAAGTGGAGTAGGCTTCCCAGAACTATAGGCACAATTTCTGAACCAAGTTAAAGGACTCAACAAGTGACCAGGAGGATTCAGATCAAAGTCCAAAGAGAAAGAACATAAAATACGAAGCACTACAATAATGCAGGATTTTACTCAGGGAACAAACCTGCACCAGTGGCAGAGTCATTGATTACACGTTTTTTCTTCGTTCTTTTATTCCGTAGAAGGGTAGTATGATATATATATTAGAATGCTAATGACTGCAACATAGAGACAATCTCCGCACACCCATATGCTTCTCAAGAGAAAACAATGTTGAATGACTTCCAATCCCGTCGCTCAAATAAGAATGTGTGGTCCAAGATTAAAAAGTATGTCATTGCATCTTTAGCATATTCATCTTCTTTTAATTCTGCCAGATCTTCACATCAAATCATTTAGTTGCTACTTGCTAGGTCTAAATCCATTTCAAAATCTAGCCCATAACATGTAGTACACAAGGTAAGAGAAAAATGTTCACCACCCATTTGCTTCTCATCATTCAGAGGTTGACTATTTGCAAATATCCAGTTAACACCAAAAGCATGTACCACTTTCTTTGAATGTTTGTAGTCTTTCCCCGATTGAGTATGGAGGGCTTAACTTTTCACCTTCCTTCGTCAAATTTTGAGGACAGCATATTCTTTGATATCATATGAAAATGGGAGAATTAGGTTTCATGATCTACCTAGCTAATATGTTTTATGATTCCAATGGAAACCTTAAACTTTTAAGGATTGTCCTTGTAATCTATTGGGTTTTTCTTTTCCTACAACTTAGTCTCTCCTTAGTTTTCTCCTCAAGTATTTTATGGAAAAATGTTTGCTGTAATCATCTAAAAAGATTAAGTTCATGAGTATTATCAAGAGGAAATAAAAAATGGATTAGAGCACATATGAAGCTCCACTCAACATGGTGTCAATTATTATACACATCCAAGTAGGTGTTAAACTTGAGGAGAAATATTACGGAAATCTTATAGTAGTATGATAATGATGAATATTTATGTTTTCAAACATTAAATTAGAACTTGATGTATACCCTTGAGAAAAAGGGTGCTTCAGAATTGCGCTTTTCAACATGCCTTTTAAGCAAATCACATGGGGGTATGGGATGAAAGGGGATCGACATAATTTGAAAGATACGATTTGGGAGGTTTGTAGTGGGTACTCCAACCTAAACTATATATATCCTCAGATCCTCAGAGGCAATGAAAGAGCTGAGTGCAGTTGAGGCAGAGGATTTGTTCCTGCAACCTGGAGATGGAACAAATTCCACAATTTGCTGTGGTTAGGAAGGGAACCATAAAAGCCTGCTGCTTCCAATTTGCAAGTTCACATTTGCGCACCACACAAACATAAAAATAGATAAGAATATGAATATCTAATAAAAATACCATAAAGCTCCTGATGGATTTTGGGTCTTGGAATCTCACCCTTACATTAGCATATAAATTGAAAACCACGAAGGTGTTGAACCCTTTGGGCTCATAACAAAATATTCATCTCCAGGATAACATCAATAGCTAAGAAGTAAGATGCATTCTAACCCATAATTTAAGGTAAATAGTAGCACACTTGATTGTCTAACATCCTAATACTGAGAAGCTGATAATAAGTTAAAAGAACAAAAAACAAAAGGCCAAAGGAGGAGGACAATACCAGATGTTTAGGTTCAGTTTCAGTAACTTCTCTCTTCAGACTCATGTTCTGCACGTTCTGTCGCAGTGACTTGCTGTGGGCCAATGTTAAAAACAGAAAAAAAAATGACAATCTGTGAAAAGAACCTAACTAAATTTAAACATAACAAAGAATAAATAATGTACCTATTATCATCTTCCAGGTCAGAATCTGGATCCCATCTCTCATCTGCATCTTCCAGATTTTCATCTGCCTGCACAGCCAAGTACCCCGTCATCCTAATTGTAATATAAAATTATAATCGTGACTGTAAAAAGGCACATCATATAGAAGATAAGAATTAGAGTACCGAGAGAACAACTGAGGAATCTATTTGTGATTAACATAAAGGAATCAACTGTCTTCCGATAGACGTTTTCTGTTATTCCAGGCACTCTCAGAAAGGTTCTCATATTCGGGTTTAATGTAGTGGTAAACAGGTCTCCCGTGATCTCATGGATTATAACATTATGCATACCCTTGAGTATAACATGTATGCATCTATAATTTCTATTAAAATGCAGTCATCTCCATAAAGTTGGTCATTAAACTGGGTTTCAAAAGGCCTCATCTACTCAAGTCTGGCTATAGGAAAAAATACCTACAGTACGCTATCCCTAGTTTATTTTGAGCACCTTCAAGAAAAAATTTCTTAATTTGAGCATGAATATTTTATTTTCAATACCCACAAAGCCGCTTTGAAGTATCTGTACGTTAGACCATTTGGATGGAAATGAATAAAAGGGGCATTTCAAGAGATTGGCTTGGAAAGAAGGTTATAATGGAAGCAGTGGTGATTCTTTCGCCATATGGCCCAGCTTGGCCAGAGAGAAGAGGAGGGGGGGTGGGGGTGTTGTGTTGTGTTGTAATCATCCTCTACTGTTTAACGAATTTTTACCTTTTTCAAAAATAAAAGTATTCCTTTCTACGAACTTAACATCAGTGGGACAACCTAAGATCAAGTCTTGATGACTTGCCAAATTACCAAGAGCAAAAATGAGACCCCTTAAACCAAGTTATTCAGACAACCAGACCTCAATCCTGCCCACAAAATATGAAACACTACCAATTGACCAAGACTTTTAACACCTTTTTGCCGGTTTGCCAATATATCATTTCTCCCACCCAAATCCACAGAAACATGGACCAAGGCACCATGAAAAATGCAAAGAAGCATACAATGTGAAAACATTGCAAGCACATACTGGAAAATAAAATAAAACCTTAAAAACAGATTCCTCCTTCCTGGCTTGTCCATGTTACCTCGAGTACTAGGCAAGATAACAGGGGTTAACCCTGGGCATCTAGACCTCGCCTAGCAGTCCACTCCAGGCAGGTTTTCTTATGTATTTTTAGAGCCTCTTATATGCATCACTCCAAAATGGCAATTAACACATTTAACTAAAAGCATGAACTTGAAGCATTGATAGCCCTATATACTGATAAGCTTCACTAGAAGAACACCTCGCAAGATTCAATAGGTGGCCAACTTCAGCTGCTCTCCTGTGACCACTCGAAACACTCCAAAGTCCAAACAAGGGATCTGTTGCAACTAGGGTTTGTTTTGCCCTTCAATTTGGGTGGGTATACTCAGTATTGACACTTGAGTCAGTTGACTTTGACCATTAATTAATGAATAAATAAATAAAAACACCACATGACCTTCTCATTTGAAACCTGCGGTTCAGCGCAGTTTGACTATAGCCTTTAGGTTGTCGCTTGGCAAGGCAAGGAAAATTCATGAGGCGCCTAGGCCACATCTTAAGGTTTTAACAACAGATGGCTTGACTATGAGGTTAATTATGCAGAAACATGGTTAATATAGTATGAAGAACATTTGCAATCATTAGACTATATTACATCATTGTTAGAATTTTAGAAATTTAAAAAGTGGAGAAACACACCTCTGGGAGCTCAGTCTCAGGTGGTCGCTCCTGAAATTGAATACTAGGTGCATGACGGAGCTTCGACAAATTCTCAAGAAGCTTTGCTCTTATGTCCTCCAATAACTGGCGTGAGTTTTTATTTTCCATGTTACTAGGAGCAACATGAAGAGTATAATCCGGCCCAAAATATTCATAATATTCATGCGGTGGCATCTTGTCCTCCACTTCAACACCCAGTGCAACTCCTGTCTGCTCAAGAAGTAGCAAAAAGTAAACTATAACTGAAATCTGAAAAGATCAAATAGGTGAAGATGTACCCAAATAATATCCCCTTCTTATTTAATTATGATACAGGAATTTTCTTCCCCAAAAAGGAGAAAGAATTCTTCATATGTCGAACTTGGCAATTTGAAAAGTCAAGTGTACACATTACAGGGGTGAAGCTAGAAATTTATTGAGAAATGACCAGAAACAAAAATTCCCAAAAAAAAGAATAAAACGACCTATCAAAAGTTTGCAAAATAGCGCATTAGCGCAGCTTTTCACCAACTTTTAAACATTTTTGTGTTGATGACTTTAATAGCTTTGACCTGAATATGTAGATATGTCGTGCTAATTAAAACAAGAAAGAGGAATTACGGATTCCTTTTTCAATAAGCAATCATAACTTAGATAAAACTGACGAGGAATGTTACTGTTGCTTTTAGATATCAATAATTTACCGTTCCACGTTCTAATTTGAAAGGGGTACCTAATGCTAATAGTAATACAGTTCAACTTGATTATCCTAGCACCAGTCAAATGAATATACCTCGTAGCACCAACAACGAGCAACATTACGGATGGTATAACCACCACCACCAAGAAGCAGCAGTGGCACATTGAACGATCTCATGAATCTAACACATTCTGCATGACCTTTGATAGAAAGATTGAAACATCCTAATCTATCTCCAGACAATGAGTCGGCGCCACATTGTAGAACTACAGCACCAGGCCTGAAAACTTCCATAACCTTTCCAATAATTGGTTTGAATAGCGACTGATAGCTTTCATCGTCAATCCCATCATCGAGAGGAACATTAAGGGAGTAATATTTCCCTTTACCATATCCAATATCTCGTACATCCCCAGTACCGGGAAAGTAATCTCCAAACTTATGGAATGAAACAGTCATTACCCTGTCAGTCGCATAGAAAGCTTCCTCTACACCATCTCCATGATGGATATCGATGTCAACATATAAAACACGCTGCAGTATTGACAGGACTATCAGACGAAAAATTGATAAATGAAAAGAGAGAACTGATAACATATATGTGACATCAATAAAAATAACATAAAAGAAACTAGAATGAGTCATATTAACATATCTTCATTGTTTTATTTTTTTTTGCATAATTAGCTCGCTGTTTTCCTCGGATGATTTTTTTCACCAATGCGTAGAATAAAGAGGTTCGACAAATAGATGCTTTCTCTGAAAAGGTATATGCCAAAAAACATGCATGTTGCACTGCATGAAATTCAGTTATCCTACCCAAACATGAAATTGTCAAACGATGTCTCTTTAAGCACCCCTTGCTTAATGCCCCATCTCCATATTGTTTAGTTAATTCTAATAAGAAGGTCAACGATGGAAGGAGCACTGTTGAAACATTTGTTGTTTCTCTCGTTCCAGATAAACCAAAATACAAAGTGAGGTAGAAGCTTCCAAAGCCCGAGTCCAATCGCTGAAAGAGGGCCACCCTTCTTCCAAGATCTCAACCAAAGTGGGAAGGCACAGTCAAAATCATTTGCAAGTCCAAATCCGTTGAGGAAAAGGTTTCACATATCAAAAGGAACTATCAGTTCTCAAGGCAGGCACCTGATACCCTAGGAGTATGACATTTCTTGAGATATATAGTATTTGGATTCATTGAAAGTGGATGTGGCTAGAAAAATCTTTCTTTTGACAGGTTAGGAATTGTCTTAAATTCAGATAAATACTGTAATATCTCGTACCTTTGTTAATGATCATTTTCCTCTGTTTCTCAAGTTTTTCTCAAGTACAGTTCATCAGTTCGTATAAGTCTTTCTTCTTGTTATTTTGCATCTATCAGAATAATAAAAATAAACTGTGACCACTTTAAGCCATTCAGTACATACGATGCAATGCAAAGACTTCCAAACTGTACACCTTCAGAGGCATCACACTACAACCCTCAATTGACCCACATCTAGTCTTCTACTGTCCACAACCTACACTCCTTTGTTTTTCGTTTACTTATCAATTTGAGTTCAGAACTCCCTCCCAAGTATAGAAAATATAATATTTGACTGAAACCTCATTTTCAACTAATCAGTTGACCCCTTTCTGAAAACAACACACCTGCAGAAAATAAATGGGAACAACCTCTAAAGCATGGACACTATAAAAATCCCAAAGTGTCCATGTTGAACACTGTTGAAGACCGCTCCTTGGACACTCATCGGAAACGTGACGGACATTTGGTTAACGTGTCCAGAATGTTTGACAAGGTTGGACACTGACTAGACTAGTCGAACACTGGCTGGACACTAGTTGAACATTATTTGTTTAAAAGCTTTTGTTTGCTTATTTTAATAGTGGATGCAAAAACATTCTGAAAGATGTAAATTTGAAGGTTAATGCTAGTATAGTAAGATTTTGACTTATAAAATGAGTTATAAATATGAGTTATGTTAATCATCTAAATGTTTTGGACTTAACCTTCATCTTAGTATGCTTTTGAACCATTGGTAATTATGTTTACCGTTATTTATTCTAATTAAGGTCTGATATGCATTTAGCATTTTTAATATATAGTTGTATTTTATTTTGTTAGTGTCCATGTCCTACTTTTCTGAGATTAGTTGTGTCATCATGCTTGTGCCAGTGTCGTGTCCGCGTTTGTGCTTCCTAGGTGATAGCTCATTAAATCTAACTTAGAAACATAGATGATAGATGTAGTCATTCCCAGTCAATAGCATATTAGTTGTTTTTTTTGTTTTTTTTTTTTTCTTGTGGTGAAGGACATAGGGAACTCAACTGAAGACGGCAGATGAAGGAGCAACCAAACTATTTGGTGTCTAAACCAATGACACGTGACTTACAAAACAAGATCACAAGTATATCAAACATTGCATTATTGGAGGAAAAGTTGAACAAACCTCGTGAGTCTTCAAAAGTTCCAAGATTGCAATCACGATATCATTAACATAACAAAAGCCAGAGGCCTCACACTTTTTTGCATGATGAAGCCCACCAGCCCAATTGATGGCAATATCACAAAGCCCATGGTTTAACTTCACAGCACCACCAACTGACCCACCAGCATAAGTCTGACAGAAAGAGAACAACCCATCAAATACAGGGCAATCTTCACCAACATTGAATCTCTTTAACTGCCTCAGTTGATCCTGCTGAGTTTCTGGGGTGATACTCTTTAAGAAATTAACATAATCATCGGCATGAAACCGGCAAAGATCTCTTTCTCTAGCAGGGAAGGGCTTCAAGACCTGCATCTGCTGAAGCAATCCATAATGGGCAAGGAGAGCATGGGTCATGCGAATGCGGTGTGGCTTCATTGGGTGACCTTGTCCATAGTAGTAATTGCCAACTTCTGGATCATAGAAATAGGATATTTTTCTTTTCACCCCATCAGGACCAGATGGAAGAGAATTCCCCCCGGTTTCCATGACCAAACCTAGTAAGCATTTACATTTGAAAACAAATACGCAAAAGGAAATAATGATTAGGCAGACAGGAAAACTGGTGCATCAAGAACATAAATTTTGACCAACTTGATTTTTTTTAAATAATAAATAAATTATTAAGAGAAAATTAGACAAGAATACAGTACATTTGTAACTGAAACTGAGCCAGGAGCCAGGATCGTCAAAAACTTGACCAAATTCATATTTCATAATACAAAATAAAGCTTTTTACATATTTCAAATGACTCTTTTTAAACATGTATAAAGCCATTTCAAAATGACTTTTTTATCGACACAACAATTTCAGTAAGGAAAACACAAAGACCCAGTGGAAGAGGAACCACCTGAGTATAGCCACAAAAACGCATCAGGTGTTGTTCGTAGACATAATTTCTCCTCAGTCAAACATATGTGTCTTTAAAAATTACCCACACATGGCCCAATATCCACAAGTTCACCTTAATGTCTATCCAAGGACTATCTAACTTCTTATGGACATTTCTAACAGTTTTATCGTTTCTTTCTCTCCATACTACCCAGACTATCGCTCTACTCCACACTACCCAGACTATCGCTCTACTGCTCGCTCCCATTCCCAAAACACCATGGGCGTGAGCTTTAAAATTCAGCCCAACGAATTGACTCGAGATTCTCCTAAGCATTTACACCCAATTGCCTTGGTGAAGTCACAGCTTACCTTGGCCCTATCACACAGCACACAAATGGTTTGGGTTGGTCAAATCACGCTTGTTAATGTTGTCAACAGCAGGAACCCTTCCCACAAAGTCTAGACGAAAAGATTGGATATTTCTGTAATTCCCAGTAATTGAGATGTCTTGTCAAGTGGAGGTCCCGACCTTGATTTTTATTGTTTACTGTCCAAAACTCCATACCCTTTCCCTGATCCTTTAATGAAAAATTGTACATATTGGAAATTGCCAACTCTTGAAAACCCTAAACAAGGGCATATTTTGTTCTCAAATCTTGTTCCATTTCACTTTGGTCCACAGATAACACCCCAATCCCTTGGTTAAACTCTCAACTAAAACCTTTTATACTTTGAGTAAGTCTAGCCAGCCTTATTTAGTAGCCTTTTTTGGCATTTTTTTTTGTTCTTTTTTTTTTACACTTTATACTCCTTCTCTTCGAAACACAACCACAAACACTATCTATAAAAGGAGTAGAAGGGTAGAAAAAACTCAAAAAAACCCAAGAAAAGGCTAGCTAGAATTGTTGAAAAAAAAAGATTCCAACTTTCCGCAACAGCAAAGAGAAAACACATCAAACCCACCATATGTATGAAGAAATGCCTCGTAAAAATCTGTTGTAACATGTGTACGAATTTCAAAAGAAAAAAAGAAAATGAATTTTAAGCTTTCAATCTCCATATCCTTTATGTAACTCTCTTTGGTGGAGTTAATAACGATAGTTTTTGAACTGGCTTAGACCGCAAGGGTAAAAGTGGAGGAGGGAGGAGATAGACCAATGTAAGTCCGCCGTCCTGGTCGGTATGAGATCTATAATATTCTTTTTACTGAAATTTTATTTGAAAATAAAATGAAAATAAATATCTTTAAGAAAACAAGACTGAGTCAGAGGAGACCAAACCAAGTGATCAGCGATTTTCTCCCACTAACTAGGCCACGTTTTTCAGCTTTACACATGAAAAACAAAACAATTTTATAAAGCAAAAGAGTTTCAGTTCTGTCTGATCTGATTAGCAAAAGAGTTTTTTTCGAGTTTAGTTTTCACAAAGAGTTTTCACTATTTCAAGCAATAGAGATTGTGTCATAGATTTTCGTTCTTCATCCAGTGACTGCTTGGACAAACTTGGGCAGAGCCGCCCAATAAATTTTTTGTAACTTCGTTCCCGTTTATTTTGCAGCAATTGTATTACAACAAAATCAATTCAATTGCAACACATAGGGTTTTCGTAATTTTGCAATTTAGGTTTCCAAAAATCTACCTTGAAGAAATCAAAGAAAAACCTTTCTCACTTGATAAAACTTCACACGAAACTAAGACAGAGAAGATCAGTAACACAGAGAAATTTAAGAGAGAGTGAAACAGACGAACCAGAGAAACGGCGAGAGGAGTCTCGAAACAGAGGGGTCCGAGAAGATGAGCTTCAGTGGACGACTTGAGCTTCGATTGGTGCCTCTGTCGCTTCAATGGGGCCGCTTTGATGAGCACTGAAGGAGAGCGTGAGAGAGAGACGACGAAGAGCAAAGCGAGCCTTCGGGAGGGGCTCTATGAGTTGTAAGCGGTCGAGATTAGTTTTTAAACCTAAAATAATGTAGATACTGTTTAACGCCGCTGCATTGCGTCCAACACTATTACTGCCTGCTATTTGACACCACCACAATTGTTTTTCTTTTTTTTCTATTGTTCTACAATTTCCTTTTTGGGAACAATATATTAGTAGTGCCTAGGGCTGAAAACCGAGCCGACATAAATCGTGAACCGAACCAACTTAAGTCGATTTTAAAATTTTCAAACCAAAACCGAACCGAGCATTAACAAAACCGATCCTAAACTAAACCGATTCTAATTTATGCAAACCGCAACCGAACCGAACAGACTAAAATCGAACCAAAATCGAAATAAAACTGAACCGACCGACTATTTTAAACATATTGTATTATTTATATATAAATATATATTATTTATTATATATATATTCGGTCGGTTCAGTTTGGTCGGTTAAAATCACATAAAAACCGAAAACCGAACCGACCACTTCGGTTTTGAATTTTTTAAAACCGATCCAAATTGAATTTGGTTCGGTTTAATCGGTTAGATCGATTTTTTATTCAGCCCTAGTGGTGTTGCCCATTGTTGCTCTCAGAGTGTCACTTTTCTCCTCATCTCTTCTATCTCTCATCCTCGTCATGTCTTCTTTCTTTATATATTTTCAACATAAAAACAACATCAAGAATAACACACACAATGCCAGCTGACGCCTCACTTCCTGCCACCCTCGTTGCCAACGCCCCACACCAAGCCTCTTTTCTCTCGCTCTGATCTTGCACCTAGAGCAGCGAGATTGGGTCTCAATCTCACAAAAATGCCTGTAGCCTAATGGTGATACCTAAATTTTGGGAAAAATAAGATAGAGAATAAAGGAAGAAGTCGGGAAGAGAATGAGCTTTGAATTAGGAGCATCACTAGAGAAGGGGTGTCGAGTCTGCTCTTGCGGTTTTTGAGGAGAAAGAAAAAAAAAAGACAAAGAAATAAAGAGTGACGAGAAAGAAAAAAAAAAAAAAAAAAAAAAAAAAAAGGGATGAGGAAAGATGCACGAGGCGATGGTGGGCTGCGGTGAGGCTAGCAACGGCAAGGTTGTCTTCCTGATGTTATTATTGTTAATCGTAGAGGGAGAGAGGTGAGGAGGAGAGAGAAATTTTTTTAAATTGGTTTATAATGGTGGTGTCATTAGTAGGTTCAAAACATGCAAAAAATTTATGATGATAGTGTCAAAGATGGGAAATGGTGGTGTCAACCAGTAAGGGCCAAAACAAAATGATGATGGATTGACTTCTCCCAATTTGGGTATGTTACATCCATCGGGTATGTTACACCAGTTTGTGCAATTTGGGTTTCAGTCCATTTAGTTTCAACCGCCAACTAGAAGGGGTCAGGTCAATTTCATCATCTGCAAGTTTTACACCAACTATCATGTGTGGTTTAGATGAGTGTAACGGTGGTGGGAAGAGAAATATCAGGGATGAGGTGTGTGGATTTGATGGCGGTGAAAAGAAATAACACAAGATGGATGAGGGGTTGGGGACCGTGTTTTTGGCAGAAAAGTTGGAGGAAAAGGAAGAAAAATGGGTCACTAGGATTGCCTTGAGATCACTATGAAAAATATGAACCTTTGGATAAACTTTTATAATTTTGGACATGCAAGGCATGTGCATCTAGAGTTGAGGTATTTCAGTTGATGATACATCAAACCGTCATCTATTCAGCATCGTACACGTGTCATGATAATCTCGTTAACAGAACAAAGCAGACCCGTTTGCATTTTCAATCCAACAAGGCCCAAACAACACTAAGCGCATTATTGGTAGGATCCAGACAATCAAATCCGAGTTGCAATGAGCCATTAAGCCCACACATCACGAGGTCAGTCCCAATACTCATAAGAAATCTAAAGCAAGTATCTGAGAGATTTACCCAAGACAGGCAAGCCAACAACACATTGGATCCGACTAAGAAACATATATTAAACTATAAGTCGGGTAAATAAACTTCCTTGCGTGGACAACACTTAGAAGCAGAAACTTCTCCATAGATCTAGGAGCACGAGTCGTGTAGGAAAATTATCTCACATGGACAACTCCCAATCAGGAAAGGATTTCCACAGCAAAATCTCTTGCCCTAAACTACGCCACCAAAGGCCTAGCCGAACAAGGACTCCTACACTATAAGAGTGAGATAAGGTTGATGAACTAGAGGTACGCTACAGAATCCCAGTTTTACAGTTTTAAGTATTTCTAAGCCTTATCTAACTTAAGCATCGGAGTGTCATCGCCCACCACTCGGTAGTCCTTGGCACACGCTTGCTATATGTGCAGGTCTAGGTAAATAGCAAATAATGAGAGCAGGAATCGACTACATCAGCGAGATGGTGACAACAAGGTCTCGCAACAATGAAAATTTTGCTGAGCCTTCAAACGCTCCGACCGGCAGAGCACCGCTCGTTCCTCCACTGCCAAGGGAGGAACCTCCTCAGACCCCCACGCCGGTGGTGGCCGCGGCAAACCCAAGGGTGGACCTACTTTTAGCACAGATGCAACAAATCGCAGAAACACAGAAGGCTCTCAAACAACAGAATCCTCCACCTGCGGAAGGAGGCCGTGAGCAGCAAAGGGCCCGGTCTCCAGAAAGTTTAAGAGAGCATGTTCAAGAGGCCGCATTGCCCCAACAACTTCTCAATAGACAAGAGGCGAATGCGCGACTAATAGAGACCCAACATCCAGAGCCGACATGTACGTTTCGCACAACCCCATCTGCAACGAGCCCACAAACCTAGACGTGTTGTTTAATCTCATGGTCCCTCCGTTCATGGACCATATCATTTATGAACTGCTGCCCAAGAAATACACCCCACCGAAGTTGGAGTTTTACGACGGGACAAGAGACTCGTTCGATTACTTGCGCCACTTCCAGCACGTTATGGTGCTCAAGGAAGAGTCTAATGCAATAATGTGTTGATCATTCAAGCAAGCCTGAAGACGTCAGCACTGATGTGGTTCCACAGCCTTCCTCCAAAATCCATCGATTCATTCCGGACGTTAGCATTGGTGTTCCTCACACGTTTTATGGGCAGCCAATGGCTCGGTAGGGTTTGCATTATTTGCTGACCTTAAAGCAAAAACAGAACGAGACGCCAAGGGAGTACGACACTCATTTTAATGATGAGTTGACCCTCATCGATGGCTGCGGTGATGACACCGTCGTTGTGGCTTTCACTTCAGGTTTGAGAAGGGACAAACTCTATGACTTCCTTACCCTGGACCCCCAACCAATATGACATACTTGCTCAAAGATGCCCAGAGATACATCATTCTGGACGAAATGTCGGCCGCCAAAAAAGAGGCGGAGTCAAAGAAGAAACCCATTGTTCCGAATGATAGGAAATATGGGAAGAAGAAAGAAAACGATGACGGTAACAAGAGGAAGCGCACATACAACAAGACTGACTCAGGCTGCCCTAGGCAGGACAAGGCCTCGAATTATGTCGGGTCTAGGTCTGTCACCCCTCTCAATACCAGTCTATCAAACATCCTTAATTCCATCAAGGATTAGAAAAAGCTGAAGTGGTCGCCTAAGCAGCAAAGAGACCCTGCGCGGCGCGACAAAATCAAATATTGCTCCTACCACAAGGAAGACGAACACGATACTGAGGATTGCAGAAACCTCAAAGGAGAAGTCGAGTACTGGATCAGGAAAGGCAAACTCAAGGAGTTTCTAGGCTCGGACAGGAGGTAGAACCAAACAAAAGAAATAGCGGATGCTATCAAGGAAATTATCGTCGTCATTTACATCATCCGCGGGGTTGGTCCTAAAGGAAAGCAATCAAACAGATCCCGCAAAAAGACACTAACAGAGATGCGAACACCATTTCAGTATGAGGACTGACAAGTGCAGTACGCACTTCACAACTCGATCCCATCATTGACGTTTACGAAGAGGGATCTCTAGGGGTACATTCTCCTCACAATGACGTCCTGGTCATCTCTGTTCTTATCGTTAAGTGGGAGGTAAAGATAGTTTTGGTGGACAATGGAAGCTCACTAAATGTCATGTTCCTCAGTGCATTCTGCAACATGCAACTACAGGAAAAGACATAACGCCTGCCACCCACCCAATGGTCGGATTCAGCGGAGAGAAGTGTTTCCCCATTGAGAAGATCAATCTAATGGTGGTGGCAGGAGAGCCACAATTACGGAAGTACCTTGTCCAAGAGTCCATGGTAGTTGACGCCTTGTCCACCTACAACATTATTCTGGGAAGGTCATGGCTTCATCACATGGAACCAGTGGTCTCCACCCTGCACCAATGCATAAAATATACAGCCAACCATGCCCAAGAGACTATCTGAGGAGATCAATTAGCAGCAAGAGATTGCCATTATGCAGCCTTGAAGCAGCTGAATTGTTGCCAGTTACAACTCGAGCCCACAGAATTGACATGTCAGGCATCAGGCTTAGACAAAAAATGCGAATCACTCTATAAGGGCAGAGGAGTCCAGATAACCAATATGCAACTATGCGAAAATTCAGAAGTCAAAGCTAGCAATGCAATTCAGACTAATAAAGAACTAAGTAACGATACTTCAGCAAACATGCACCAACTCCAAGAGCTGTTAATCAGCAAGGAACTGCCCGCCAGCACAAAGTCCACTATTCTGTAACTTTGTTAGCTTTTTTTTTAAAAACTTTCGCTAGAAGGACCAAGCAATCCAAGCCAGGATCATTTGCGCCTCCTTCAGGGTCGGGTTAGCTCAGTCTATTTGTTACTTTGATTTTGTTTCTTGTTTTCTGTTTTTCATTTCAGTTTATAATAGTTGTTTGTACAAGACACATTCCAGAAATAAAACATATTTTATTGATTGCAATGACAATTATTATAAAGCTTGTCGACCAACTAGTACATCAGTTTATACACTATAAGTATCTAAGTCTGGTGCAAGCATATATCCGCTAAAACAAGGGTAAAGACTCTGATCTGCTAATCTGCCCCTAGAGATAAGGTGGTTAGAGTAAAATGTCTGCAACAGAAGGCAAAGGAACACACTCAATTCATTGCTCCGTCAAATCACCTCGCGGGGATGATCCAAATGAGGCAACATGATACTCAAAATGAAACACATACCTTTTCAACCCGCCGGACTACCCTACAGAAAATGACAAAAACTGGAGCAAGAGGATGATGACCTTCAAGACGCAAGTGTTTGAAATGCAGTTGAGCTAACGTCACTGTAAATAAGTTCGCATTCATCATAACTCCGCCATGCTAGCCAGCCTTCTAGTTGGAGTGTCATGTGTGAAACCCAGAGCGAACGAACGCCACAAACTAGTTGTTGGTATTATCACCCAACAATAGTGACGAATGGGAACTCGATAGCCACAGAAGATGGAAGACAGACTTGTTCCCTGAGGAACAGTCTGTACTTCTTCTTCGAAATGTAAAAAGGTATTACAGGATCTCATGGGATCAACACGGTGCCCACCCAGATCAGGGGGCACTGCATAATAGCAAGTCTTATAAAAACTCATCGGCGTAAATGTCAGAACATTCGAAGACTCCAGTGAGGAAAATCTTCCTCCAGCCTTTGGAAAAGCCAAAGCAAACTCTCTGATAAGATGCATGATTGCCTTAAGGGAAGAAACTAAATGCTCATTCGACCATTGAATGAGAACTATATGTCTTCCTAAAGGTAGAAAATGCATTTTGTTGATATTTTAATAATACTCTATTATGATTATGATTTGTATCGTTGTTTGAAAAGAAATTGCATTTATGAAAATTAATAACTCATAAAATTTATCCGTTTGTTTCTAACCGTTTCGTGCAGGATGGTAAGTCTACTAACAATTTTTGCAGGTCGAATTTACCATATTCAACCTTCACTTTGTAAGTGTTGGTAAAATAAATGTATATTTTAAGCATGATAAACTTATTAGTATGCAATGTTTGCCTCGTTGAGGAACTACAAGACTTTGAGTATTACTTTATTGTTTATGAAATTTTCATGTTAAAGCATGTAAATTATTTTATTTTACAAGGATGGAGATTTACTCATACCAGCTATCTCGCTGACCCAAGTGAGCTTTTGATTATTGGGTACGTTCTTATTGGAACGTAGTCATTTGGCCTTTCTCAGGTTATAAAATTTTGGGGCGGCATCTTTGGTGGTTTATTTTTATGGAGCAGTCATCTTCAAAGAGTTACCCAGTTAGAATTTTTGTCTATGTTAATTTTATTTAATGTTTATGTTGTTAAATTTTCACGTCTCGAGTTTTGGGGAAGCGGATGATCCTAATCCTACATGGATAAAAGGATTTTTGTTTTCTCGATTATGTTTTTCATATTCTACTCATGTTGCTAACATGAGTAAGTCTAGCCAGCCAGGTTTGGTAGCCTTTTTTGGTTTTTTACACTTTTTACCCATTCTCTTTAAAAACACAACACAAATTAACACCATCTATAAAAGGGCAGAAGTGTTAAAAACCCAAAACTTGGCTACCAAACCTGGCTGGCTAGAATTGTTGTGTTAACATAGTCATTCATTTGCCCTTATCATCTTTTGGACTTTTTAACGAAAGGGTTCTAGTCTAAAAGGACTAATTTGGACTTTACTAGTAGTTTAGAACCCAGTTGAACTTTTTTTTTTTTTTTTTAATATATTTTAAGGCCAAATTGGTTAACTAGTATATATCAAAATTAAATTCAGAAGCAAATTTTTTTATATAAGAGTACTTACTTAATATTAATTAATAAAAATCATTACAATACTTTAGTCTGGCCTGCTTGGGAGGCTGAGTCATGAGCGTCTTTAGAGCTCTATTAATACAATTACAAAACCACTTGGGATTAGAATTAAACAGACACCTAATATTACTAATCAACGACTGCCACACCCATTTTTTATAGTACGAGACGAGGAGAGATCATCTTGTAGCATGGACGTGAGAGTCTGTGAATCTCCTAAGAGAAGACTTGTACTCCATTGCTTGGCCTGAATGAGTAGAAGAGCTGCTTCTGCTACATAGCATTCGGCCATTGTGATGTCCAACACCTTACCCTCAATTGTATGCGCTACCCTGGCGAGCACGTCCCCTTGCAAAGAGACTGCAAAGACACCAATAGCACCTTGGAATGAACTGGCATCAAAAGTAACAATAATAGTATCCGGGTCTAAGGGGAAAAGGGTGGGTTGATTACTGTAGAGACTATGATTGCTCTATAATTGTTGATAGTATGAATTTGGTCGATGATAACTTTGATGCGTTCAGTGACTTCTTGAGTAAAAGAGCCAAAAGTGACTGTAGGGATGTTGTGGGAGATATTTCCAAGATTAGGTGCAGTGATGGCATTCTCCAAGATATGATGGGTCGAGAAAAGTTCAATCAAACTTGAAGATTGGTTTGAGAACCATGTTGTATGCCTGATTTTCCAATTATGTTGGAACTTAGCAAAAAAGTTGAGTGGACAGAGAGAGATGTTGTTGAAAATGCAATTATTTCTTGCAGACCAGATGGTACTAAAAAAGGCCATGAATTGGGAAAACGTCTCATCTTTGTTTCCAGGGAAAGATTCGGCAGATTTCCACATAAAATTAAAATATGTGGTAATGGTTGGTGGGTTGAGACTATCATCGACCCAGTTGATGGGAATGGGTAAGGCCATTCATAGGTGTTGAATCAAGGGGCACCGGAAGAACAGATGGGTTAGTTCCTCCGAGTTGTTTTTGCAAAAAGGGCACAAATCCTCAATCGGGGGGTATGTAATTTGACCAGTTTAGATCTTGTTAGAAGAATGTTGCGAGTCAGTTTCCATAAGAGAAATAGAACGTTTGGTGGGGCCCGAATTCGCCAAAGTCAAGGGGATATTGTGCTCGAAAACATGAGTGGTGAGTTCTGAGGTGGACGTGGATAAGGAATCTTCGTAGCGCTTTTGACCGAGAATTTTCCATTTTTATCCGAAGTCCAAATCAAAGAGTCTGGGGCATAAGAGGCCCTAATGATAGTATTAGTGATGTCGATAGCCATTGGAGAGGAAAACAAATAGTGAATCAAATCCACATTCCATTGCGGATCCTGATTGTAGTTCAAAGTCCAAAGCTCCGGGATTGAAGAGGGCACATTTTGTTGCAAGTTAGGTCGGGTGTTATCTATGAGAAGGAGGTTGGGTTTAACCCAACAATCTTTTCCAGAGGTCAATTGTATTACTCGACCTAACTTGCCATAACATCTGACAATTCATCCTTTTAAGTGCTGCGAAATTACCTCGCCAGGCAAATGAAGCAGTAGAGGGGGGTTTGCTATCTGGGCTAGGCTTTTATTGTTGAAATAAATAGCCGTAAGTTGGAGAGTTCTTGCAGAATGAGGGATTGGGAATAGTTGCCACATACTTTTAGCCATTAAGGCTAAATTCTTGTTCCTAGACATAAGAATATTGAGGCCTCCAAGGATTTGAGGTTGAGTAATGAGATCCCAGGTGCATAGGTGTTTTGCCTTGCTATTCGTAGCTCCATTCCACCAGAAGTTACGAGCTAAGGTATCCATTTTGTTTGTGATGGAACAAGGGAGCAAAAAAGTTTGCATATTATATACCGGGATTGAGTTAATACCAGCCTTTGTCATGACCGTTCTGCCAGCCTGAGGGAAAACTTTGGATTTCCAGCCCGAAAGTTTGTTGTTGACCTTTTCGACCAGGAACTGTAAATCATTGCCTTTGTTCTTGGAGAAAAGGATAGGAGATCCAAGATACCTATCCTAGGGGTTGTAGTACTTAGATCCCAGACTTCTATTGATCATTTTTTAGAGCTATAGAAAACTGAAGATTTGTCAAAATTGATACTTTAACCTGAAGCGAGACAATAAAGATTGAGAATGTCTTTGACCGAATGTGCTTCCGCAAGGGAAGCACGACAAAACATCATGAGATCGTCAGCGTAGAGTAGATGACTAATATCAGGAGAATGACGTCTGATAAAGAGATAAGGGGAAACAGAGTCTACTTGGCGTAACCCCTAGAAGGTTTAATGGGGGAAAGAGGAGTACCATTGAGAAGTGATGGAGACACACTGGGTGATCATTTCAGTTCATTATGCCGAGAAGTCTAGTTGGGTTAAGATTTGTGCAAGGAATTGCCATTCAACTCTATCATAAGCTTTGACCATATCATTTTTAATGGTCATCCAATCGTGTTTCTTTTTTCGCATATGGTTCATCTGAAAGAATGTCTCATGGGCTAAGCTGATATTGTCGGTTATAGAAAGACATCAAGAAAAACTCCTTGATTTGGGGAGATGATGTTATCTAGTAAAGGCTCAAGTATGTTAGCAAGGATTTTGGAGACAACCTTATAAATAACATTGTAGAGACCTATGTGTCTAAATTTGTCAGGAGAAATAGAATTGCCAACTTTTGAGATCATAGAAATAAAAGTTTCATTTAGCTTGGGGTCAAGTCGTCGAGTGATGAAAAATTGTGTGACCACCTCAAAGACATATTTTTTAACAATCTCCAAATAATTTTTAAAGAAGAAAACATGAAAGTCGTCCGGCCCTGGGGCTTTGTGACTGCCGAAGTCGAAAATAATCTTGGTGATTTCCTTTTCGGTTGGGGTAGCCAGGAGAGATTCATTTTGTTCCGAAGTGACGACCGGTTCAAAGAGGACGAGAATCCGAATTTGGGAATGAGTTGGAGGTTTGGAAGATATTATTAAAATAATCATTAAGAACTTTTCCAACCTCGTCATGATTAGAGTGTCAAACATTATTTTCATCTTTAAGACTAAGTATATGATTTATCTTCCTTTTGAGCATGGTTGCTAAGTGAAAGAACTTGGTATTCTTATCCCCATCACGAAGCCAGGAATTGCTCGATTTGTTCCGCCAAAATAGTTCATCTCTAATAAAAAGTTCATCCAATCTATCCCGTAAGACTCTAATTTGAGTAGCATTGGTTGTGGAAGTGAAAACATTTTGAAGATGGTCAAGTGCCACTCTGGTATCATAGATGCAAAGTTGAATATTCCTGAACTCCACCCTATTTCATCTCGAGAGAGTGCGAATGAGGTATTTAGTTTTGAGAGGAAAATTCCTAGCCTTAATCTCATGATGGGTATGAGACCAGGAGGAGGAGATCAAGGGTTCACATTTGGGGTCTCTAGACCACATATGAAAGAACCTAAAAAGGTCTAGGACCATGGTGGTGGGATTTGGTAACTAGTTGCAGAGCAAGGGCTCTATGGTCAGAGGTTGTGGCGTGCATAGTATGTGCAACAACGGATGAGAAGTATTGTAGCCAATCTGTGTTGACCAAAATGCGATCCAATTTTGCTTTGATGTCATGAGTATCTTTCTTTTTGTTATTCCAAGTAAATTGGGAGCGATTGAGTGGAAAGTCAATGAGATTATGAGTATGGAGGAATGGACGAAGGTAGGATAAAATCCAATTGAGAAGCAGATTTCACTTTCCAATATCTTTAAAGTCAAAACTTGTGATTACCACATAGAAGACAACCCTGTAGGCAGCTCTGATGATCAAGTCCTTTTAACTCCCAAAATTAAAAAAGAGTCTGTCTACACAGCGAGGAAGCGGGCGAGGAAATCAGCGAGGGAGGGAGAGAGGGGACCGTCCATCCCCCTCGGGATGCGCGCATGGAAAATGGCTCGCATCCCGAGGGGGTGGGCGATCCCCTCTCTCCCTCCCTCGCTGATTTCCTCGCCCACTTCCTCGCCATTTAGAATTTCTCATTAAAGAACGAAGACAGTAAGACAATGTTGGCTTTATAAATTGAGCTGTTCTACACAGCGAGGAAGTGGGCGAGGAAATCAACGAGGGAGGGAGAGAGGGGACCGCCCATCCCCCTAGGAATACGCACCGTCATTTTTCATGTGCGCATCCCGAGGGGGATGGGCGGTCCCCTCTCTCCCTCCCTCGCTGATTTCCTCGCCATTTAGAATTTCTCTTATAAATTTTCGCATGAGCAAGGCTAGCTGTCGAGGAAGCCAGCGAGGGAGGGAGAGAGGGAGTCGTCCACCCCCTCGGGATGCGTGCCATCATTTTTCATGCACGTATTCCGAGAGGGATGGACGGCTCCCTCCCTCCCTCTCTCCCTCCCTCGCTGTTTTCCTCGCCCACTTCCTCGACATTTAGAATTTTCGTTTTCACATTAAATGTGTTGTCCAAAAAAAAAATCTGGAATCCCCCTTTTGCTAGCGACCCAAATGGCTAAATCCACTTTTTAGATGTGCCAAAGCCAAAGCACACCGCTACGTTATCGATCAAACCAAACACCCCAAAACCCTGCACTCCCACTCTATCCTCTTCTTTTCTCTTTGTTCCTATGATGCGCCATTACTCCTCCATTAGTTTTATTTTCAGAAACAACATCCCCATCCCATCTACAATTGTGGTCACTACATCACGAAGCAAACTCTTCTCCACTACGGCCACTCCCCAAGATCACAACTCTCGCTGTTTTTCCCAGTGTTCTAAAAATCGGCCTAGGCGGCCGCCTAGCGCTAGAAGGTGGAAAACCGCCCAGATTAATGGCTGGGCTGGCAGTCTGGGCGGTTCTGGGAGGGTTTGGGCGGGATCTAGGTGGGGTCTAGGCGGACTGGGCGATTTTTTTTAATTTTTTAATTTTTTAATTTTTTAATTTTTTAATTTTTTAATTTTTTAATTTTTTAATTTTTTAATTTTTTAATTTTTTAATTTTTTAATTTTTTAATTTTTTAATAAAGCTGACTGTGTTCTTATTTTATTTTTCTTTCCTATTTTTTAGAAATAAACTATTTAATTGTTTTTTATTCAGTATATGTCTAAATGTAGCAAATGATGATTACTTAATGGAATTCTCAAATGATCTGCCGGTACCAATTTTACTAATGTAGATTTTATCAAACATAACTGAGGTTATTCATGCAATTTGAAGAAAAATAAAAGAGTACACAAATTCAAATTTATATAAAGTACTCATCATGACCAACTTCAGTCATTTGAGTTTTAATAAATTTTGTTCACGATTGTTAATTTTTCATGTTTTTAAATTTTGCATATGTATATTGGCATTAAATTGGATGTAATTGATAAGGTATTATGTTTAACTTTTGTAAATTATTAAAGTTATAATACAAAACCTAAGACCGCCTAGGCCCCTGAGCGCTAGGCACCTGCTCGCCGCCCGCCCAGCGCCTAACGATTTTTAGAACACTGGTTTTTTCCTTAGCTCCTAAGTAGAGGTCTCATCTCCTCCGCCCAAGGTGTTACTGATCGCCTCATTAAAAAATCCTCCTCCTTCGCTGACGCCATTTCCACTATTAATTTCGCCCACCGATACGACCTCAACTTCAATTCAGACAGCTTTGCTTCACTCATTACAAAGACTGTAACCTATGGTCAACCCCTTATTGCTGAAGCTCTATTTGCTAAAACTATTGTCGAACAAGGTATTCATCCCACCCCATCTATTTTAGAGGCCATGGTCATATGTTATTGTAGATTAGAAAAGTTAAGGGAAGCAACAAATTGTTTGGATATACTCTTTAGTGTAGGATTTTCACCTTCTATGACTGTATACAATGCAATTCTTAGTGGGTTATGTGAAGATGGAAAATTTGAAGACGCATTCGTGTTATTTCGTAGAATTCTTGATTCTGGTGTTTCTCCGAGTATCTTGTGTTATAAACTTATGATTGATGGGTTGTGCAATATTGGGTGTTGTGTTGATGCTCTGAATGTGTTTGATAAAATGATTGACTCAGGAATAAAGCCTACGTTTCCTCTGTATAAAACTTTAGTTTGTACTTTATGTACCAATGGGGAAATCCAAAAGGCTGAATCACTGTGCAGTAGGATGGAATGTGATGGTATTTCACCTGATCAAGTTATGTACACTTCACTTATTCGCGGGTATTGCAAGGAAAGGAGCATTGGAATGACTTATGGTGTTTTCCAAAGAATGTCGGAGATGAGTTGTGAGCCTGATGCTTAAGCTTACAACACCATGATTGATGGCCTTTTCAAGTCTGGGCATGTTGATGATGGGTGGGATTTGTGCAAGATAATGGTAAAGGAAGGATTGCAGCCAAATGTGGTAACATACTCAATAAGGGTAAGTGAGCATTGCAAGCAGGGAGATATCTTGTCGGCCTTTTGTGTCTTGTGTGAAATAATTAAGAGAGGACTGCAACCTAGTGTTATTATTTATGATCCAATTATTGGTGCTTTGTGCAAAGAGAGGAGAATGGATGAAGCGGAGGATGTGTTTAGAAGGATGCATGAGGCTGGTGTGGTTGTTGATGAAGTAGTAGTTACCACATTGATTAATGGTTACTCCAAGAACATGAAAGCTATTTATGCTTGCCGTCTGTTTAATAAGATGATAGGCTGCATGAATCGTCCTAGTTCTCATGCTTATATTGCACTTATAAATGGACTAATAAAAGAAAATATGTTTTCAATGGCATGTGAATATCTTGGTAATATGTTGAAAGATGGTTTTGAACCAGATGTTGTGCTTTATACAGTTCTTATTCATCAGTTCTGCAAGAAAGGAGATGTCAACTTTGCCTTGCAATTATTTAATCTGATGACTAAAATCCAAGTGGAACCTGATCTGATTTCTTATGGGTCATTGGTTAGTGGCTTGTGCAGGAACATTCTAAGCTATGGTATAAGGCACCATACAACCTTTCAAAAAAAAAAAAAAAAAAAAAAAAAGGCACTATACACTTAATGGAAGGTATAAGGAAGCAAAAGACAAGATATTCCATTTGCTCCATCATTTGACTAACGTACCATTGGAGAAAAGTTCGGAAGTTTCTTGCACATCTTCAAAAGAGATGCTTATAATTGCACATGAAGTAGTGAATTTGATTAAAGACGATGGTTTACCTTTAGATTTACATGTTTACAATGCCATGATCTATGGATATTGTAGAGCAAATAAGATTCATGATGCATTTGAATATCTACCCTTGATGATTAATGAAGGCCTGCATCCCATTCAAGTGACATACACCATTCTCATTGATGGGTGTATACAAGCTGATGACATTGACCAAGCAGTAGAGCTGTTGTTCAATATGATGAATAAAAATGGATGTTCTCCTGATGAAGTCACATACAACACACTCATAAAAGGTCTTTGTGGGACTGGAAGGCTGGATCATCCTTTACCACTCCTGTGCACAATGAACGAGAAGGGTTTGGTCCCATTAAAGCATCTTACGAAAAATTTATGACATACTGATGGAACTTCTCAACAATCTAATCTATATGCCAAAAATTTGTCTATACTAGATCTTTCTGCACTTAAGGTATATATATTTCTCCATTTTTTTTTTTTTTTCACAATGTTTATTGATCCTTAAAAAAAGTTAATTTATTTACTGAATACTTACTGAATTTCCGTGCCAAGGTGATATATATGTCGCCTACGCTTAGAGGTACAAGTATTGTTTGATCCGTCTTACTTTGACACACATGCTAAAGGGCTCTCCATATACAAAAACTCTTATAATTGACAAAGTTCAGGTGAGTCTTCCAATTGTTCTTTCCTTAGTTACTTAATTAGCACCTCATCAATTTGATCCTCAATTTGTAAAGTTACGGTCCAATGGTCCATTGATATCTTATTGTTATGTGTTGTAGTCATGAAATATTGGACCAAAAGTTATGGTCCGTTGATATCTTATTGTTATGAGTTGTGGCTGCGAAATATTGGACCACATCCAAATAGAGCTGAGTTTTATGAGTTAGATGGCGTATTGGACCACATTTAAAATGTTGAGATGAAGAACTTCCAAGCTACCAACAATGAATTGGAATTTCTGAAAGCTTTGCTAAAGAATGCATGAGGGTTGAAGAAGGTTGTGCTAACTATTGCTTTCAGATCAATGTCCAAGGTAAATAAGGCGATGAAGAAGAAAAATCTATCAAAGTTGCAATGAGCCTCTCCATTTATCTTTTTTTTCCTAAGACATTGTTGGATTACTCGAGATTTCATTTATGCGCTTGTAATGCTTAACTGGTTAAGTTGATATTAGGGGTGGGCACGGAACGGGATGGACCTCATCCCGATCCCATCCTGTTGCTTTATCTTCGGGACATGATAGACCTCATCCCATCCCAAACGGGTTCGGCATGAACATGTCTTACCAATTGATTACCATAATATATTAGTACCTGATCATGTATTGTTTATTTGATAGATTTCAAGTTTAAGGCTTGTTATGAAATCCGGTTGTCCTACACTCGTAACCAATGGTGATAATAGTAAGTTAACAACAATCGTAAAGAAAATGAAAAAATAAAGGGAAAATTTAGAAGGGGAGCATGTTATTGATAGATAATGCATGTCATAGGACCAATAAGTAGTGGGAGCAAATGCTGGGTTTATCTAGTAGTGAAATCAAAACAATTTATATTTAATTTTTCTCACTTTTCTGTGAAGATGTTCAAGAGAAGAATTTTCTGTGCTGCATTTGGTGTTCATCGTCCACCAAATAGGTACTTATCATTAGGGGTGGGCAAACGGGTCGTCGATTCGCGGGTTCAACTCGAACCGAACCGTTTTGCTCTAAACGGTTCGGATTTCAATTATACATTTTTACATACGGTTCGGATCGGTCCGGGTCCGTTATAAAACGGTCTGGTCCCGGTTCCTATTTTTTAAAATGAAACGGTCCGGGTTGGACCCGTTTCAAATAAGATTAGTTATAAAAACCTAAATATGGAATGGAACTAAACTAAGTAACCTAACTGTAACAAAACTCCCCTCTTTCGAGTTTCGACCCCTACCCTACCCTAGCAAACAAAGCTTCTTTGCTTTACTCTTCACCCGCAGTGAGAGTAGTGAAGTGAGAAGAGAAGTGAGCACCCGCCACCCGCAGGCCGCCTCCCCCGCACCGCAGGCCGCCTTCCCCTCATCTTTCTCCTCTTCAGATCTACTCCTTCCTCAAAGACCCTCACGACCCTATGGAGTGCGCCGATCTGTGGCGAGGAGATTGATGATGGAGTGCGCCTTCCTCTTCAGATCTACTCCTTCCTCTTCAGATCTATTCCTCCTCTTCAGATCTACTCCTTCCTCACGAGTCACGACCCTATGGATGATGATTTCTGTTGATTGATGATGGATGATTTCTATTGGTCGATTTCTGGATGATGGATGTTGATCGATGATTTCTGGATGATGGATCGATGATTTCTGGATGATGTGGATCGATGATTTCTGGATGATTTCTGTTGATGGATGATTTCTAGATGATGGATGTTGATCGATTTTGTATGAATATGATGGATCTCTTATGGATCGAACCAAATTTATTTTTCTGTTTTTATTTTTTTTTTTTTTTGAATGCAATTTTTTCTGTTCTTGATTGGATTTCTTATGGATCTGTATGAATATGATGGATCAATTTTTTGTATGATCTGTATGAATATGATTGGAAGTTTGGAACTGTAGGAACCGAACCGTTTAGAACGGTTCGAGTTAGGTTCCTCCAAATTTGGAACCGATCCGGACCGTGCCCACCCCTACTTATCCTTCTCCTCTTTCATTCACTGATTATTTATTTTTAATTTTTTGAAAAAACACACATTGATTCATTATGCTTGATCTTGCAGTTAAAGATTTCATCATATTGTTGTAAATCTGGAACATATGGCCCTGGACAAAAGACAAAGTTTGGTTTGAATTATCCATTCTCGTTTTTACTATGAACCCGTCTAATTGTCGAGGAAAGCAGCGAGAAAAATAGCGAGGGACCCCACAGGGGGAGGGGGAGCCGTCCATCCCCTCGGGACGCGCATTTGACTTTTCAATGCACGCATCCCAAAGGTTGAGAATGCATATCTCGAGGAGAATGGACGGCTCCCCCTCCCCCTGTGGGGTCCCTCGCTGCTTTCCTCGGACAATTATATTTTTTCTTTTACTATTCACAATTTTGGCATCCAACTCAATATTCGTACTGTTTACATATTGATCACTTTTATTGTAACTGTTTGGTTTTAGAAGACTCCTTTGATAGAATTTCTGATATTGAAGCGAGAAGTTGATTAACAGGATCACTTTAGGAATCCTAAAACACAGTGGAGTCTTGAGTTTTTTTTTTTTTTTTATTTTTTTTCACTTTTTCTTCCTCTATCGCCGAGGAGTCTTGAGTTGTCTCTAAAGCTCTCGAGCGATCGACTCCATCTCTCTTAGCGATCTTCATCGACTGTAGGTTCGATTTCTCCTCTTCCTCCTCTCTTTTCATGTTTCAAGCACTCCACTCTCCAAGCACAATTGGAATTTTTCCTATTCAAGACTTTCATCTTTTTGGTAACATAAGGTCAGTAGAAGTTCCAAGTAGGTTTAGAACAATACAAGATTCACTCCTCTTCTACACTCCTTCACCACCATATCTCCTTTCTTCTTCCCTCTCTACTCTCTGCATAAATCTTCACCAAAACAAGCGATTTCTTTACTCAACACTTTGTTCCTCAATAGCTACAATCTTCCTCTCTTTCTACACTTTTGATCAAATTCCAGTAAAGTTTCATCAAATTCGACTTGAGAAACGGTTGAATGCTTCATTTTTTTAGTGTTTCCATCTACGCAATTTGATTTTGTAACTCATATTGGGTCATTTGGAATTAATTAGTTAGTTTTACTACTCTACTTTCTCTATCTGAGATTTTCTTTATTGGATATGTACTGTTCTCTGATTTGCTATAAGAGTTCACCAAAATGTGAAAGTCATTTTCATCTGGAGTTTGAAAGTGGCTTTATATGGGGGATAAATGGTGGAAGAACATACAGTGAACCTGAGTGAAAATCGAACAACTCCTTTTTTCATACATGAAGGGGCTTGAGCCAAGTTGATTCTTATGAGCCGTTTCCATTAAAAAAATAAAATAAAATAAAATGAACTGAGATGGCATGATTCTGTTCCAGTTCAAAATGGTCCTGGACTCCCAAAATTTTCTGTCCCAGACCGTTCATGGGCAAGTTGTTGTAGTCAACACTAATTTCTAAGGTGCAATGCAGTGGGTGCTCAAGTTTATATTTCAGCATTGGTCAGAGTTGGCTAAGGCAGTGTGGGTTTGACACCCCACGTCTTGGGTTCAGTACCTACCAGCGGTTAAGGGTAAAAAAAAAAAAAGTTCAAGCTGGTGGAATTGGGAGTAGGATAGTAACCCTGGGGAAGGATGATTGGCGCTGAACTTCAGTTCGAATTAGCAGTGTTCACTAACCAGTAGATTTCAGATTCCCGTAGATGACTTGGACTCCTAAATTACTAACCCTTCCGGCCTTCCCTAAAAGCTCTCAACATTAAATCTTCTTGCTCTGTTGCCTCCGTTTCTTATATAGAGTTTTGAGTTCTAGTCATTTGCATGTATTCAACTCATCTTTTCCAACAACGCATGTTTCTCTCTATCTCTTCATATGTCTACCTCCACCACCACCAGGCCATCGCCACAAAGTCCTACTCCTTCCTTAAGAAGCTTTCGATGTAGTATCTTTGTACTCCCATGCCTCCCATTCCAATTAACTGTTGTCGGATCTTTATACAAAATACTGTCATGCCAAGGGGATTGAATATTACAGAGTTGAAATAGAGTGACATTAGTGCATTTAGGCTGTGTTTGGAACTTTTCAAGCAAACTCTTTTAGTGGATTTCCTAAGTATGTGTTTAGCACCCTGCATAAGGTAGTCTACAATTTTGGAGAAGGAAATCGTTATTTTGGAGGTAGGAATCCTAAATATTTATAGAAACTGGAAATCTAGTAATATTCTATCTAGATTTTTGTTGAGGCTTAAGATGAGGCAAAAACATACATAGGTTTTTGTTGAGATATAATGAATATTTATTAATAAATGGGATTTGGGATTATAATTATGCAAGAGATAGAGTTCCGTAAGTCTTATTTTAAGAGGAGGGCCACAATTGCCCAATCCGTGCTGTTTAGGTTATGGAGCCAGAATCCTCTTTGGCCCCCGATCGTTATTGGCACCTGGGTACGGCAAGTGAGGTGATAGGGTTCTTGTGGGCTTTATTAGTGATTATAAACCTTGATTTCTCAGATTCATAATAGAATTTTGAATTTTGTGCTCCGTGGAGGTAGGAATGATTTGCCTTGAAGTTATTGTATTAATTGCTTTTCTTAAACTGTTTGTTTTGTATGTTCTTGTGGCATTAAATCACAACATCTTTGTTGCATTGAATCACAACATCCTTGGATTAGTTGGACTAATCCTCAGCATATGTGTCAGTGCCCTAGCCATAAAAATCAAATCAGTCACCTCATACTCAAGATCTTGGAAGGTTTGCAAAATCTATGTTATTTTTAGTTACTTTTAGCTCAAGAATGCTTTGTAGATTTGGTTTAGTAATGCTATTTGTTTTTCATTAAAAAAAAAGAAGTATTTTATATTTAGTATGAAGCTTAAACTGAACAGTTTTTGTTAGAAGTTTATTCCTAAATCCTAGCAAGGTTTTTTTTTAAAAAAAAAAAAAAAAAAATTAAATTATTGTTTTAGTTTAGGTCAGTTAGGTTACTTATGTGGTTATGAAGTCAAGTCAGCATATAAATCGGATTGCATTTATACAGTTTTAATCAATATAGTGCTGAACAGGTTTTAATCAGAGGTTAGCGTGTTCACTCAGATTCTGCAGATGAAGTTGAAGGAGAATAATGCAGAAGATAAGATCGGTGGTGATCTACCCGACTTGTGCATCTCTCAAATCTTATCTTTGGAAGGACTGTAGTGCAATCTAGTCTGGTAATATCTGAAAGATGGAAGGATCTGTGGATTTGTTTTCCTACTTCATCCTCCACAAATCCCTTCCTAGTTTCTGGTGCCGAAAGAAACAAGATAACAAGTTTTTTGAATTTTGTGGACAAAGTAGTAGAGCTTCGCAATGAGGAAACCATTCTAAAGAATTTCCATCTCAATTCGGACTGCCGATGCAATCCCCATAGTCTCATATCATGGATTATTTAAGCAGTTATGCATGGTGTTGAAGATTTACGAGTCCGTGTTAATTCCCCAATCTGTGTAGAATCCGAACATGTTCAATTGCCACAATGCCTCTTTACTTGCCAAACAATCAAAGTGTTGCAATTGATTTCAAACATAGAATTGTTCTTACTTTCTCCTGATAAATCCTTAGGTCAATTGCAAGTTTTGCATCTCGAGGGAATATTTAGCTCAGATGGAGATTGGATTTCGGCAGTTCTGGATAATTGTCCACTTTTGGAAGATTTAATTTTACGGCACTGCAAATTTGAAAGTTTACCCAATTTGCATATATCATCACAAAATCTCAAGAGGTTGGCCTTAGTATATTTGAAGATTGGTGATGGCTTCTTCCCAATTGTGGATATCAGAGTAGATGCACCAAACCTTACTTGGCTAGCCTAGAATTGGTGTCTGTACCAACATATAAAGACTGGCTCTTTAAAACTCTGGAAAGTTCTTCACTTCTGTAAACTTTGATTATGGAAGACTTCAGCAGAATCGAAGGAGATTTGGTTACTATGGTCTTCGCAAGCTGTCCACTCCTGCAAACTTTATTTTTACGGGGCAGTTACATGTATACATTGAGGGAGTTGAATATTTCATCCCAATATCTTAATAAGTTGGAGTTGAACAATGTGAAAGGATATTATACTAATTTCCATATGAACATATATGCACCAAACCTCTCCTCTCTGACATTGATTGGTTCGATTTCTTCGGTTTTTAGAAACTATTCTCTGGGAAGCATTATGTCTCTAGGAAAGGCAGATATTGGAATTAGTGCTTCACCATTTGATTTACAAGAGTACAATATCACGCAGGTGATGCAACTTCTCAGCTGTCTTCGTAATGTAACAGATTTGACTATATTGGAGCCTATCTCAGTTCAGGTACATTAGCATGATAACATTTAATTGTGACGATTATTTTTTTTCTTTTTTATTAATTTTTAAAATGTGTGTCTGTGTGTGTGTGTTTTTTTTTTTCTATCAGTGTCCAGGGTATTACTAAGCAGCTGCTGCTTCCGAAGTTAAGGTGCTTAAGGTTACATGTGTTTTATGGGCATTGTGTTCTTCAATTGACAAATTTATTGAAGGTCTCTCGGCATATACAAACCCCTATCATGGTAAAAGAAGAGGTGAGTGTTCTAATTTTTCTTCCATTGAAAAACTTTGGCAATGTTAGATATTAATGTTATTTAAATTTGCAATTTGCAGAAATTGGTAGAGCAGCTGGAGCAAGCAAGGGTTTTATAAGTTGCAAGGCACACTGAACAATCTCAAGACCCTGGAAATGAGAAACTTCAGAGCTACTGTTGAAGAACTGAAGTTTCTGAAATGTGTATTAAGGAATGCACGAGTCTTAGAGAAGGCCATATTTACTGTTGCTAAGGAGTCGATTGGTGTAAAGAAAAGGATGAAGAAGATGGATTTGACAAAGTTTTGGCGAGCCTCTCTGAATGTTTTCTTTTCAGTTATACATCCCGATTATTATTAGAATATGGAAATTTTAACTTGATGGAGTGATGCAGGGCATATTTACTTTAAAGATTTAATAGACATTAGAATATGAGAAGTTCCAATTAGTTTCACTTTTGTAGATTTTATTTAATCTATTCCCATCAGTAACTGTGTGAATTAGAGGATGGTTGATACGGTGATGGTTTCCGTAGCCATGCTCTAGTTTGTAATTTTTTTTTATTGATTTGATGAGAATTTGGCCGATTCTCATAATCTTGCTTGGCAAAACTTGTGTTATGACGATCAGCTGAACAATGTCAGGACAGTTCTTCGGTCCATGGGAATAAATGATGCTTATTGTAAATGGCCTTCAAACCATCTTATTGTGGTAAGATGCAACGCCAGTAGGGGTTTGTGCGCAAGATGAATTTGGAAACGTTTTGGCTCAATGTCAGTGAACAATGTTATGGTAACTAATTAACAATGAGCTCAGATACCAGTGTTGGGTAGTCTTGGCCTCTCTCACCTCCAAAAGCTACCTCGTGAAGTGAGGTTTTCCCTCACACTTATAAAATGACCACTTGCCCCTTCCACAATCGATGTGGGATAAACCCAACATGAGGGAGTAACTAGTACTGATGGAGATTGGATTTCCGAATGCCTATTTAACTGTCCATCGCAGAGTCTAAAGAGGTTGGTGTTAGGATGGTGTTAAAAGACTTGAATGCATCTCCTTTGGATATCAGCATATTTGCACCTAATCTCACTTGGCTAGAATTGGTTTTCTTTGCCGAAGACTGATCAAGATTGGATTTCTGAGGCCCTCGTGAGTAGTCCACTTTTGTGAACTTTAATTATAAAAGACTGCAGAATTGAAAATTTAAGCAAGCTGTATATTTCATCCCAACATCTTAAGAAGTTGGTGATGAAGCATTTGAATAAATGCGTACAATGCAGTTCCTTTGGATGTCACAATATGGGCACCGAACCTTTCTTTCTTAAAATTCTGTGATACATTTTATAGGAGAAGGTATTCACTAAGCAATCCAACATCTCTATAGTAAAAGCAGAAATCGGAATTCTAACACAAGACAAGGATGTTAGGCAGGTGAAGAAGCTGCTCAGTAGCCTCAGTAGTGGAAGATTTGTCTATACTAGAGCCTTGCTCTGTTCAGGTGAAGAAGAAGAAGAATACTAAATTTGTCAATGGAAAATGCTGCATAGGCATATCGGTAGTTGTTGCTCATAGATGCTTCCGTTCTACTGTTTCTATATGACTATCGAATCCACTGTAGGAAATGATCCAGGCTTAGTTTTTATTGGCACACGAGCAACTCAATCCATTCCTTACATTAGTGTTCGGAAGTTAACCACACAAATAGGTGGGGTTTTTATCAAGAACCTTTGAGCTAATTTGAGCAAATAGTACCAGTACCTGGTGTACGACATTCTGGTTTGATGGCTCCACCAGCTCCAACCATGACGCCAACTTCACAATCACCAAGAAATACTCTTAACCAAACTAAATATTCTTATATAAGATCAACACTATTTTACAAACATTGGAAAATTTTGTAAAAAGGTTCAATATGAAACAATGCAAACTTTGCCTTAATCATTAAACCGGTATTTGTTGTATGAAAATAAGGGATTCCCTGCAATTTAACCCATTAAGATTATAACTATTAAAATCAATTAGGTATCTGTGTCAACTTCCACATAACTGACACGGTCAGCGGAGTAAGGTATCGTGTCAACCGTGTATAGCCTCTGCAATCAAACAGACCCTTTTAGTGTATTTCCTAATTAAGGTTGTGTTTAGCACCCTGTATAAGGTATACAATTTTGGAGAAAGAGATAGCTATTTTAGGAGGTAGAATCCTTTAAATTTTAGAAATTAGAGACCTAGTTCTATTCTATCTAAACTTTCCATCCAAAAATTTCAACCTACACCATAAATTCGGCTTTTAATAATCGTTTGGGTGCTCCTTATGTTGGTTGCCATGAATTCAAAGATAGAAGAAGACAGGATCACAGGTGATATACCGGAGGATTGCATTGTTCGCATCCTATCTTTGGTGGATACAAGAACTTTTGTACAATGTAGCTTGTTAGTTTCCAAGAGATGGATAAATTTGTGGACTTGTGCACCTTCTTTATCCTTCACAGACCCTTTAGTAAGTTCTTGTGTAAGGAACAAAACAACTACAGGTTTTATGAATTTTGTGGACAAAGTACTAGAGCTTCGAAACCCTGAGGCCAATATACAGAATTTCCATGTCAAATTACGAGAGGTTCACAAAGGTAACACTCACAGAAAGAATTTCCATGAAAATCCAAACAATAAATCTGACCCAGATCGTGTCAAATCATGGATTAGTTATGCAGCCAAGCATGGTATTGAAGATTTACGGGTCTGTATTGAATCCCAGTCCTGCGGGATGGACTGTGCCTGGTGCAGGATGCCCTGGCCGACCAATGGTCTTGAATTCAACTTCCCTGAACCAATACAGTTGCCAGAGTTCCTCTTCACTTGCCAAAAAATTAAAGTGTTGCAACTGATTTCAAACATATACTGTTTCCGACTTCCTCCTACTTCTTTTATCTTACAGCATCGACTGCAAGTTCTTCATCTTGAGGGAATATGGTGTGAGAAAGAAGATTGGATTTCCACAGCCCTTGCTAATTGTCCACTTCTTGAAACTCTGGTTATACGATACTTAATATTTGGATGTTCGTTTGATTTGTGTATTTCATCCCAACATCTTCGAAAGTTGGTGTTAACTAATTTCCGGACATACCTATTTCTGCATAATCCTCAAGTTGTGGGTATCAGTGTACATGCACCCAATCTGACTTGGCTAGAATTGGGTTCTTTACCTCTAAACAATGACCAGGAGTGGGTCTCCAACACCCTGAAAAGTAGTCCACTTTTGAAAACTTTGGTTGTAGAAGACATAGCAGGTGGAGATTGGATTCCTGTGGCCTTTGCAAGTTGTCCATTCCTACGAACCTTGGTTATACGACATTGCTCCATGTATAAGCTGAGGGAGATTCATATTTCATCGCGATATCTCAAGAACTTGGAGTTAAAAAATATGTACGGAATGGATGATAGTTTTGAAACCAAGATATATGCACCAAACCTCACTTCCCTAACACTGATTAGTTGGGCTTCTGGTATGTTACCTAAACGCTATGCTTTCGAAAACCTAGAATATCTAGTGAAAGCAGAAATAGGAATTGGTACTATGGGGCCTGTATTCCATGTACTAGAGGAGGAGGTTACGCAGGTGATGAAACTTCTCAACCATCTCAGCAATTTGAAAGCTTTGACTATCTTGAAGCCTGACTCCATTTCGGTATTATTAATTTACCCTCCAAAAAATATAAAATTAACTATGATTGTTTCTTTAACTATTTATTCATTCTTTTATTGATCTTGGAGGTTTTTTTTTTTTTTTTGACACAGGCTATTTCTGAGCAGGCCAAGTTTTCGAATTTAAGGTTCTTGGAGTTACATGTATGGTTATATGGGGCTTCCATTGTTCCATTGAAAAATTTACTGAACAACTCTCCGCTTATGGAAACCCTCGTCATGGTAAAAATAGAGGTAAGCATGCTAATTTTTTCTTTTACTATAAATCTGACTAGAAGCAAACATCTGAAAGACTACCAAATCAGTTTTGCTTAGGGATTTGTTCGCTTCTGTGGCAAGTTTCTTCACTAGTAAAACAATAGAATATCAACCCTGAGTCGTTTGGACGATTTGATGATTTTCCTTTATATCTCTGCAATTCATTGTTACTATGATATTCACAACTTTTTTATTACACATGATATATGATATTTTTCAGTAGCGTATAATATTATTATTGTGGATTTAAGATGGATAACACGAAGAAGAAGAAGAAAAAGAAAAGACATTCGATGTTCATTGTTCACATCTGGACATTATGTTCTTGCAGTATTAGAAATCCAAGAGATTTTAACATCATTTGTTAACACTTTGTAGAAAAATAACTGGAAACGTGAAGGGACTTATGAATTGGAAGGCACATTGGACCACTTGAAGACCCTCAAAATGAAAAACTTCAATGCAGACGAAGATGAGCTAGAATTTCTGAAAGCTGCATTAAAGAATGCACTAGTTTTGAAAAATGTCATGTTTACTATTGACGACCGGTCAAGATGCAACATAAGCTGGTCAGTAGGTGACATAAAGAAGAGGATGGAAAAGACAGAGCTTGAAAAGTTCGAACGAGCCTCTTCAGATATTTCATTTTCATTTATTTATCCTCGTACATCATTAGAATGCGAGAAGTTTAATTTGCAGAAGTGAGGGCCTTCATGTTTAAACTTAAAATTTCATTTTTTTCGCGCATTTTTCCTTCAAATTATAAAGAAAATGGCAATTTTAACTTGCCTCCCCAAACTCACAGTTTTCAGTGGCCAACTGTTTGGTCATTTTTTTGTCTGAGCAAACTACCCTTATTTACCTAAGTCATGGACTGCGTTGAGATCTATTCAAATTAGCCATATATTCCGCATATTCAAAGTAGCCATTAAGAGAAATGTGACATTCAAATTATTTGTTTTGGTATCGCTTGTAACAGTACTAGAGTATGAGGACAAAATTTGGCCACTGGCACTTGCAGAAAAAACTGTTACCTTTTGCGAAGGCAGTGGAAGATGTTTGTAGTCGAATTTGATAGCTCGAGCATAACCGTAAAATGTGGGTCTATCCTATGTTCCTGCTCCAATTCATTCAACGTTATAAGATATAAACTGATAACATATAAAAGAAAATTGCCTAGATATAATTTTTCTTTGACCCTTGATGTCCGAATGGACGAAAATAAAGCACAGATACTTTTGCTTCTTTTAACACTTCTCTTATGAGAATGTACCAAAAACTTGATTTTTGATGTTGAATTGCTAAGCATAAGGCACGTTCCTTACCAGAACACAACCTTCACTAAATTCTAAGTGCAACTTAACCCAATCCCGGTTTGAACAATGTTGAGTAATACCAACACCAATGTTGAGCAATACCAGCACCAATGTTGAACAATCCAACACTAAAGCTGAGCAATACTAACATTTGTATTAAACAATTTTTTCAGCCTTCGCACTGAGGGGGAGTCATGCTGACTCGAGTCGAACCATTAGCCGTTCACTCGAGAGTCATGATTTCTTCATACCAGAATCATTCAGAAGCATATAGAATTTGACAATCATGCTGACTCGAGTAAAACCATTAACAGCTTCACTCGACAGTCATGATTTCTTCCTCCAAGCTGCACATTTCATCTGTGTTTACATGTACAGGCTTGCGGGGGCGTGTTAGAATATGTAGGGCTTGCACTTAAAATAACCAAGCCCAAGTCCAAGATTGATTCACATCTACTAGAAAGAAAGTACAAGAATAAGAAAGTTCTATTCAGAATAGCTAAAAAAGTAAAGTCAGAATAAGAAAGTCAGAATAAGATTCTATTTTGTATAGAAAAGTTTTAAGTTTCATGTTTCCACAAGGTTAAGTAGAAATTAGGTTATATTCAGTCAAAGAACAATAACAATAATACTATTCTACAATTATTTTCTTTACAGCATGTGCGTGAAAATCTATGACTTAGCCACCAGTTAGCATTTACAGAATATATTGACTTGTTAGCAACACTCTGTATGACTTTCTCTAAAGGCAATGAATATACTGAGTATCACCCTAGTTCTAGTTCCTACCCAAACTCAGCCAAACTCGATCCTGGTAAAGGCAATATACCTTCCTCCACTAAGTATCACCTGATATGTCACCCCTCCAGCGAGGAGTGAAATTCTTTGCCACAATACATGAAAACTACTTAAAATTTTGTTGACACTTCAATGCCACTGAAGGCCAATAGAAATTCTGTAACAAAAAGGAAAATATTGTTGGATTAGGTAACCTGGTGCTCTCCATTGTAAACGTATGATGTATGAGGTTCAAGCTATCAATGCATCAAGTTGAGTACAACAATTAAAGATCAAAACCAAAAACCCATTCAAAGTTCTGACCTGCAAGTTACAGTCTCCGATAACACAAATATATAATCTATCAGACTACAACTAATAAAATCTGAACTTTAACAATTCAAGAATATGAACAATCAAAAAAGCCAAACACTGCATTCAAAACCATTACAATCACCTAAACAAATTGCTCTAATCCAATATCGAATTAGGCTATAAATTTTGTTTAAATAATGCGAGGTTTGAATCAAAAGGAAACACATCAAAAGCTTTATCATCAATACATACAAGCTCGTCCATCCTGTTGTCGTTGTAGATATGATAGATATTCACCCCCAAGTTTGCTGTTGATGTTATGGCCAATTGTGTTCGCTGAGGATATCAATGATCTTGAACCTGGGGATACAGTTCACCTCATTATTGACTTCTAATCAAGTCAAAGCAACAGATATCTCAAAGTTAACTACCTTGCTCAAGTTCGTGTGTCCAGATTCTTGAACAGATGTAGTAAATTGATAACTCGAAAGAAAGTTTTATTTATCAATGTCTAATACAAGAAGTATGTATTTAGAATCATCAATACAAGCCTTGACAAGTCAATAAAATGGCCCTTTAGAGAAGGCTGAATTTATCTTGCCAACCGAATAATCTAAGACTATTTTATATTCAAACTTTTCTTTGGAAGTTTTAATGTCCCCTATGTAATATCATAGTGTATGTTAGTAGAGTGTCAAACGAGTTATAAAGAGGCGGTCCACTCCCTAGTAACGAGGTTTTTTGGATGAGGTAAAAGTGTTCCTCTAGATGAGATGTTTGTTGATTAGGTGTTCCTGGCTCCAAGTGAGGACGAGGTGGAGGTGTCCCTCGAGATGAGTGTTCCTCTCTTATGGTTTTCTCGAGATGTTGCAGATTAAGTATTCGTTGAGATGTGGTTCATCGGGTGTTGTAGATAGAATGGATTGTAAGATGTCAAGCAAGTAATAAAGAGGTGATCCACTTTCTAATAGCAACGAGTCATTTTAGATTAAAAAAAAACCCCACACCCTAATGGCCTCTTGAGGGTGCTTCTCGAGATGTGGTTCCCGGGATGTTATAGGTCGGATGGATTGTAAGATGTTAAGCGAGTTACAAAGATACGGTCAACTCCCTAATAGCAACGAAGCATTTTGGATAAAACTCCATACCCTGGTGGCCCCGAGTGAAGCTAAAGTGTTTAAGTTGTGAATAATATCATTGCTATGTAGCGAACCAAGTGCATGCACATGCCTAGCACACCAACAAATAATAATGTCAACACCTAGCAAATCAATTGGTCAAGAAGAAATTCAGGCTCTTCGTGAAGCTGATTGTCACATGAAAGGGAAATTGAACTACGAAGACAAGATCAGTTATTTAGCAGACGATTATCTCATTCGCGTTCTCTCTTTTATGGATCTAAAACTCAGAGGCCGGTCCATCATTCTAAGTAAGAGATGGAAATATTTTGTTTGATAACTAATAACAAAATGTTGTTGCTATATACCACCATTTCTACTTTCTAACACCGTCACTCTCAAATCCACCATGTTTGTATTTAATGGTGGCGTTACTTAGAATTTGGGGGAGTGGTGACCAAACAGTCCTTTTAAAACTTTCAAAATTATGGAGCCAAAATGAACACCTCGTAATCACAACATGAATCACCTAAAACCTCACTCCCTTGGCCACCTCAAACCACCACCATTGCCACCTTTCTCCACCATCCCATCCACAACCAAATCATGCAACCAGCTTATCAACAACCTCTCCGTCACAGGGTCTCACTGCGACGTCCTCTTTACTTACACTTCCATGCTCAATGCCAACACGTCCCCTGATTCCTACACATACCCATCCTTGTTAAAAGCTTGCACTGCTCTTGGCTTAATGTCATGTGGCATTTTGGTTCATCAACATTCCATTGTAAATGGGTATGCGTCCGACGCATATATCTCCTCTTCATTAGTCCATATGTACTCAAAATCTGGAGATATTAATCGTGCCCGTCTGGTCTTTGATGGCATGCTTGAGAGAAATGTTGTTCCCTGGAGTGCGATTATTGGTTGTTATTCACGGATGGGTGATGTAAATATGGCATTTTGTATGTATAATGGAATGCGAAAAGAAGGAATTCAACCTAATTCAGTCACTATACTAAGCTTGCTTGCGGGAATTTCGGATGTTAACCATCTTAAATGTCTCCAAGGGTGTGTGGTGAGGTATGGGTTCGGTTCTGATATTGTCATGATGAACTCTGTGTTGAATGTTTATGGTAAATGTGGGGAGGTTGATGTTGCTATGGAAGTTTTCAAATCAATGGATTACAAAGACATTGTTTCATGGAATTCTTTGGCCTCGAGTTATTCGCATAATGGGTATGTAAGAGAGTCGATTGAGTTGTTGACAACAATGAGGATGGAAGGAGTAAAGCCGGATCATCAAACATTTGGGTCTGTAATATCTGCAGTGGCGAGTGAGTCGAGGCTCGGGTTAGGGAAGTTTGTTCATGGACAAATTTTGACAACTGGGTTTCATTTGGATGTGTATGTTGAGACAAATCTGATATCGATGTACTTGAAATGTGGAAAGATAGATGATGCTTTTCGACTGTTTGATCAAATTATAGATAGGGATGTAGTTTCATGGACAACAATGATTTCAGGTTTACTTCAGAATGATAGAGCAGATGAATCACTGTATATCTTCCAAAGGATGTTAAAGTCGGGCATTGTTCCCTCTACTACTACCTTATCAAGTGCATTAGCAGCTTGTGCACAATTGGGTTCCTTCAAGCGAGGAACCTGCATACATGGTTATGTTTTGAGGCAGAGAATGAAAGTGGATACAGCTTTTGAGAACTCCCTTATTACTATGTATGCCAAATGTGGGTATTTGGAGCAGAGCTGGGCTGTGTTTGATAGAACACATGTCAAAGACGTCGTTTCATGGAATGCCATGGTTGCCGGGTACGCTCAGAATGGTTATTTAGATGAAGCTTTGGTCCTTTTCAAGGAAATGAGAGCAGCTCATGAAAGACCTGATTTCATCACAATTGTGTCTCTTCTTCAAGCTTGTGCTTCCCTTGGAGCACTGCATCAAGGAAAGTGGATCCATAATTTTCTCATCAGACATGGGGTTGGGCCATGCATCTCAATTGACACTGCATTGATCGACATGTACTCAAAATGTGGTAATATAGATAGCGCTAAGAAGTGTTTTGATAAGATGCCTGAAAAGGATTTGATCACTTGGAGCGTGATCATCTCAGGATACGGTAGTCACGGTAAATGTCAGAGTGCACTGAGGATGTATAATGAGCTTTTGCAATCTAGAATTAAACCAAACCATGTTGTATTCCTGGCGGTCCTAGCTGCTTGTAGTCACGCAGGACTTATTTCCCAAGGCTTGAGAATATTCAACTCTATGACTGAAGAATTTGGTATTGAACCAAAACTAGAGCACCGGGCATGCATTGTAGATCTCCTTAGTCGAGCTGGAAGGTTGGAAGAGGCATATGAGTTTTTCAAGAGGATGTTTCATCAACCAAGCATTGATGTTCTTGGAATACTGCTTGATGCTTGTCGTGCCTACAGAAATGCCGATCTTGCTGATGTTGTCTCTAGAGAAATCATTGCAATGAAGCCTGAGAGTGCTGGAAATTATGTGCAACTGGCACATAGTTATGCTTCAATGAGAAGATGGGATGATGTGGTAGAGGCACGGCTGCAGATGAGGTCTTTGGGCCTGACAAAGGTGCCTGGTTGGAGTTCCATTGAGCTCCATGGAGTTATAAGCACATTTTTCGTCGATCACACTTCACATCCTCTTCATGATGAAGTAATGTTGATGCTGAAAGTATTAGAAACAGGAATGCAAGATTTGAAGCGTGATCTATTAGATTATGGTTAGATAAATACTCTGAAAATCCTAAAGCTGAAACAGATTGTTACGAAAGAGTAACCAGGGAATAGAACTGTAACAAAGATGTATTTCATGGTGAAAATGGGATTTTCGCTGCATTTGCTCTTTCTGAGCATGCCCAGCCTGCAAGGGCTAGTGTCTTCGCCATGCCTTAGTGACAGATTATCTCTATTGCCATTGGTTGATTTGTGCAAGTAACATGCTTCGAAGTGCAGGCTCTTCCATGTCACACCAACAGAGCATGCTTTAACGTGGAACTTGGTGCTCGAGACAAGATTAAACAAGAGGTCGGTTCTTAGTAACTTCAGCGGCCTACCAAAATTAGTATCAGACTGATCTTTTAAGGTGAACTTGCTGGTTATTTATGTTCGTCAACATTGATTTGGTTTCTAACTAAAGATACTCTGAAGCTCAAGCAATAAAAGTCGGATGACCTGATGCAGAAATTTCTCTTGTCATGCTCTGTTCTTCCTTCATTTGACATCTGTTTGCTACTTAACTGCCTTGGCAGTGGGGAAATCTTCGAGATTTCTAGCATTGCGATCAAGGATGGTCATACTGTGAAGTTCATCTCAGAGCCTGCAGGCCCTTGGCAAAGAATGGTCAGTTTTGTATTACCCAGATCTATACTTCATTCTTTAAATTCGCCAAAATAATGTTATCTATTTCATCATAGTGTGTGACCAATTAGCACAATAACTTAAATGTGTATTGTCTATTTGAAAGGTTGTTTACTCATGCAAGATCATTTTTTTCTAAAAAAGAATAATTTCATTTCTTTACTCCATGCTACTAATCCTGCTTAGTATGTTATTTAATTATGTTGATCCAAATAAAGGGCGATAGATCAATGTACCTGTTTTATTACTCTGAATTTGAGTGTTTAACCTTTTAGGATTCCCTCAACTCATAATTTTAAGGCTCCCTTGTTAGATAAAACATCTGCTAATTTTATCTAGGTGTCAAGTTTATTTCATGAACCACAATAACCTTGAGCTTATTGCTTCATAATAATCTTTAAAAGTCGGAAACTTATAATTAAATAATTATTCAATTATAAAAGATGAGACGGTGGATACGAGTGCAATGACTTTCAGTGTCTGCATTCAAACTTTGAAAAGCTATAGTTTCTCAAAACGCATCAAGTTCTGTAATGCAGTCTAATGTTTGTAAGTGATGACAATGGTTTAGAATACCACCACACATGGATTCAAGGGGAGCACCATTTTCTACACATGGATTCAAGGGGATCCTGCCTATTACCTAGAGATTAAAACTATATTGTGGAGCCCATAAATCATTCTATTTTACACAATTTATAAAATATAATCAACCACTCCCAACCACTCCAGTAGTGATCAAACGGTGAGCTCTAGAGGAAGAAACCATGCTCTGTTAACCAAAACCATGTCTCTGCTATCTGCTATAAAGGCATTCATTCATGGAGAGCCTTCTTTGTGGACTAATCAAAGTCAAAAGTTCTCACGAATGTTGAACTCCAAAACCACTCTGTTAGTCCATTATAAATATCTGTCACTCTTATCTTCCATTCTCATCACAAGTGATTGATCTAACAACAATGGAGTAATCACTTGCCTGTCTGTCCTTATTCTTGTTATCCTCTCGTTGTCTTCTTCGTTCTCCTCTGCTGCAACTAAATGTTGCAACCCCAGTGACTACAAAGCCCTGATGCAGATCAAGAAAGCTTTAAAGTTTAAACAATCCCTACCACCTCTCTTCATGGATACCCAACACTGATTGTTGTGGCTGGAACAATCTAAAATGTGTCCCGAAAACTAACCCGAGTCTATGAACTCACTATCTTCTCTGGTACCGTTTCCAGTAAAGTCCCAGCTGCTGTTGGTGACTTACCTTCAAACACTAGTCTTCTGCAAACTTACCAACATCACCGGTTCAATCCCCCGACCCATCACCAAACTAAAGTACCTCAAAACACTTCGACTCAGCTCACTAATCTCAATGGTCCAATCCCAGATTTCCTCTCTGAACTCTTCAGCCTCACCACAACAGATCTCTCCTTCAACCAGTTCTCAGGTCCCATCCCAGCCGGTCTAACTTAACTAACAAATCTCCGCTACATTGATATCGGTCAAAGCAAACGAACCGGACCATCCCTGATTCATTCGGTCGTTTCACTGGTTCAACACCTGATTTATACCTCTCACAGAACTAACTAGCTCTCAAGTGCCATTCCATAATCTTTAGGCAACATGAATCTTGACTACATTATATAGAATGTCCCTATCTGCTTGTCTGAATCTTGAAGAAAAGAAGTCCATAAATATCTCCATCTTTTAACTAGAACGCTGCATTGCACTGTGGTTCTTGCGCCAACAAAAGAAGGGATGGAAACAAGGCATTAGTCTGTTCAATCATCAATCCTCTTTGTGCTTTATTTCAACTGCACCACCATGAGATACTCCTCAAGAAGTTGACCATTTTTTTTTTTCTTTTACAACATATTACATTTGCATTCAATAACTTAAATGGTGGAAGTAGGAGGTATTTGTTTGCGTCACATATAAGTGATTTGTAATGGTTGAGAATTATAAAGTGGTAATAAACATAACGCTTGGTGCTTATAGATGTCAAGCCATTTATAGTGGTTTAAGGCTCATAAGTGTTGCCATTAATAAAAATACTATGACAAATCTTGAGATCCTTTTTTTTGTTCGTTTGACTAATTATTGTTGTTTTTTTATTGGTCTCTTGTAGAGTACAATTTTTATTTTTATTTTTACTTTCCAATAATACAAATCTCGAAAAACCATGTCTGAACTGACCAGAAATGTGATTTCTTGAAAAATGTCGAAATTTCACGAAACATTCATATTTTGAAGTTACCGAAATCTCATTCGAAATATGTCAAAATTTTCATGAGAAAATAAATAAATATTTTAATCTTCGTATATTTTAACATGTTATGATGTTATTTTAGTATCAAGAGTTTGTTATGTGAGTGACTCTTATATAATATGTAGTTTGTATGATACTACGAGTCTTAAGACTTTTTATATAATATTTAAGAATCTAAAATGCATAATTTATATTGTTAAATTCGAAATTATAATCGAAATTTTTACGTTTTTTCGACACAAAACGAAATATTTCTTAAAATTACAGTACCGAAACCAAGGATTGTGATTTCTTTTTTCGAGTTAATTTCGAACCCCTGATTTTGAGAAATATTTTTGCTTTGCGTAGAAAAAATGTAAAAATTTTGATTGTGATTTCAAATTTAACAATACAAATTATGCATTTTAATCTCTTAATACTACATAAAAAGTCTCACACAACTCGTAGTGTTATACAAGCTGAATATTACATAAGGATTAATCACATAACAAACTTTTGATACTAAAATAACATTATACCATGTTAAAATATACAGAGATTAAAATATTTATTTCATTTCTCAGGAAAATTTCAACACATTTCGAATTTCGAAATAGATTTAGATAACTTCAAAATAAGAAATATTCGATGAAATCGAGAAATCACATTCCTTGCTTGGAATGGACATGTTGTTCCACATTTAGTTTGGAGATAAAAAAAAATTATAGAGTAATGTTATAATTTTATATTTTTTCTTGGGTTTTTACTTTTGTGTTCCTTGCTTCAGTAATCTTTAGAAACTCAAAAGTGGTGGTCTGCTAAAAAAAACATTTAATAGTAATAATCATCGCCCAAACTTCAAAGAGTGAGTGGTATATATTGGAAAATGTGTGATGGTTTAGTGGTTGAGCAGTGGCGGATGATATCACTATCTCACAGGATCAAACCACACTCTTTTCCTCTGTGAAAAAAAAGAAAGAAAGAATGTGAATGGTCAACTAGTGGTTCAAAATCAAAAGATAGAAAGAAATTACTAACTCACAAGTACCCAAGATGTAATTTGGATTTTGGAATCTATTTGAATTTCAACAAAAACATGCATTCCATGAAGAACAGTTACATACCTGATGAGGCAAAGCTAGATGATGGCCTCCTGATCCATCGCTAGATGCTACCAAGGAGAAGGAGAGAGACTAGTCGAAGGATTAGCTTGGGTTGAGTTTAGATGACCAATAAATAGAAAATTTTCATCCAGGTTAAATAGTAAAAAGGATTTTAGTCCTGCAAGGTATGTAGGTGTCATTTTTCGATTAGATAAAAAAAATAATAATGGGGGTGGAAAAATAGTATAAACTGGCAATTTCAAGAATTTACACGAGGCATTAAAAAATAATAATTGGGTTGTGACTTCAGTGGCCTGCTGAATTTGATTCGTTAAAGATTTTCTCTTGGCAGTGAGGAAGTCTGCAAGATTTTCTAGCATTGAGTTGCAAGAATGGCCATACAGAAAATATATGGGTAAGGTGAAGGAACACTCAGTTTTGTATAGCCCACATTTGTAGTTCATACACGAAGAATAGCCGAAGCTACTGAAATACTCTGAACATAATCATTGTTGGACAAATGTTGGAATGGAGTCTTTGCACAACTTCTAGGTTCTCTATATATTTATGTAAAAGGAAATTAATATTCAGCTAGAAAAATACATGTAGATACCAATATCTGCTAAAAAACTTATTTAAAGCATTATAACAAGATCAACCTGACGTCACATAAATACTGACGACACCAACATCAACATACCGAAAACACAAACTAATGCCAAATAAAACAGAGGTGATCATCAAATCCAACAGGTCCGACTCTAGTGCTAAGAATAAACTTCAGGAGAGCCAAGTACATATCAAAGATGGAACGATAACAATCTTGCACCCAGTTAAATCGTGCAGGATCTAAGATTCTCAATTCACTCATGGAGATAAATAACGACTCATCCATGAATAGAAGCGAGACCAGGCCAGCTCTGCACAAGCTTCATTCTCATCGTTCAATCCCATGCTCTTCCTCCTCTTGATACCTTCTGGGGATGTGTTCATGAAAGCATGGCCTACACCAGGGTAGTAGTGTACTTCATATGGAACTCCAGATGCTTTCAGTTTTTCCTCTAGAGCTTTTGCAGTCTGAAAAACATCAACATGCACAAAAGAAATTAAGGTTGCCCTCTTTTTCAGCTTCTAAAAGCGCTTAACATTCTCACATTCTTTCTTTTTGAAGCTAACGATTTGCGAAGAATTGTTTTACCAGTAACGTCTTGGAGATATCTCCAATTCCATAAAGATAAAACCAGGCAAAACGAGAATAATGCTTGATTATGGCTTCAAACAAAGACGGGAAGGATGATAAGAGACTTCTACCTTAACATCTGAAAAACCATCATAGTTATCCTCCTCTCCAAAATGTGCTTGCACTGGTGCCTTAACCTGTGCAGGGTCTGCAAGCTGTGGTGAAGGAATCCCGTAGAAAGCAACAACGGCATCAACCCCAGGGACCAAAACAGCACTAGCAATTGTTAGAGCACCACCCATGCAATATCCTGTAACTCCAACCTAATTCAAAAGATGCAATATGGTTACGCACAATATCTCATAAACCAAATCCAACCAAGTAAAACTGGCCATCTGACCAATCATGTGCATGCTGTTCATCTATATTAGTTATAAAGTTATGCTAACAACCATACTTAAGTACATAGTAAGATGATACTGAAATAAACTCTCCTCTTTATGTTGTTGGCAACAGTAAGTACTAAAAAAGCACTGAATATAACAAACTGATTCAAGATAACCTTGATGATGTCGTATACAACATACACAATGTTATCGCTTAAGGATGTTAATCCAGTTAAATCTTAATAACATGTCAAACCGGGCTTCTTCAAGGCCTAGTTCGAAAAGGGGAAGAATTGAAAACCTTCCCTAATGATCTCTATCAAGCTCCTATGTAAGTAAGTTTCTTGTTTCGAATGAAAGTTTTACCCTTCTCAAAAAAACTGAACATACAAAGAACATGACTAAATGTGAGATGATGCAATTACAAACGGACTACGTAAAGTTGATGATAATATCTTGAAAAGCTGTCATACATCATGAGAATTATTCAGCAGTCGCAAGGTCATATGCACCTAATATGAACATTATGCAATTAGTTTCTTAGGCAAGATTCACCCCTAGAAGAATGTGATTGATCTCATTTCATCTCAAAAACAGGATTTCGTGTCCTAGTTACTGTTAAGAAGTACCCACGATGAGTTGAAGATAGCACTCAAATCATCAACTCAAAGAGATAAATCCTAACTCACTGGTTCAGTGCATTCAGGAATCAGGAACATGGACATGCTTATTACTCCTTAGGCACATTAAAGTTTTTGCAACTTGAATTTGCAAAAATTGTATTTAAAACTCTGAAAATTTCATATGAAAGTGTTTTGCCAGTCAGACGTGTCCAGTCAAACCCAACTAATGAATTTCTGCAGCTTAAATTTGAGCCATGCCATTATGCAAATGAAAATTAACCAGTTAGGAAACAATATACTATATGTTTAGGGGAGATGTAGTTAGATGTATTATACAAAACATTATGAAGGATTCAGATACAAAGAAGACCGTGACTTGATCTATATAAGGTTTAGATGCAATGTTTCTAGATTCTAGTACTTGGTCGACAAGTTAAGACTACAATAAAATGGAGCAAAATATTTTCAAAAAATAATGAGCAATCATATTACTCGTAATTGATTCTTTCAGATTCAGTAAATAAACCCAATAATTTTAGCATCATACCTTTTGTGAACCATTTGCCTTGAGCCAGTTTACTGAAGCGCCTATATCGTTAACAGCACCTTGCCAATCAAGACCTTCCATTAAATGTTGAGCTTCAGCAACCTCTAGACCAACCTTTCCACGGTACAAACTGGGATGAAAAAGATAGTGAACAAAAAAACAATTTAACTATAGGTAAATAAATAAATAAGGTTGAAATACTTTGATTCCCAATGGTAAAACTAACGTAAGGATTAAAAGTTTAAGGCAATCCCTCTTCCAAAAGTTAAACTTCAAGAAAGAAATTTCATATTATTAACACGAGAATCTGACTCTTACTCTGGGATTAGTGCTTTATAACCAGATTGAGAAATTTTCAAGGCATTGTTCTTGATTTCAAAATCCACACCCCACCACTCTTGAATCACCACTATCCCAGGGGCATCTTCTTTGCCAACCACATATGCATCAAAGGTCTGGGGTAAAAGAACAAAAAATTCAGTGGAAGAATGAATGTAATACCATGGATCTAAAAAATAACTCCTAACTATATCTCATATATACCAAAACAATTAACTCAACTAGCAAGCAGAAGTAATACAAGACTGAATGCAACTTGTATTCGAAGACATTATGGAACCCCACATCTCACAGCTCCCAACAAAGATATGTGAAAAGCCAAAATCAATATACACATATAAGTTTTAATTCAAGCATTAATTAGATTATTCTGAAGTTACGGAAAGGTTATAAGTGCATTATTATGCATGTAGATAGACAATGCAATTTTCTGATACCAGATATTGAAAAAAAAATTGATATCAGATATCTCTTCTCATTTAATTCCAATTCAACATTAGCTGAAATTTTGGATATCCGAGAACAATTAAGTTATCCGATATAATCAACCACGGAATTCCAACAAAAACATCTAACGGTACATATCACAATAACAATATGGACTCCACACAGAATGGAGATTTAAAACACAAAATCGAAAAAGACAGTTTTTCTTCCAATGAAAGCAAGACAGTTTTCATTAGAAACTCAAAACTCAAGCTTACAAGATGCAGGAATTTTTAGTCTCGAGTCTAAGGTCTGCCACTAAAAGGATATCTAGATTGGGCCATAAAGTACCCAATTGTTGAAAAATCAAACAATATAAAGTCTTGTTTTTGGTTCCTTAACTCATTAGATGTCTGAATTAATTGACAAGACATTTATATTTCCCATTAAAAAAATAAATCGATGGTATCAGATTCTCACGAGGACGATAAGATATATCTGTATTTAAATAAAAAGATAAAAGTATATATTCAAAATCTAAACCCGAATACTTCAAGAGAGTATCAAATTATCAGACGATCAATCTGCATACTTGCTTCTCATTTTAATCAAGGAGAAGCGAATTTATGAAATCCTCAAAACACTCTAATTAATAAAGATAACAAAAAAACATTACCTTCTCATTCTTCGAATAAAGTATCAAATTATACAAACTCTAATTCCAATAAAAACTTTTTCGCAATCGATTAATCAACTAATCAAAGACTATGAATGCTAAAAATACTCTAATCAATGCCCTCTCAGTTATTGTATAAAAGCAAACAATCACAAAATCATTTAGCAAAGTCAAACTGAGTAAAATATTTTTCCGAACATTAGCTCAAACAAACAGGAGACGAAAGAGAGAGAGTGAAATAGATTGAAATAAAAGAAGGCTCACAGTGTCGTCTCGCTGAATCTGGATTTTCTTGAACTGAGATGACGAAGCGTCCGCCATGGATGATCGGATTTGGAGACGAAATGGAGGAGAGAGCGAGAGAGGTCGTAGAAGCGGAGAGGTTCTAGAAGTGGTGACGAGGGTTTTTAGTCTACACAACAACGCCATTGGCTTGGTGAGAGGTTTTATAACAATAGTCAAAATTTCTCTTTCCCAATTATCGATAAGATAAGTGTTTGGTGAAGTGTGAATGGGAGGAATCTTTTCTGGGCCGTAGGTGCAAATGTATGCTTACAAAATATCGGGGCCGAGTTGGAATGCTCAAGTGACATGGAAAGCTTGCGTGGCATTTGTTGTTGAGTTGTAATTTTTTTTTATTAATTCGAACCGTTTATTTGCCAATGGATGTTAGCTAAACCGGTAAAGTTGAGATAGGCACGGATCTACGTGGGGGCAAGATCGACTTTTGAATTTTTTGGGTTATTTGTGATTTGCCCATCCTGCGATGCCGACGATGTCATCTCACCTACCCTTTCCTCTCTCCCTCTGGTGGTTGTGATGTGGACAATGTCATTTCGCCCCACCCTTTCCCCTCTCCTTTTGTTCTCTGCGACGTCGACAACCTAGCTTTGCGTCCGTTCTTCTTTTATATTTTCACTATTTGTTTACTGCGAGACCTACAACTGCCATGCCTTCTCCTTTTTTCTCCCTCTCCCTCTTTGCTTGATTTATTTCTGTTTTTCATCATCACCATCAACAACCACAACCTTTCTTGTCTGCATTGAGGAAGAAATTTTTTTTAAAAGTATTTTCTCGAGATGAACTCGTATATCGATGTCTAATTTTATATTTTATTCATAAATTTTTTATAGAGATACATGAAAAATTCGACCAATTAATTTTTTTCTCAAGATACATGTTTGTATGTCGATGTTCATCTGTCGGTTATTGTTTGAAGGGCATTTTGGTAATCAACATGAGCCTTTTGACAGTCAATGCACATAGACTGCTAGTCCTGAGGGAGACTGCAATAGTGAATAATGTTGGAAGTAACATCTAATTAGCTATTTTTAATAGGGAACAAATAGCAAATAACCCAAATTTTTTTTTTTTTTTGCATATAATCTTACACTTGAAATTAATTTTTGCACATTAATTTTATATACCGATTTGATTGTCTCCATATATTTATCTTTTGTGCTCCTACAAAGTAGTTTGCTGGATCTATTTTATTCCCCCATATATTAGATGGAGTTTTATTTAGCAATTGGGTTTTTGTATAATTATTTATGTATTATTCAAAATTTTAAAAATTTATGTTAAAGTAATTAATTATAATATTATACTTAATTACTTATGATTCATCACTCCACCCCTCTTCAACAAAAATCTTGGTTCTGTCACTAAACTGAGGGGGTGACTCCATGTATCCAAGGGGTCAACACAATTGCAATCAATCTAGGATAAGTTCTTAATCATCGCATTTGCACTCAGTAATTTGTATGAGTTGGTAGGCTTTTTAAACCACGTAACAAGAAGAAAGCTAAAAGACTTTGAATTTCTGATTGACAAAGTCAATTCTAAGCTTTCAAGTTGGAATCGAAAGTCATGTCTCAAGCTGGTAGAACGGTGATGATTAAAATTGTTCTCAACTCTATCCCGGTCTACATGATGCAAACTTTCCTCCTTCCGTGCTCAATTTCGGACAAGTTAGATAAGTTGACCCGAAATTTCTAATGGAATAGAGCAAATGATAGTAAAGCCAAACACATATATTCTTGGGATCGTAATCACCTCACCCAACCATCTTGGAGGCTCAACCTTCCTTCCGCTCGTATGATGGCAAAAAATGTGTGGCAAGCCTTGGCCTCACCAAAAAACCAAAGAGGACAACAACTCAAAGCTCTCTACTTCCACAAAAAAAACATCTTCCAACTTTCGGGTTCCCCTAATATATCTTGGTTTGCTTGGAGAGGAAGTTTGACCACTTTTGCCAAAATGAAACATCTTATATAGCAAATCCTCTCAGGTAATCAAATCGACTTTTGGAAAGATTGTTGGGTTAAGCTCGACTTTACTATCTCGGTATGTCGTCATCTTCCTCTTCTTACCCCATAAATCAACTCCATCCCCGATCTTTGGCTTTTCTCTTCTGATCTCACACCACAATGAAATGGGTCACTTATCATGTCCATATTTCCTTCCCCGGTGGCTAAGGATATCTTGAATATTCTAATCAGATCGACTGTTTATCTAAACAAACTCATCTGGCTTTTTGATAAACTTAGAATTTTTTCAGCCAAAAGCGCCTCCCGTGCATTCACATTTGAACAACTCCAAAGCTCTACTTAGGTTGCTTCGATTTTGCTCCCACGAGAATCTTATTTCAGAAATCTTTGGAAAATCAAAGCCCCCATCAGTGCTCTCTCCTTCTTTTGAAAATTAGTAGAAAAGTCTCCCCACTATGACCAATTTGGTAAGGATTCATCTGCCTATGGATGACTCATGCATTTCTGCAAAATTCATAAGGAGGAAACCACTCACCTCTTCTTTATGTGCCCAATCATCAAAAGATTTTGGTTCCTTTCTTATCTTCCCATAGATTGGAGTCAGATAAATCTCAACCCCCCTCAATCTTAGGGTTTTTTCGAGTTCTTTTGGACCATGACAAAAGCCCATCCTAAGGCTAAAGACGAAATGTTGGCCCAATTCACAGACTATATGGAAGATTTGCAATGTAAGTGTTTTTAACAAAACAAAGTTTTGCACTCGATATTTCATTTGAAACATAGGAACATTATATGAACATCAATTAAATCCCTCAGATTTTGGAAACAACTAAGACGGACATTCAAGGTATGAACCATACCCGGAATACGAACCATGCAATCCTGCAGGGCCCCCATTCTAAAATTATGATTGCCCATATTACAATGATCCAAAACTAGATCCAATCAGTAAGGCACCATAAAATCAACTTCAAATCGAACCTGATTTGCCCCCTTCCTTTGACCTTAGATCTATATATGTTTATAGTCAGTTTTGATTGCAGTTTCTTTGACTCTTCTAAAAATGGATCTCTTAGTGTGTTCGGCATCAACCAACACGGATGAGTTCTTGCGACTGTGGGCTACCCTATTCCGGGCAAGATCCTTGATAGCACCATGGTGGAGTACTATGCAATTGAGGCAACCATTCTTCTGATTCTAGCGCAAAACTGGAAGACATGTCTCCTACTGAGTGACTCGGCAAACATCATCAATCTCATCCATGCTGACAACACTGATCATGATCTGGCCATGAACTAGGCTTGGCGTCCTATCATTACAGATATTAGGCATCTTTTTTGTTGTGTCTTCCATGTTGGTTTTGTAATTATGTGGGTCGAGACCTCAATATAGAAGCCCATGATTTGACTATGACTGCACCAGCAAGTCATAATGTTTTGTAACCGTACTTATTTATTTATATTATGTATAAAGCTTTTAAAAAAAGACATTAGATGTTTTGTTATTTCTTTCGATCAATCAGTTTTAACAAAATGCGAGGACACCCCCTTAAACGCAAAACAGTGGAAAAAAAGCAACTTATTATGTAATTCAAACCTAACTTAAGTTTCTGTCATTTTTATTAGCAAATTGTTAATCAAGATAACATCTCTTTCATGTGGATTCTTTAATTTTTCCTTATTTTTTTTCTACCCTTTAGCATTACCCATTTAGTTCTGTTACATAACAATGGGATTTCAAGCTTTTGGTGAATACATTGGCTGATTTCATCAGTACAAACGATGTCATGTTAGAATTCAGGTGCACAAAAAATACTGGAAGAGACGTCAACAGTTGTGCTTGGCAGGAATAGGGTCAATGGTTGCGGGAGTGAATAGCCTCTCAATATTCCTATTCTTTGTACATAAATCAATGACCCACTGTTTGTTTTAGAACTCTCTACTTTGGTGCCAAAAGTTGGAAGTTTTGGATTGTGCATTCATTGAGATCTATAAAATTTTGATAGAATTATTATCTTATAATAGAAATTTTCTACTACGTAGTGTAGTGCCATCAGTTGTTGAAATGTGAAATGGCAAGAAACCATTTGACAAAGCTTATCCTTGAATCACTCTCAAATGCCTAAACCAAATGCTTCATGCCAAGCACTCATGACAAAAAAAAAATCTGTGATTTACTTTCAATTCAATATCAAAAACGTCTCCCCCATGAGTATTCTAATTTGTCACTACTAAAGAAAAGTTAAAGCTAAAGCAAAAGAGAAAACAAAAGTGAAAGAATGGAACAGAAAATCCCATAGAAATTTTCCACCTCTCTTGACTTTACTTTGATAATTGTCTGCTTTTCAACACATAACAACTTTTTCTTTAAGAAACACTAATGGTCACTCTTATCTCACATCTCTAATGGCTTCTCCCATTCACCAATAGATCCATATCAGGTTGATCACTCTTCTCATGTCTCCAATGAGTTCTTGTTTTCGGTCCGTTGTAACATTCATGTTCATTCTTCCTTTCTTCAGTTTCATATCTGCACAATCAAGCCTTTGTAGAACCTCATGTGGAAATATTCCAATATACTACCCATTGGGTGTAGACGATGGATGTGGTAGTCCATACTATAGGCACATCCTTCGTTGTTCTGATACAGGAAAGCTTGAGTTTCGAACACCTTCCGGTACATACACAATTCAAAACATAAGCTACTCTGATCCTCACATTCTAGTCTCCGACCCCTTGATGTGGAACTGCCGAGATGGGGATAACTTTCGTCCAACTAGGCAATTCAGTCTTGACACAAGCACCCACTTCACCCTCTCTACTCATAACAACTACCTCTTCTTTAATTGTAGTGAAGACGACGTTATAATTCAGCCAAAGCCAAGCTTCTGCGAACAGTTCCCTGATCGGTGTGATTCGTCTTGTGACAGTGCAAGTTACCTTTGCAGACACTTACCTCAATGCCCATTGGCCTTGAATGGGGAGGTGACTTGTTGTTCTTACACTCCTAATGCAGTTGAGTCACTAAGACTTATGCTCCGTTATTGTGCGTCATATACTAGTGTTTATTGGAGAACTACTGGTGTGTCACCTTATGATCAGGTTCCTGAATATGGGATTCGAGTGGATTTTGATATTCCGGTGACTACACATTGCCTACATTGTCAGGACAGTTCTAAAGGAGGAGGGGCGTGCGGATTTGATACGGTATCACAAAGTTTCTTGTGTTTATGTGAGAAAGGAAATACTACCACCTATTGCACAGGTATATTAATGTGATCGAATTTCATGTTTCTAGTTGGATCTACATGTCCTGTATTTTTTGGATATTCAGATATAAGGCCAGGAAAAATGATGGTGTGTTCTTGTGCAGATACTATGGTTTCAAAGCACAGTAATAAGGCAGGACTTATTGCAGGTGAGTAATTAGGACTATTTGTAGATTGTAAAATACAAAAATAGATGCATTTTAAGG